>PVKS010000031.1:191101-340777 GCA_004027875.1 Aplodontia rufa | reverse complement strand
AGAGATCATGATGAGTAAAATCAGCTTAACCCAGAGATCTAAGGGTCAATTGTCTCCACTCATAGGTGGAGGTGGGGACTAGACCCTGGACAATGAGAAAGTTGGTCTAGTAACATGAGTTAAATCCAGATAAGATGTAATGCTTTACAATCTAATACCTTTTTTTAGAGTTATAAAGGGAAAGGGAAGGGAGGGATAAAGGAGGGTAATTGTGGGGGGCACTCCTGGGGATAATTGCAATATCCAGAATATTTACACATTTTATACACATTTTATATTATTTTGTTAAAATCTTGTAAGTTTGTTCAAAAATAAAATTAAAAAAAAAAAAAAGAATGTCTGTGGTCAGGACAGTATAAACTGCCCTGGTCCATGGTGGAAAGAGAAAGCTATGTTTGGCAAGCAAGAAGTGATGGCTCCGAATGGAACAGGGCTTCCTCCCTCCTGATCAGTGCGGTTGGCAAAGCAAGATGAAGTGTCTTCCTTCTAGTGGGTGGGAAATAGCAAAGACGCAATGTTTATAAATGAGTGACTAATCTCATAATCTTTACAATTTGATTCTTGGAGACATACACCTGGCCTTAAATAGAAGGGAAAATGTCTTTAGGCTTGTATGCTAAGTATCAACAGTGTTGAATGATCTCATTTAATAATATAATAAGAATTTGCTGATCAGAATCTGAGGAATTTATATTGGATAGTCATTAAATGCATCACTTACAATTGCTTACAGTTTGCTTTATCAGGATCTCTAAAAGCCATAAAGATAACACATGTCAGCTTTCAATAAGTCTCAATAATTCTTAAATACTCCCTTTATTGCATAGAATATTTCCTATTTTGTCATTTGCTTCTTTATTCAAATTATTTGTGAAATTTTCAGTAAACAGTGTTTATGATCTGAATATTATTGTATTCCATTAATTCTGAAAGATTCTAGGAGTTTTTACATAATGACTTATAAAATGAATGACAGGATAATTGTTTGGTTAGTGCATGAATGGTTAATGACTGGGAAAATGGGGTTGATATAAAGAAACTCATTAAAATATAGTGGATAGTGGGATATAGAAAAAATGATTTAAAATAGTAAACTAGTGGTATCTAATTAACCCCCCCACAGGAAAAAAACATATGGATACAGAAAGATGCTTTGCCTTATTTTCCTTAGGCCATAAAGTAAGACATCTAATACCCTCTAAATCTATCATGAAGCTCCTCCCTTCTTTTCTTGGTTCATAATAAGTTACAGTCTGTCCAAATCTTGGTACTTATAAGGCTTTTATAGCAAATGAGAGAATTGTAAAGTTAATGCCCCTTAACAGGAATTTCATTTGCAACACTTTCATTCTGAGTATGACAAATCCATTCAATGCAACTCAATCTTTACACAAAAATGATTTAAAATGGACTATTACATTGGTACAGTAATTGAACTTTCCCCCTCAGCTATGGGAAAATCATCTTGTCCTTAGTAATAAAGACTCTTTAAAACAGCTGAATTTCAATACAAAGTGCAGCCTCTACGGCTGAGGGTTAATTTCTCATGAAATGTTTCCATCCTCTCTCACCGGAGCCCATCCTGCAGAGTCTGTATTCCAGTTCTTTAATCTGTTCTGTGGACTAACTTCACTGCCTTCCTGCCCCGAAGGGTGCATTGCTCTGTTTCTAAGTAGGTCAACTTTGCCATCACTTCTTTTCCCTTAGTGTGTGCCATATGCATTGCATGCTGAAATATGTAATGGGGGGCGCTTTCTTTTATTTTACTTTTGAAAGCATGGGGTTTTGATGACATAACACTACAAAGTCTCTCCAGCATTGGATAATGGATGGAGCAATTGAGGGTGAGCTCAGGCTGTTGGAAATCTATTAAGCAATAAAAGAATACAGAAAAGGCATCTGCATCTGCATTCCTTTAGATGAGTTAGGCAAGAGATTCAAATTTTTGGAGGTGAAAATATTCAACAAATTGTTAGAAGGCTCGTTACAAGGTTACCTATCTATTCATTTATGGGGTGCAGCCAACGCACAAACAAATCAATGTCATTAGTGAATCTAGCATCCTAAAATCTTCCTTCAGCAGGCAAAAATAATTCAAAGTTGAAACTTCTTAGTTTAATTAAAATGGTAATGTACTGACTTTAAGGGGCCTAGGCAATACAATTAAAAAAATAAGTTTTTATCTAAGCCTAATTTTTTTTTCTGTCATAGCTTCTGTTGTTTTTACTGCAAGGGACTACACAATAATTCCCAAAATTGTTTAAAAAGAAAATAGCTTTACTCAAGTATCAAATATCAGTTTATTTAACTTATTTATGTTATGTGTCCAAAGATGCTGAAAGACATTCAATATATATAATTTTATTCTTTAATTTTCTGTAGTATGAAAATTGTATGTAGATCTGCATTGGGTAAATCTTTACTCCCAGTGAAATGGGATATTCACATGACTAAATGTTATTACGCACTTGAGTTGCACATATTTAACCTCAAATATTATCTCAACAGTTTGAAAATGAAACCTGAAATATGCTTCTGAATAAAAGTGCAAAAAATGTTAAATAAATTTCAGAGTCATTTATAAGGAGGGTTATAATATAGATGCTTCTTAAATTTTTAAACATAGCATAAGTTGATTAACAGAGAAAAGAATACTCTGTGTTTTCCCTTTATATTTAAAGTTGATTTTCTGGTCTGGAGTGGTGGTTCAGCAGTTGCAGCACCTGCCTGGCATGCACAAGGACACAGATTCAAACCCCAACATCACATGCACAGTGAAGTGTAGGAGCAATGGAGACCACATGAAATACTAAATAAAAATTTAATTTCTCTTCCTCTGTCTCTCATTGTCCCTTTTTCTTGGGGAAAAAATAAGTTGATTTTCGCTAGGTGTTTTAACACATGCCTGTAGTTCCAGTGACTCAGGATGCTGAGCCAGGAGGACCACAAGATTGAGGCCAGTCTCTGCAATTTAGCAAGTTCCTGTCTTTTTTATAAAGTGAAAATGTCTGGGGAACATTCGGGGTAAAGCGCCCCAAAGTTCATTCTCAGTACCACTAAAAAAAAAAAATTCTCAAAGTTTCTAAACCAAGAAGGGCCAAATATTCACATTACTATGTTCATTCACAATTTTTTTCAGAGCACTGTATGTAAAATATTTTATGAATCTGATTTCATAGCTGGGTGGGGTGACACATGCCTGTAATCCTAGTAACTTGGGAGGCTGAGGCTTTTGCAAGGACCTAAGCAATTTAAGTGAGTTCCCTGTCTCAGAATAGTAAATCAAAAGATCTGGAGATGTAGCTCAGTGATTAAGCACCCCTGGCTTTCAAATTCAGTGCCAAAAAAAAAGGTGCCATGCATTTTGATATAATCTTTATATCACTTTGAAAGTGAGTACCTAATTCACGTGAGTTTTGAGACTCGTGATTACCATGCATGCCTGGCAACATAAAAATACAACAAAATGTGTTATTTTACTTCTATAATAACAAATATATGTCTGGATGTAAGGGAACCGATGAGTTGAAAGCACTTTACAGTCAGAATATACCTATTTACCTTTAAGATATCGCTTTTAATATAATTGTCACCTTTTACTGCTAAATAATTTAGGAGTAATTTAGACCTTAAGCATGGGCTCTAAAATTCTGCAAGGGACAAACTGGAGTTGGCCTGTTAACAGCTAACATGATCAACCAACAATTGATAGTCAGATTTTAGGAATACCAGCTCTGATGCTCTGTGTCCATTTCTAAATGGAACACCATGGAACACCCTTTAAGCAAGCACATTGGTAGGGATTTCAACCTGAACTCTACAATTCCCCCAAGGCTCTCAAGGCTGCCTGGCATTGATTTTAAAGTAATGAGCCATTGTTCTTTTTCCTTTGCAAGGATTTCCAGTTGTCTCCCACTCTTATCAAAACTTTGATATCTAAACTAAAGCTTTTGAATTACATATTGCAATCTTCAGGTTCTTCCTGGGTTCCACTTCTCCTGTGAAGACTCCTGCATCCTAGATGTCTGGGAATGCAGTTTCTTCTACCTGCTACTCCACACCTTGAATTTCTACTGCCCTGGTCACTCCACCCAGGACTCTAATTTTCTTTCTTGCCTATTCATTTACTGAAGTGCATGGTAAGATCTAGGCAAGAAAGAGCATTATGGCAAACATGAATTGTGACTCATTCTACCCTCCCAAACGAATTTATATTCTGCATCTAGCAAAAGGCCTGAAAAAGGATACACACAAAAAAATCTTAATTTAAAAAGAATACATACTCCAGAGTGAGAAAAGGCACATACAATTCTTTAAAACCTGGTAGAATATGATTACTGTAAAAAAATAAATTTAATTTAGTAATTGCTTTCAGAGAGACGATGCAGTGCTGGGAAAGCATTAAAGAAAGCAATTAAGAGGGGTTGGAGCTGTTTCTCAGTGGTTATGGAGCTTGTGCTTGCCTGGCAAGTGTGAGTACACGGGTTCAAACCCCAGCACCATGTATGCAATAAAGTCTTGGAGGAAAGAAAGACACATGAAAAACTAAATAAAATTGACTTTCTCTCTCTCTCTTTCACTGTCCCTCTCTCTTTATTAAAAAAGAAAAGGAAAAAGCAAATAAGAGAGAGCTGCCAATCAGGGAAGAGTACAGGGTCACAGAGAAACTGGGAACAGAATTGGAGCTGGGATTCGAATGAGAGCTGCTGAGAAAAGTCAAATGTGTCCGCGCCTCCATCTACTGCTTTACTGAATGAAAAAGTGAAAAGACAATTGGGTTAGGGTTAGGGCTATAGTAGTGACAATCAATGTTCTTCATGCATTAATTTATTAGAGCTATAATGAATAAAGAAATTCAAATGTAGTGTACTAATTATTTGGTAATGTGACAAATCTCCTAAAAGCTAGGAAGATCGTGGCTGTAGATGAAGAGGCAAAATAACTTTAGAATGATTGGACCAAAGAGTTTCAGGAGAAGATAGCTGGATATATGGGTAGATAGTAGGTTACAGAAGACCACATTAAGTATTTTGGACTTATTCCTAGAGCAGTGGAAGAATTTGGAGGGTTTAAGTTGGAAGAATTACATAGTATATATGTGTTCAAAACATGCCATGCTGCTCATAATGTGGGGAAAGCATCTGATATCGGTTAGAAAGTGATTATGTGGTTCTCAGGGGAGACAATGGTGGTTCATGCCTGTTAGAATGAGCAGAAGAGAAGCGGGGACACATGATTAGTAAGACACCAGGTTGATGGGATGTTTAGGTAATTCCATGTTAAGGAAAGTGGGAAAGGAAAATGTTCTAAAATGACTTCCAGGTTTCATGCTAGGTGAAAATGCACCAAGGCTGAGGGGACATAATGAGATGACTAATTTAGGTAGAAGATGAAGCCTTCATTTCAGTCATAATTGGACATAGGATGCTCATGGAATATGTACAAAATGTATACTTTATGAGTGAATTATGACCTTAGGACTCACAATAAGTGTGTAGGATAAATAAATGATAATGTATACAGAAGACAAGTGGATAGCAATACTGAATGTGAAAAAACCAAGGAATTTCAAATAAAGCATTCATACTTAAATAGAAAACTATAATCTAAAAAGGAAGCAGAGTCAGAAGAAGTGGTTAAACTTACAAAAATGGAGGTCACACAGGAAAGACAAGAAATGAAGGTGTCCACTATCAGTTTTAAGACACAGGGAAAGTAAACATGTAGCTATTTCCCTTAGATACAGGAAAATGCTACATGAAAAGAACTCTGTATATTGCTTTTGAACCCATCAGAAAACTGACCACCAGGCAGTCATGTAACCAGAAATACAGCAAGAGGCATGTGCCTGCTGAGAGAAACAGGACATGTGCGTTCATTTCGCTTGGCAGATGTCAGTGGACACATGTAAGCGCAAACTCTCAACTGAACGGCTGAATGTGAAGGCTGGGCTGATGTGAGATTGGGTAGCCCCAGGGAGCACAGTCTCAGTCAAAGTGCATATTGTAAACTGCCATTGCTTTTCCCTTCACTGCTGAGTTCTTTCTGGGGATTCCTTGTATATGTTTGCCCCCAGCTGCAGAATGCAAAAGAGCATTTCTGCATGTTTTGTATAAACATCAGACCTGCATTCAGAATGAGATTGTTTCTATTGAAGATGTTGTAGGTTTTGATTCATACAAAAATCCCAAGCTGACATAGTAATGGTGGAGGTAATAAATGGGACCCATACAGTGATCTAAGAGTCAGAACATTGCTTGACCATATTTTATTCATACTGATAGTTCAAATCTGCTCTGGAATGAGAACTGATTCAAAAACAGAATTTGTAAAACACAATGGTATTAAAACCAAATTCTAAATCTAACCACCCAAGCATCTGAAGACCTGGCTCTTCCTTTACATTTCGTTTTCCAGATTGAAATGCTCACTCACCACTTACCCCTGAAAGCCTGTGCAGCTAATGCCATTGTGACATGGACTTTGATGTTGTGTGACTTCCACGCACATGAAGCACACACTCCCGGTATAAAATCTTTACTGAATGAGTGCATCCATGTGACAGGCATGTGCATGGTCATGGAAACCAGTATAATAAAGCATTTTCTGTACAAAAGCATTTTGGTAAATTCACCACTTCAAATCAGTCGGATGGGAAACAAAACAAAAACATGTTCCACAAAATGTGGAGGGTGAAATACTCAATTGTAGCCTACCTTTGGTTCTCAGTTGGAATGGAGTGTTGATGGGTTTCAGAGAGAATGGCTCAGCAGTAAACCAGAGCCCACTGGCTAATGCATCTGTGAAAGCTGCTTCAGAATGGACAGCAGGAGACTAAGTGGAAAGAATTAGATACCCCAGGAAAAAATCAGGCAGGCCCAACTACCCTAACCCGGCTACACCTGCCACTAAGCTGAGATGCTTATGTACTGTGAAAAAGGGTAATTCAAGACAAATGACGGAATTTCCTGGTTCTGCAGAATCTGCTGAGGAATTCCATCTGATCTATACAATTTCTAAATCTGTTCTACACACAAAATTTCATTAACTACCAACTCAACCTTTAAAACCCTCCTTTTAAAGAAAAAGCCATCTTATGAATACCCTTAACTAGCTAATTTATGACTCTGTCCATTCAGCAAAAGAAATATGTTAGCATTATCAGATTTCAATACTCTTTAGAAAGCCCTGATTTCTTTACACATTCTTTATCTCCTAAATTATTTTAACTCAAAGCAAACCTTATCAATAAATTAAGTTCAGAGGTTACTGTTTAATATTCTAGCTGCTCTGTACAATAAAGCTCATATACAACATTCTTCATTTTTTTCTTTCCTCACTGGATAAAAATAATGGTCCACTGAATATCAAGTCTATTCTTTCAGCCATATGAAGTTACTTCTGGAATTTTCATTGCAGAAATGAGAAAGTCAGGGGTGTGGGAGCATGAATTTTTAGTAAGGGTTCCAAACTGTGAGTTAGATATTTTCATAAACAATCATTCAATGTCATATAAGAATCATTAGATATTAGATATTCTCATAAATAGTCATTCAATATCATGTAAAAGAGAGGGAAAAGAACTTAGTATGAAATAATTGCTTTCATGAGGTATGTTAGGCATAGTATGGATTTTTTTTAAGTTCTCCAGTAATGATTTGGCCAGAAATTTTCAATAAACATTCACTTACGCAAATTTCTTTCCCTGAACAGTGTTTCCATCATTCAAAATTACTTTTTCTCATTTCATGAAACTGTTAAAGTTATATGCATATATGTGTGTATGTATGTGCATGTATCTCCTTTACATACATATATAAAATATAAGATATGCTAGTAGGAAGACATTTTAATGAAGTCTAGTGAAATACCTTTGTTGTCATTAAAACTATAGTAAAAATAAATCCCTAGGTGTGAGCCCTTTCCCAAAAAAATTTATGTGACAATAAAACAAAAATTAAACTGGTATTCATTATGTTATAATGATCCTTACTTATTTAAGTTGACAAATAATATAGATAGACACACACACATATATACATATACATATATATGTGCTGCATAATGTGTGTGTGTTATAACTATATATACATACACATGCACCCCCATTGTGTGATGGTTAAATCAAGCTGATTAATAGACATACCACACCACAGGCCATTTTTCTGTGATGAAAATAGTTAACATCCAATTTCTTAGCATTTGTTAAGTATACGTTACACTATTTGCTCTAGTCACTGTGTTGTGCATTTGCGTCCTTTGACCAACGTTCTTCCAAACCCTTCCTGCAATGTTCCATTTATAAGTATCTGGTATTGTGGCTGGAGCTGTGGCTCAGCGTTTGGAGTGCTTACGTGGCTTATGCAAAGACTTGGGCTCCAATTCCAGCACCACATACACAACTAAGTGTAGGAGAAACAAAGGCCAGACGAAAAACTAAATAAAATTGATCCCGCCCCCCATTTTAAAAATAAATAAGTAGGGCTGGAGTGGTGGCTCAGCAATACAGGAGTTCGAACCCCAGCATCGCATATACAACAAAGTGTTGGAGCAACGAAAGCCACATGAAAAACTAAATAGAATTGCTTCTCTCCTTCCGTTTCACTCTCTCTCTCTCTCTCTCTCTCTCTCACTGTCCCTCTCTCTTTAAAATAAATAAATAAATAGATAAAATCTGATATTAATGGGTTTGATAATCACTCTTAAATTATTCCAAGATCCTTAGATCTTCTTTCCCAGATAATTTCTATAACAAGAAAGCAATGCAAAATCTGTAGAATTTCTTTCTTGGAAAACCAAAAGAGCTTCTATTCTATGTTTTTTATCAGAGAACAATGACAATTATGGTTTTTTCATGCCTCATTAAATTAAGTGTTTCAATTGGATCTTGTGTACCTGTCTCTCAAATTAAATGCAAGAATTGAGAATGGATGATCTCTGAGACTATCAATGTTAGTAATGCTATTAAATAAGGTCTTGTGGTCCCTTCAACCACCTGCCACACACAGGTTAAGAGCAGGTCTCTCAGTTTCACTGTGTGGAGGGCAAATCGCTCTGTCCACTCCCGTCAATGGCTGAACATGCCAATGTTTGGGCAGAAGTGACTGCCTGCAGCCGGGAATCAGGAGGCATGTGTGGAACATGAGAAGTTGCTGATAGAGCCGTTGAACATGCCATCAAAATGAGTCTTTTTTCCTTGTGGCCCTGAAGCATCTTTTCCCAAATAAACTCTGATCAATTGAGGAAGCAGATTGCTAATTTAACCAAGTTCCAAAATAGTGCACCTAGAAGTTCATTTGACTCTTATAAAATTATACATTTAGTCATTTATTGAGTGATTTGATGTATCATGCTCAACTGCTGGGTGGTTAACAAGCAGGATTCTAATGCTGAGATGGAAGCATTTCCTGTCTCCACTCTATGTGCAAAGCAGCTTTCTCCATTATCTGGCTTCCCAAATGCTCATGCTTTCATCTCATTAGATAGCATTCACTCATTCTACAAGTGACCAGACACTGTCCTCAAACCTTACACATTCAAAGGGTAAGCTATTCATATTTAAAGAAGTACAGTTTATTTAGAGAGAATTATTTTAAGTACAAAATTTCCCCTAAAATCTAGGGTTATAAATAGTTTGCAATCATATATCTGATCCAGATATGCCTATGCTCTCTCATTATTAGCACTTTGCAATTTTAAACTGGTGTATTTATTTTTCTGTCCTCAGTTATTATTGACATGAACATACATAATGAAATTCAGTCTAATGGGATTCAGTAATTTATGTATGATGTTCTCGAGTCTTGAGGCAAGAACTCAACAATTATTTCATTTCCTGAATTAAAAAATAGAATTCAGTTCAGTTAATGAAATAATTACTATAGTGTTTAGAAGACACTAATGTGTTTGGAAAAATTAATGTAATCCTTCGCTTAATAGGACTTTACTGCTTTTAAAGAATGGGTTAAGTATGTGGTAAGAAATACGATACTCAACCAGCTTCAAATTCTGCTCAAAACTAACAAAGCCTGGAGCTTTGACATTAAATGGTGATTTTATTACTTTACAAAAATCATTTTTCCCTTTTCTCCAATATTTTTTGTATTTTATTTTTTAATTCACTGAGTGATAGAAAATAACTCCAGATCTGTAAGCCTAGGGTGGTAATTTTAAAGCTAGTTGAAGGGAAAATATAAATTGCTTCTTTCATTTTTCAATTGTTATTGTTTTTTGAAAACAAAGACAGCAAGGAGGACATTCAATGTAGTTCCCTTCATTTTCAAGTCGTGAAAACTTTGGCCCAGAGAGATGAAGCGAGTTACCCAAAATAAGACATGCCTCATAGCAGAGCAGCAGAGACAGCAAGACAAGATCCCAGCCATGCCCACAGTGCTCTTCTGATTCGATATTAATTTTCTCTTCTAGTTCTTTAATCTGAAAATAAGTAAGCAAATCTGCAGGCCTTTTCTGTCTGAGTAAAAGCAAAGGTAAGAAAGCAAACTTCTCCATTAATAAAGACCTTCATTTGTCATTTAGTTTATTTATTTTTTTAAGAGAGAGGGACAGTGTGTGTGTGTGTGTGTGTGAGAGAGAGAGAGAGAGAGAGAGAGAGAGAAAGAGAAGAGAGAGAATTTCATTTAATTTCTCCAGTGGCTTTTGTTGCTCCAATACTTATTTGTGTACGTGGTGCTGGGGTTCAAACCCGCATCCTTGGGCATGCCAGGCATGTGCTGGAACGACTGACCCTCTCAATTTCACTGAGCTATGTGGAAGGCAAATCGTTCTGCCCACTCCTGCCAATGGCTGAACATGCCAATGTGTGGACAGAAGTGACCGCCTGCAGCAGGGGATCAGGAGGCATGCGTGGAACATGAGAAGTTGCTGACAGAGTCATTGAACATGCCATCAAAATGAGTCTCCAGCCCTTGTCACTTAGTTTAAAATCTTAGAGTTATACAAATTTTCAAAAGGGACAGAATTTGTGATTGGGTTGCTCCTGGCTCCAGACTGGTCCCTCATCCTTCCCCAGTAACACCTTACTCTTATACTCTCTGGAATCTGATGAGCATCCCTAACAAGAAATTAAGGTATATCCCCACCAAGATTATTCACAATTGCCAAAGTGAAACTTTTTTTTACAAAATGCATCTCTTGTGATGGAACATCAGAGAGTTATATTTCTAATTTTAGATAAACAATTCTATCTGTCATTCCCTCCATTATGCCACAAATATCTATTCAAATGCTTATTTACATTCCTTCTTGTTTCCAAAGGTTTTGTGGTCACCCCACACCCCAGAAGAAATCAGTGTCCCTACCCAGATTTTGGGCAGGTCCTCTGAACCATTCAGAGTACTTCACACGCTGAGACATCTAGGCATTATAGTCTTTATATACTACTAAGAGCTTCCAGGCTGCATCTAAAGTATAATTACAAAATAAGGTGAGTGAGCTGTAAAGATAATAAAAAACAAAAGAATATGTAAAGGTAAACAATGAATCTGATAGCAAGTAAGAAAAATAGCTAGTCATCCAGTCACGTCTAAAGCAGAAAGGAAAACTTTTGCTTACATAAAAATCAATTCAAAGTCATGTACTCATAGTCTAATGAGCTCCTTTATACTAATAAGTGCAAACATTTTGTTTCTCTTGGCAAAATGTTAATGCAATGCAAATGGTATTTCTCTATCTTAAATAAATGTACCTCTCTTGACTATAAATTAATAAAAATAGATCTAATCATAAGAATTTAAAATACTCTTTCTTCTTCTTAACCCAACATCTAAATTATACAAATGTCAAAATCTAGAAAGAAAACAGAATACATTATTGGGTCAATATCTTACCGTAAACATTTCAAATTAATTATTAACTTCCTACCATCAACTAGTTTATTTTGATATGCTAAAACCTAAAGGGTTCTACATAAATTATTTTAATTGCTTCAATTTTATCTGTAATGTTCTATATTTTCCATTGAGCTTTAGAGTTATTTATACGTACTATCATAAACATATTACATACCAGGTGCTGCTTTTTTCAAGAACTACTGTCCTAAATGAAAAATAAGTAACCAGAAATCAAGATGAATAAAAATGGCGTGATTTAACAGAAGGCTAGGAATGGCAATAGAAAATAATCTGTCAGGAAATTATGACATTTTCCCTTTGGGATGCACTCTGTTGTCTTAGTCTCACAAACTCTCTACAGTGTTCTTCCCAAACTTTACTATGTATACCGACTGACCTGGGGATCTTACTAAAAGCAAAGTTCTGATTCAGATTCCATAAGTCACAGATGGGAAGATCACTTTTGGATTTTTAAGGCTCTCTGATGATCTTAATGCCACCCACTTTCAAGCTTGAACTGTGTAGCAAGGCTACAGAGCCTCAACGCGGTCCAGCATGCACCTGCCGCAGACTCATTTGACTGCTATTTAAAAACGGTGGCCTTGCAGAGATTACCCCAGAATCAGTGAATCTGAAATTCAAGGTTAAAGTCAACTTTTTAGCAAATCCTCCACGTGAAAGTTTGCATCAAGGAAAGTTTGAAAAGCCATATTTCAGAGGGAATTCCACTAATCTAAGGGATATGTGTGTTTAACACTTAATGTTAGACATGGGAGTCAAGAGAAGCAACACAAAAAAGAGTCCATGTCTATCAGAGAACAGGAGTAAGCTGCTCTCCTAAATTACTCCGGGTCATCAACTTCTAAGATCATTCTGCTATCCTGTTTCTTCATTTGATGATTCAGATTTTAGCTCCTGGAAAAGTTGCCCTCAAAGTTCAGCATTCACCATTATTACCTGGAAAGGTTGATAGAGCAGAGGTCTAGGCCCACCCCAGAAGTTCTGATTCTGCAGGTAGTGCAGAAAGCTGCTGATCTGGGACCATTATTTGTCCTTGACTATTGCATGATTTTAATTACTCACTATATCTAGACACTGCATTTTCTGTTGCTCTTATTTATTCAATCCAAGCATTATTTGAAATGGGCATGTTGCTTTAATAAGCAGAATAAAAGGCCAGGGAAACTTTCTAAAATGAAAGTTCTGATTCAGATTCCCTTAGTTGGGGATGGGAATCTTGATACTGGATTTTTATGTCTCTCTGTGATCTCAAGGCCATTGAATTGCAAGCACAAATTGTGTAGTGAGACTACAGAACCTCATGTGGTCCATGATGCACCTGCCACAGCTTCATCCGAGTCCGTGCCTGCCCGCTGAGATCTGGTCCCTGTTCACTAAGATTTCATAGTCTAAGTAGACAGAGCAAATTAACACACAAATCCATTCAACGATGTTTCAAAGAAGCACATTACAATTATACAATGGAACACTTGGACTCAGCTAACTCCTAATGTGACCTGAATTGGCGTGAATTGGTTTAGCATAGATTGGTTTACTAAAAAGTATAACACTAAAAGCATTTGCCTGACATGTGCCAGGACCTGAGTTAGAACCTCAGCACCACAAACATAACTAAGTGGAGAAAAAACAAAATCCAGATAAAAAGATAAAATTAATTTTCTCTCTCTCTCTCCCTTATTAAAAAAAATTCTTGATGGCAAATATATCAAAGTTAAATAACATAAACTCAATATTTGTAGATTCCTTGGCATTTTCTGTAGAGGTAATTTTGTCTCTTACAAATGATTGATTACCTTTTTCCTTTTATTCTAATCCTTACATTTAAAACTTATTTTATTCTTATTTTAAATTTCTAATTGATAATTTTGGATATATTATATATCACATGATTCTTAAAATAGGGCCAGTGTGCATGCCTTGGTGAATATTCATTCATATTCTATTCATTCACCTGGGGATCTACAGAGAGGGCATCTCTTGAAGCTGTGTTTTGGTTTTTTTTTTTTTTTCATTTTGAATCTGATTTGAATAATGCTGCACAGCCTTGCTCTTGTTGAAAAAAATTAAATATGTAAATGTATCTTGTGTTAGTTGGCTTTCTATTACTATAACAGACACCTGAGATATAGAACATATAAAAACATTGATTTTTTTCTCAGAGTATTTGGAAGTTCCAAGAGACAGGCTTTTGGGCCTGTGGTGAAGGACTACTAACAGGGAGCTTCTGGCAAAGTGAAACCATTCACCTCATGGACAAAGAGCAGAGGAGAGTAAGGAGGGAACTGGGTTCCCACATCCCCTTCACCAGGCCCCGCCTCTTAAAGGTTTCGCCACCTACCAGTAGTACCACCCTGCAAAGCACGTCTTTAACACCTGAGCCTTTGGGGGGACATTGAAGGTCCAAACTATTGCATATTTATTATGTTTTACATTTATTTAATAATGCACTGAGGAAAGTCTTCTGGTCACAGTCACCAAGGCCTATGACATCCATCCTGAGAATTTGCAAGTCTTTATGCTTTTCATAACTTTCCACAATTTTCACATGCTTCTCACGAAATTAGAATATGTAACAGTATTTTGAGCCATTTAAAAATAAGTTTTCATACATTACATAGCACCTGTATTTTGTTTGATATATATAATCTATCTTAGGGAGCAACGTTTTGTTTTGCTATTTTTAAAAATTAAGATTTTCCACTCTATAGATTTGGTATATAAATTCTCCATCACTTATTTCCCAAGGCTGCTATTCCTGGACAGTGAGTTTGCTTTCATTGTTCTACTATTATCAACAATAATCACAATGAATCGGCTCATTCATGTGTTACACAGCACACAGACTATGTGATAAATCGTGAGAAGCAAATTTGATAGCTCAAAGAGAATCACGCGTTTGTGATTCTTAGAGTATTTAGTCCTGGACCCAAACCCTCATAGATTCCAAGGGACGACTCTACTATGCCCAGGGTGTTAGCTGTACTGAGCAAAGTGTATAGGCAACTCTCTACCCATCTTTTCAGAGATTCTTCTTCACTTTTTAGGCATGCACATTCATTAATTAACATTCACATTTCCAAATTATTTAGATTTAAAAATTCAGCAACAGTTGGAAAGTTATGCTATAAGAAAAAGTCTATCAATTTGAAAGATAATGGTAACACTACTGAAGAAATTTTGCTGACGTGTGTGTTTTGGTGCAAAATGCTGATTTTTGGTAAACTTGGTTATTCCACACTGATGTCAGCTCTGCACTCCTCCTTGTATCTTGCAATTTGTTTTCATATTTCAAAGCAGAAGCTGGAAAGGAGCAGCGAATGGCAGAGGATCTGCCCATGGCAAGTAGATTCATGCAAAAGACAGAAGGAACAGTGTCTGAGCCCGTTTGTCTGATGTCGCCCCACAGCCACAGCACATGTTTAATTTCCACGTAGAATGTGGAGGAGGTAACATATGCATTTTCTGTGGATTTCAGAGAACATTTATTGAACATTTACTTTGTGTCAGGTGTTTTACTTATTGATTGGAGATATAGAGCAACACAGGAAAGGGCCTCCCTCTGTCCACTGGAAGGGCTCAAAGCCAGTGCATTCTGGGGTAGCGGCAGGTCCCCTTACCGCAGAGTTCCGAGCTAGTGAGTGGAGGAACAGCTGTTGCCTGGGACCTTGGCCAGCGGAGGATGCAAAACACAGCTGGGAGAAGACAGCACAGGAGTGTCATTGTGGAAAAGAGAGGCCCACATCCCAATAAGTTCTGTGCAGAACGAGAGACTGGTATATTTAGTTGGGCATTTTTTAAGCTGTAAATTGGGAAAGTTTTCCTTGATGCCATTGTTCACTTTTCCTCCCACAAACTCTCAAGCAACCCCACTGGGGTGCTTCCCACTGACAGCACCAGTCCTGTAGTAAGTAATCACACTACTTGTGTTCCTGGGCATGAGTGATTTTATTTTCCCATTTCAGTCATGGTTATAATTTTCAAGCAGATGCAAGTGCTGAATGTTACTCCTTTCAAAATTTGTGATCAAATTTCCACCATTTGGGTACTTGAGTATTAGGCAGGAATTGAATTATACTAAAAATATTTAAAGACTAGTCAAATATTCTATTTATGTGATTAAAAATATAATTAAATAGTAAAAACTAAGGAAGCCAAATAGGTAGGAAAAGAACAAAAATGAGAAAGAGAAAAGGAGAAAGAAGGGTATTGGATATAGATCTCGAAGATACATGCAAGTTTATTGGGCAATGGAGAATTCTGGGCACAGCCTTCCAGGATTCCAGATACCAGGGGGATGCAGTGTATAACTAACTGGATGTAGCAAAACAGAGCCAGTTTGATAAGTGTGCAACCTATGCCACTGTACTAGGCTTGCTGTCACTCTCAGAAGGATGCTGTGCTTGGTTTTATGCTCTCCTGTTGCCATTTGGAAATTCTAAATAATTTTGCTTTTGAACTTATGTCTTTTAGCTCAAGTTTGATGGAACAATGAGTCATTTATATGAGTCAAGGAGATATGGCTGATATATAAGCCCCTTGTTTTTGCTACCCTATTTGCACAGAGTGATTGCAGTGTTGCAGAGCCCAGAATATTTTGGGAATGTTCAAGTTGATGGGAGATCAACAAGACTCACTAAAGAATAAAGTAAAGTTTGAGTTTATAGGACACTACCCATCTTAGGGGGCTGCACTCTCCATTTAAATCAAAGCTTCCAACTGCAGAAAGACAGTGGGTCTGTCAGCTTTCCCGAACTATACCAAATAGCTGACTAATAGCAGCTAATGGAGAAAAGGTTTCTTTTCACAGTTTTGGAGGTTCCAGTCCCTGACTCGTTGGCTAGTCCTGTGGCTTTGGGGCTGTGGCAAGACAGTGCATCATGGCAGGTGCACACAGTGGAGCAAAACTTTTTACCTCATGGCTGGGAAGCAAGAGAGTGAGAAAGAGAAAGGGCCAGGGTCCCAAGTCCCCTTCAAGGGACTGGCCTCAAAGATTCCAAGTTCTCCAGGAGTGTCATATAGGGGATCAAGTCCACTCATGGGCCTGTGGAGGATATTCAGGTTCAAATCACTGCAGAATGGAGTGGCAGTTCAAGAATCACAAGTAACCAAGGGTCCTGTCATATCCTGTCCCAGCTTTCTGTTAACCAAGCGGGTTTTCTACTGAAAATGACAGAGTAGAAAGAGAAAAGGCAGAGCCCCTCCACGCCCTCTCCTCTCCACGCCTCCTCACTCATCAGTAAGCAGGTTTCAGACAGGGTTGGCAGAATGAGGCATTTCAGAGAGGAAGCTAAAAACTCATGGGTCTATGCAGCACTTCTACTCGTATGTTAAGACCCGAGTACAACATGCATGTACAAGCTATGAACTGGAAATTGTATGATTTCAGGGAGTTCCAAATTACTGAAAAGTCTACAAGGTTAAAGAGCAGACAAATTAAATATCTTAAAACTGGCACTGAGCAGAATATGAATGATCAAATCCATGCTGGTGATTTAAACTTTGCATTTTATTTGTTAGAAGGACATTAAATAGTAAATAAAAAACCCCATGACAAATTGAAGAGGTCACAGGAGAAAGGAAAAGCCTACGTTTTAGCACCTTAAATGGTGCATTTTTCTTGCCTTCTCATCAAGGAGATCTGCATTTTCTTTTTTCACTGAGCTGTGCAAATCATGTACCTGGCCCTGGTCCCAGGTCTAAATGGACTGAGAGCCTAATGAGGGAGCTCCACTTAGTTCAGTCACTGGACAATTGTCAAATGCTCGAGGGACTTGGTTAAAGACTGTGATCGTGTTGCCTTGTTGTTATGATCCTGTGACCATGAGAAGGAGGAAGAATCAGTTTGCATTTTCTAATGTGAAGATTAGATATATTTAGAGATGGGACAGATGTTTTTGTACTCTTTATATTAGACAACAGTCCTCAATATATTTCAGCTTTACTCTTCCCTGAGACCCCATTTAAAGATGAAAGCTTTTAAGTATGAGCTCTCAAATTTAAATCAGGGGGGCTGCAAACCCAGACAGAGTAAACCCAAGAGAGGCAGATGATGGTTCTGAATAAAGGTGGATGAACCTCCGCCAGCCTGCATTGCTTAAGTCCTTGGGTGAGGGGGAAATGAGGGCTAATAAAAACCTATATCAACCCTCTTCCATGTCCTGCTACTCATTGTCAAAGTGACACCACTGCCTGGAACGTTCTTTAGTGCCCTGGTGTCATGACCTGGCCTCTGGGGCACCCAGGTTCTGGAAGGTTATCTTACCCCTTCCACCACTGGCACAAGAGCATCGTGCAGAAGAAACCCAGGCATCGCAGGAGCAGTAGAAGATGAGTCAGTCATAGTGCAGGTGTCCATGCCAGGGATGGAGGGCACAAATACCGAACCCATCGTGACCCCAAAAGTAGATGAATTCCAAATTCGAGAATGTGCTTTGCAACCTTTTTGCAAACAAGTCTCACAAATATTCTAAACATAAGAGAAGCTTGATTTTCAAGGCCGATTCCAGAGAACTATCCAATATGGTGAGATACATATTTCAAGAACAAAATTCTGGAAGGATAACATTCTTTTTGCATGGATTAGAAGAAACTGCAACAGTGGGATGTAAAGCAATTAGGTTTCAAATTGAGTGTCGACTCCAAGTTTTTCTTTTTTATTCTGTTTTAGTGTTTGATCCTTAAAGAGCTATTTTCAATGTGTAAGCAATTATGTTTGTTTCAGTATAAGAACCTATGTACTTAAAAGCTGCATAATCTCTCCTTTACTGATTATAGCCAATGAGGGCCATGTGAATACTGTCAGCATTTTAAGCTTTTTCTTATATTTTATATAAGGCCCTACATTTGTTAAAACCCACTAGAGTTCATGACTAATCTATTCAGATAATAATATGCACATAATTAAATTGATTTTTACATTATTGCCAGAACTGTTGGATGCCAAAGACAGAAAGAGGCATTCAGTAAATGTAGGAGAAAGACTCTATAAAAGAATGGAAAACATAAACACTTCAGTCAACTCACTCAAAGTCTGCAGCTTTGTCAAACCCACAGTTCATTGATAAAAGCAAAATTGGGAATGATAGTTTAAGTTCATTGCAGAGTGAGGCATTCACATAGTTGACATTTCAGCACTTAAGTCTAGACAAATCAGCTAGAACTAAAAATAATTTGATGCAAGGCAGCTGCAACTGTTTAAAAGCAAAGCTATTAAAATTCTTCCAGTCCTTTAATACCAGCTGAATTTAATCATGTTTTTTATGTGCAGAATTTATTAGTAGTGTGTTTAAAGGTGCATTTAGGATATTCCTGTAATTTGTAAAATAATTATCTCTCCTTCACACTCAATAAGTCTAAGTTTCTACAACTTCTCAACTTCCAATGGATCATAATTTGCACATTTAAAAAGTTTATTTAGTGTAGTAGATAAAATAATTCAATTATAACATCTAAATTTGTGTCTCAAAGTCTTTTTTTGCTGTGGACTTCTCACCCAGGTTATACTTTGATTAGTAGGAATGCTGTACTGTCTTCTATTAGCCTCGTTAACATTCTGATATAGAAATTATCATTAGTATGATCATTATTTTGAGCAATGAGTATCTCCACCATTGTTTTTGGATCCAGGGAGAAACACAGTCTTCCTGCATTCAGGGGAACAACTATTACCGTTCAAGCCTGTATGATCAAATGAACAAACATTCCATAAAACACCCCAGCAAATTAAAAATTTTATTATTATATCATTTGATTCATTTTAATCATATCTGATTTTATAATAAATTATTTGACATACATAAGCATAAATCATTATTTGAAAGCATTCACAATGGAGCCACTGTGGTTCCTTGTTGAAGGGAAACTGAAGTAATATTCATTTTATTTCTAGCTAAACAATAAAATTGCAACATCAGATTGAGTGTAAATCATACCTTTCACTCTTCATCCTCCATTTTCTATATGATCTGTCACTGGATCAGGATTGTGGATTCATGCTTTCTAAGATTTTCATTATAGAGCCAACATTTTTATTTTTCCCCTATTTGTTGCAAGGAAAAATTCAGATTTCTTACTCTGACATTCTTGAGTCCAGCAATGTTTCATAATGCCAAATTCAAGTTTGCCCCAATATAAATTTTTCTGTTCCAACACAATTGTTCTGTCACTGTCTCTCACAATTCGCTGAACCCCCTGCCTCATAATCTTTCCTCCTTTCTCTGTCCTGCCTACCTTTCTGAGGCTCCCTGATAGGGTGCCTGAACTGTGAGAATGCTTTTCAGAGTAGAAGGGGCTGCTTGGAGACAACAGGTGTACATCTGAACTGCCCTGACTTTTCAAGCTTGAAAATTATTCAGTGCTTTAGACTGCATTATCTCTTGAAGAAAACAGCTCATTTTGTAGCAGTATTGTAATGAACTGGCCCTGAACCATTCCAGCGCTTTTTCAGTAACTTCTGCAGCTAATGATCTGGTGCTGTACCCTGTGGGTTTCCTAGGGCTCCACTACCACATCCTCCTGAAGAAGGTGCAGCCCTGCGCCCTGGGCCTTCCTGTTGATTTTCTGCAGGGTGATTTAGGGATATTAAGGCTCTGGAGCAGCCTGGGTAGGTGAGACATGAAATGTGGGACTTGGAGAGTAAAGATCTCCACTTTCTTGCCCGGTGAGTGGAATAATTCAGAGGTGTGAGGTCCATGCAGAGAGGTGTATTCCCAGAGATGCCCAGGAGAACAGAGTTATGTGGCCCACAGAATGAATCTATTCAATAACCACTACCCTCATTTTGTTTCTTCTTTTTTGACTCCATCTCCACTTCCCATATAAATCACCAGCATGCAGATCCTTTGCCCAGGGTCTACTTCTGGGGAAATCCCATTCAAAACAGCTACGTATGGTACATAAGATCATGTTATTTCAAAGAATAATGGGCTTGCAGTAGTCTAAACCATCTGTGTTCCTTTCTCAAATCACAAATCCATATAATAATAATTCATGTATCTCTGGTTCAATGGCCATTAATGGAAAGAGAGAACATTGTGTTGTGATCAAACCGTGGTCCTCATTTCTGTGGCCTCCATGCATGGATTGTGACTTTAGAAAAACCACCCAACTCTCTCTTGAATGTGGCTTCCATAACAATAAACATGAGGATAATGTCCGTTAATGATTTCTTAAGTTGCTGGGAAGGAGCAGTAAGGGTAAAATCTCTCTTCTAATAGAATTTTTAAGCTTTTACTAGTGGAGTACAAAAGGAGTCAAGACCAAGGTAGAGGCAAAAAAGATCATCTGAAGCCAAGTCTAGCCTTGCTTCTTCCCAAGATACTGGAGATCTATTTCATTGGTAGGAAAGATGTTTTATAAAATATTTGATTTTAATTCCTCTGACTTTATCTTCAATAATAATTTCCCTCTTCTTAAACATTTGGTGAACAAATCTACATATATAGGCAGTGTTAGGGGATCGATTTCACATTGACCTAACAAAACATGACATCTCCAAAATATTAATCTGTTATTCAAGGTCACCCCAACTAATACTAAGCAGATGTGAATTTGTTAAAATGATCTTGCTGATTCCAAATGTCATAAATATTTTCTAGCTTTCTCTTTGAAGTTGCAATTTCCAGAATGTTTGGGGGAAAATAAAGAGCACTGAGAAACAAAAGGTCACTCTGATACTCACATACTAAAGGAACTCTCATGTTAATGGATGTCTCTGCAATGACATCTGTGATTTCACCTCTCTTTATCCACTTTCATTCTAACGTTGGGGCAAAACTGAAGACAGACAGATTATGTAACACATCTTACAGGGTTATCATCTACCTACTGGGTCCTTCATATTTAGTGTTGCCCATATTTGACATTTAAGCCTGTTTTTCAATGTGAGAGTTCAGAGTCCCCTTTCCAATGGCATGCACACAATGCTCTTATGTACAAGAATTTTGCTCAGCTTTTCATCTGTATTAATCAAGCACACAAGTGAATGTTGAACAATGCATGCAGGGGCTATGGTAATTGCTTCCTTCACTCCAACTTCAAACCTATTAAACAAAAATGGGTCTTCATTCAGCTTGGTCTTCATCAGGGCCAAAGCTATTTATAACTTCTGCCCAAAGGACTGCCCAAAGCCAAACTGTATTACCTAGTGGACATTTTTTTTTCCTTTCTGAAGCCTTTAAAAAAAACTACATTGACCTATTATAGAATAGTACAGGATGAATTTCAACCAGAAGCTAATCAGGTGGACTGATATTGCAATCTTAATACTCCTGCCCTAACACCAGTCACATTTGATATTTTTCTATTATTTTCTTCCTTTTGACTTGTTATGAAGCATTTACTGAGGTGTCAACTTATTTTCAAGAACACACAGATTTTATCACTTCAAGTTCACAGGGCAGCCTGTGTGATAAACAGAAAATGTGTTTATATTTGGCAATGGAGATACCTGATTACTTAATAGTAGTTTTAAGAATTTCCATTCTAAAATGCAGTATTGTAAAAAGTGAAAGATGGTTCTTTTGCTCTATGTATCTTGATTTCTTTTTTTAATTCTTATGTGAACTACAAAAGCTCTATGATTAGGATGCAGCAATAATCAAAGTGCTTCCTGTTGATAAATATATCATGGCTCTGATTTGTATTTTAAAGAACTGAGAAAGAATTGAAGAGATTGATACTTAAATTTAAATATGAATGCAAAAACGCAATAGACCTTCCCATATTCTTGAGGGATACATGCCATCACCTTGGTGGGTGCCCGAGACACAGACAGTACCAGTCCATATTTTATGCTCAGGGCCTTCTTTTCATTACTACTGTTATGTTTTGGGGCCATTATTTAAATGAAATAAAGGTTACTTGAACTCAAAGCATTGTGACACCATGACAATCAATTTGATAACTGAGATGGTTACTAAGTAACTTCAGGGCAGGTAGCATATCCAGAGTGGATGCTCTGGACAAACGGATGATTTGCATCACAGGCCAAATAGGGTGGGACCGCACGAGATTTCATCACAGTGCTGAGAATCACATGCAATCTAAAAGTTCAGACTGCTTATTGTTGAATTTTCCCTTAAATATTTGGGACTAGGGTTGACTACAAGCAATAGAAAGTAAAGTTGTGGATAAAGTGTGTGTGGAGGTAATTTAATAATATTTGCTCCTCAGAAATCAAGACATTTAACTCACATCAGCTTTCTTCTTGCATTAATGAACCAATAATTGCTTGCTTTCCATTTGGATTCTGGGCACAGGTTCCACTTTGTTCTCTACCTGAACGGAAATGGCCCAGTCTCCATGGTATTGCTTAGCCTCAGCTCTTTGCAAGCCTCCAGGATCTGCTCGGGTCAGTGTCATATTTGCTACTTAATAATTATAACCACTCATCTGGAAAGCAGCCATTGCTTGTGGATGGTGTGCATTGGAGTTGTGTGCATTGGAATTAACTTCTTCTTTCCTGCCCCCCACAATTGGCACCCTTTGGTCCTAGAGCTGTCACTGTGCAACTTACAAATTATATAAATTATCCTTTGTTTTTTTTACAAAGCCCACTTCAGAACTGCATTAGCAGATACTCAGTAGTGTTCATAATTTACTTTTTTTACACAGCATAAAATTAATTTAGTTAAAAATACAACTAGCTATTTGAAAAACATATTTTTATTTTTACTGAAAATAAAAAAGCAGTAAGAGTAGCAGTGTGTTGTTAGCCCAGGGATGATGTTTCAAAACCCCCAGTGGAAGCCTGAAACCATGGAGTGTACCAAACCCTAATTGTACTATTTTTTCTTTATACATGCTTACACAATATGATGAAGTAATTTATCAGTTAGGCACAGTAAGATAAACAGCATAACTAATAACATAAAAGAATAATTAGAGCAGTGTGATTTAATAATAGCTAGTGAAATGTGACCTCTGTCTCTCTCTCTCTCTCTCTCTCTCTCTTTCTCTCCCTCTCTCTCAGTATCTTGTTATACAGTACCAACCCTTCTTGTGATGGTGGGAGATGATGGAGTGGCATTGTGTTATAACATTAGGTCACAGTTGACCTTTGGACAGTATGATCATTTGCCTCAGATGGCCCAAATTTTCAGAGCAGTGGACCTGCAGCTGATCACAGGTAACTAAAATAGCATAAAGCCAAATTGGGGGAAAGCAGTGTATCAAATACTCTATTTTCCTTTTTCTCGTGCGTTAATTTACATCATGAATGGGTAGTGATATTTGTGTTTCACTCTTGCCACTCCAACCTCAACTGGGTTTGGCTTGGTTTAATACTGACCAGTGGGTTTAATATGCCTGTGACTTAAATGTTTTTACAATTTGTAGACAATTTAAAGCCTTTAAATCTGAATTTTGAGGACCATCATTAAGCATATATTCTGCAAATTTCCAATATATTTGCTCTAAATTACAAACAAGATTTCAAGAGCCAAGGTAGTGCCCATGTCTGAGCCCCTGCCTCAATCACGTACCTTGGAGGCTGTGAATAAACACAGTAGAACTCACGGCTTCCATCTGCAAGCCCCAAAGCATAACACTGCCTGGCACAGTTTTAATGCCATGCTTGGTCTCCCTGGTTGCACTTTCCCCATTGATGGCTCCTGTGGCTGCCCCATTAGAATCATCTTGTCTCAGGCTGTCTGCTTTCCCCACTCTTGTTCAATATAGTCTTTGAAACCTTTGCCAGAGCTGTCAGGCAAGACAAGGAAATCAAAGGTATTCGTATAGGAAAAGAGGAAGTTAAGTTATCTCTATTTGCTGATGACATGATTCTATACCTAGAAGACCCAATAACATTGCCCAGAAAACTCCTAGAGCTTATAGGAGTTTTCAGCAAAATAGATGGCTACAAGATCACCTCCAGTAAATCATTAGCGTTTATTTACTCCAGCAACGAATCCGCAGAAGAAGAAATCAGGAAATCTCTCCCATTCACCATCACTTCCAAAAAAATGAAATACTTGGTCATTAACCTTACAAATATATTAAGGACCTCTACAAAGAAAACTATCAAACACTAAAAAGAGAAATTACAGAAGACCTGAGTAGATGGAAAAACATTCCATGCTCATGGTTAGGCAGATTCAATATAATAAAAATGGCCATTCTACCCAAAGCCCTATATAGATTCAGTGCAATCCCCATCAAGATACCTATGGCATTCTTCACAGATATAGAAAAAGCAATTCTCAAGTTCATATGGAATAACAGGAGACCCAGACTAGCCAAAACATTACTCTATAGAAAGGAAGAAGTAGGGGGTATCTCAATCCCTGACCTGAAATTATACTACAGAGCCATAGTAGCAAAAACAGTTTGGTTTTGGTAACAAAACAGAACCAAAGATCAGTGGAACAGAATAGAAGATCCTGAGACAAACCCCCATATATTTAACTATTTGATAGTTGATAAAGGGGACCAAAGCATAGTGTGGAAGAAAGATAGCCTGTTCAACAAATGGTGTTGGACAAACTGGACAGCCATATGTAGACAACTGAAGCTGGATCCTTATCTTTCGTCCTGCACAAAAATTAAATCAAAATGGGTCAAACACCTGGATATTAAGCCAACTACTTTAAACTTACTAGAAAAAGAAGTAGGGTCAACATTACAACATATAGGAGTCGGCAGCTACTTCCTTAACAAAATTCCCATGGCTCAAGCTGAAAATCAAGAATAAATGAATGGGATGCAATTAAACTAAAAAGTTTTTGCTCTTGACTAAAGATCTAGTCAAGAGCATCAAGAGAGAACCTATAGAATGGGAGAAAAACTTTGCCAGCTACACTTCGGACAGAGGGCTAATATCTAGAATATATAAAGAACTAAAGAAACTAAACACCAAATTTACAAATAACCCAATCAATAAATGGGCTATGGACCTAAAAAGAAACTTTTTACCAGAGGAAGTCCAGAAAGCCCACAAATATATGAGAAAATGCTCTACATCATTAGCTATAAGGGAAATGCAAATCAAAACTTCAATGAGATACCACCTCACTCCTGTTAAAGTGGCAAAAATGAAGAATACAAACAACAACAGATGCTGGAGGGGCTGTGGGAAAAGAGGAACACTGTTACACTGCTGGTGGGAATGCAAACTGGTTCAACCACTATGGAAAGCAATGTGGAGAATCCTCAAAAAATTAAGGATGGAACCACCTTATGACCCAGCTATCCCACTTCTGGGTATTTTCCCAAAAGACGTAGAATCAGCATATTATAGTGATATGGCTTCCTCAATGTTTATAGCAGCTCAAGTTACTATAGGTAGATTATGAAACCAACCCAGATGCCCCTCACTGGATGAGTAGATACAAAACCTTTGGTACATATATACAATGGAATACTACTGGGTCATTAGAGAAGATGATATATGGCTTTTGATATCAAATGGATGGAGATGGAAAGAATTATGCTAAGTGAAGTATCCCAATCTCAGAGACTCAAGGGCTGAATTGTATCTCTCATCTGTGGACACTAGAATACATTGGGAAGCAATATGTTAGACGGCTAAGCTAATAATAATTTCAAATTGTATGATTCTCAACGCAACACGGAGATGACTCCCTAGGATACTTCAAGGCGTAGGGAGGGGGATGGGGGAGGGCATAGGAAGAACTCCTAGGAGACTGGAGAAAGGGAATATGGGGGAATCATCTCAGAAGGAGATCGCTATCCTTCACAAGATATCCATTTAACTCAGGAGTTCTTCTGGGGGAAACAGCAACAGGGGGAACCCAAGCTGGGCATCCATGATATGGCATTAGCCCTGGATAACTAAGTATATATACAATGGTTCTTGAATATTTGATAATGTTTTCCCTTCAATTGTATCTCTATTTCCATCTAATGAAAAAAAAAGAATCATCTTGTCTCCAAAACTTTCTTTCTTAGGCTAAGCTAATCTAAGTGACGCGTGTGGAATGCCTGATGTTCTCCAATAGTGTTTGAGTTCTTAAGTAAGCAAACACTGTTCTGGGTTCACTGAGCTCACTCTGGGCACCTGTGGGATTTCCAAACTCTGAACACCCTATGCCTTGCCTTCTCAGCTCTTGCTCAGATCCAGTCTTCACTCTGAGTGTAGCAATGAGGTCAGAATAGTGATCAGACTCTTTTACTCTATATTACCACCCCAAGCTCTGTTATTTCATAGTTAAGCTTCTTTGTGGCTAATTTTTTAGGTATAAGAAACCCTATTTCACAGCATAGAATTATTAATGGGGCTGGAGCAATGGCTTGGCAATTACAGTGCTTTCCTAAGCATGCATGAGGATGCAGGTTCAAACCCCAGCACCAAGTATACACCAAGTCAGATCAACAAAAGCCATATGAAAAATCTAATAAAATGTGGATTCTTTCTCTCTCTCTCCCTCTCTCTCTCTCTCTCTTTCTGTCTCTCTCTCTTAAGAAAACTATTGAGCAAATAAGATGAGTTGTATGATAACATTTAGAGCTTACTCTGCCACAGAGTACACCTTCAAGGTCCAATTTTCTTCATTAAAAAAATTAGCAATAAAAAGAACTAGCTAGGTTCATTTTTAAGGTAAGCTCTATAGATTTAATTTTTTAAAATTTTTGTTTAAATTCATACATCCTTATTCTTTATGCTTTATAGCTTCCTCAAAGCTTTACTTATTGAAGTAAATGAGTATGTTTGTTAAGCCATCATTACTTAATGACTTAATGATAGGGATGTGTCCTGAGAGAGACAACAGGTATTTTGGTGTGGTGAAAACATTCTCAGAACCCAAGTCAGCTACAGGGAATGCCTGGATGGTACATCCTGTGGGACTCCTATCATGTGTATCATGTGTGCAGTCCAACCCTGACCAAGAGGTCATTAGGCAGCATATGGCTGAATATAAGTGCATTGTTTAGTTTATGAATTGATTCCTACTAACTGTACATGAAGATTGAGACTCATCACACTGAAGATAGTGAGCATGTCTACCTTCCGTTTAATTTCTTTGTCCCCAGTAATGATTCCTTCCCATTTCTTCCCTTACTCTTCTCACTCTCTGCTGGGCAGCTGCTAACCTGTTCCTTGTCACCTTAGGTTAGCTTGCACTTCCTTTCTTTCTTTTTTTTTTTTTTTAGAGCAGACAGTGAGAGAGAGAGAGAGAGAGAGAGAGAGGGAGAGAGAGTCAATTTCTATTGAGTTTTTTTTTTCACGTGGTTTTCGTTGCTATCACAGTTAGTTGTGTATGCGGGTGCTGGGGTTTGAGCCTGTGTACTTGTGCACGCTGGCCAAGTGCTGTAACTGCTGAGCCACCGCTCCAGCCCTAGCTTGAACTTTCCATAGCTTTGTAGAAACAGAATCATGCAAGTCATACATCATTGTCTATGTTCTTTCATTCAGTATAATTATTTTGAAATTCATCTATTTTGTTGCATGTATCAATAATTCACTTTTTTCCCTGATAGGTATAATTTCATATTTTGGCCATACAGTTTATTTATGTGATAATTTGCTATTGCACAGTTGGGTTGTTTAGAGGCTTGGCTAAAGCTTCTTTGATCATTCATAGAACTAAATATAAAAGACAACAGTATATAAAATCTGATAAAAAATCATAGGGAAACCTAGTTATCTTTGTTTGGTAAATATTTCTTGATTATAAGATAGAAACCAAAACTATTAAAGAAAAGGAACAATGGAATACACTTATTGATACTAAAAAATTTCATTCACAATACATGGAAAGAAAATGAAAAGGAAAGCCAAGAAGTAGAAAAGCACACATAAAACATATGTGCAGCAGAGAATTTATACCAGACTATGTAAAAAATCTCACAACTCAAGAAGACACATAATTTGAAAAAATAAAAAAAAGGGGAAAAATTAGAACAGAACCCTCACCACAAAAGTGTACTGCTGTCTCGAAAAAACATTTTTCAGGTTCTTATGTGTTAAATGTAAACCTACCACATGACTGAGCCATTCCACTACCAGGCATTTACTCAAGAGAAATGAAAGTATATGTCCACACTAAGATTTGCAGCTTTAAGTTAAAAAACATAAAGCAAACACAAATTACAGAGTTTAAGGTAAAAAAACTAAACCAAGCTCATTGCATAGAAACTAAAATCTCAGAGTCATTTCCTCTTCGTAATATATAGAACAGTACCACAAAGGATCATTCAAAATTTTGCAACAAGATTCTCTGTAACAACAGAAGAACTCATGGTCATGTTCAAGTTCTTCAATTATTTCTAAAATATGTTAGAAACCAGTGCTTTTAGAAATTATGGCATAAAAGGAAAAAGTAACAGAGAAATACAGGGGAAAAATTCCAAACACACTAATTAGCATTAAGAAATTAAAGTGAAGAAGTTGCATGATAAAAAAATAAAATAATTTTAAAACAAAAATATTAAGCATATGGTGTTGTTCTATTGAATAAAACTCAAATATTCAGGATTAGTTTTTAGATGTATATCATGGGGATACTGTACTATGGTACACCAAGAATTAGGTTGTCACATGAGACCTAAGGTTCACATCCATGTGTAGGACCTTGGGCATTAGTTGGCTTCAGTGCCATTTAGACTGATTTCATGCTCTATGTTCTCCTAAATATGTTCTGATGGGGCTGAGGCTGATGGCTGGGTGGTTATAGCACTTGCCTGGCATGTACATGTATGCTAGTTCGAACCCCAGCACCATGTACACAATGGAGCATCCAAAGAATGAAAGTTACATGAAAAACTAAATAAAAATTGCTTCTCTCTTTCTCTCTCTCTCTCTCACTGTCCCCTTTCTTTAAAATAAATAAATAAAATGTCTTCTGACTTTAAAATTATGATTTTCTGATGACCTAGCACTGTCAATTGAA
Organism: Aplodontia rufa; assembly: GCA_004027875.1. Lineage (NCBI taxonomy): Eukaryota > Metazoa > Chordata > Mammalia > Rodentia > Aplodontiidae > Aplodontia > Aplodontia rufa. Next base: position 311,058 of record PVKS010000031.1, on the reverse strand, counting down.
AAATTCACTTTTAAATACATTCTTAAATGGTGAAATGTGAAATATAATTGTCTTTGATGCTAATTATGCTAATTAATGTTAAGTATTTCTTTTTTTTCTTCCTCCCTTTGTATCTGTTCCTCTTTCCTTTCTTTTCTTCTTCTTTCTTTTCTGTTTTTACTGGGGATTGAACCCAGAGGTACTCTACCACTGAGTACATTTTCACGCTTTTAAACTTTTTTTTTTTTGAGACAGTCTTGCGAAGTTGGCTGGACCAGTCCAGAAATTGCAACTCCCCTGCCTCAGCCTCCTGAGTAGTTGGGATTACAGGTATGTGCCACTATTCCATGAGTGCTATTTCTTTGTCATTATAATTAATTAGAGTTAAAAGTAATAAAAACATAAATGCTTTATAAAATAATCTTGGCTGATTTGCTCAAAGTAAAAAAACTAAACAAACAGAAATTTCCAATTTTGTTTATGCTTTAACAATTTGGATTAGGTGTCTTAGTTCAAGTTAACAATGGAGATTATATGAAATGTACCAATGCAGCAAATGTGTTCCTTTTTTACAGTCATTCATGTACTATATTAAGCTGTATAATTCACACTCCAATTGACAGCTACAAAATAAACTTCTTTAGAAATATGAAGATTTTGTCTAATAATTCTCCCCATATGTTTCTGGATAATACATAATTGATGCTTAAAATGAATGCTATATTTGCTCTTCTCCAAAAGAACAAAGATCTGGTATCCTTTCTACTTTTTATTTTTTTTATTTTTTTTTAAATGATCTTTACAATGTACATTGAGTCACTTACATTTGAAGTAAGCTAATATTAATATTTCCTTTTCATCTTAAAGTGCTTATAAAGTAGTTAGAATGATATCCACACAAGTGCAACCTAGATGTAGATGCACTATGTCTTCTAAAGATGTAATTCTCACACTCATATGCATTAAACATTATCCCAAGGCTTAGCAAACAACCTTTTGTCCTGAATTATCTGGGTGATCAACTAATGATATCAGTTAAATCAATTAAAGGAGAACCTGAGTTTTAGCAGTCAGTGGAGTAAGGATGGGATTTCCCCACCAACTTTTCAGTCATTTCTTTAAAAATTTTACCTGTGCAATCAGAAATTTTGGGAAATTATGGAAACAACCCAGATGTCCTAACTGGATGAATGGATCCAAAAACTGTGGTACATATATACCATGGAGTTTTACTCAGCAATTAGAAGCAATGATATTGCAGCCTTTGAAGGTAAATGGGTGGCTATGGAAGAAATTATGCTGAGTGAAATAAGCATAACTCAGAGAACCAAGGGTCAAATGTCTTCACTCATCTGTGGAGGGTTGAGCTACACCCTGGCCATTGAGAAAGGAGGTCAATTATCATGGTTTAAATCTGGATAAGTTGTAATGTCATACAACCTAAGGAATTTGTAGAGATGTATTGGGAAGGAGGGGTGGGGGATAAGGGTGAGTAATTGGGGTGGGTTCTTGGGGCTAAATCTAATTTTCAGAATTTATATATAGATTATATTATTTCATTAGAAGCTTGTTTGATTATTCAACAAATAAATTTCTGAATAAAAAATATAAAAAGCAGTTTAAATTTTCTCTTAATAAAAAAAATGCCATTATATGACACAACAGGTAAACAGAGGTAAAATCATTTAGGCAGGTATATTTCCTAACCCTCTGCATTGTAATTTCTCTTACCCCGATAGTACATCTAGGTTGTATTGTCCCTAACAAGCATACTGTGTAGAATCTTCCCAGAAATCAGAAAAAAAAAACAGAGCTTGAAAACAAAATAAAATATTAATTTATCATGATTTCAGTTCTCCTTACATCAAATGAAAACAAATACCTTTAAACAGGTGCATGTAGTTTGAGAAGAATTTTAATCGGTGAGGAGCGTATCCCCCTCAATAACACTGGGGAGACCAGCAAGTCTTGCAAGCATTGGTTTTGTTTCTTTATAGATGGACTGCTTTCTTTCTTCCCCTCTCCAGCGACTCCCATGGAACAATGTTTGTTAGCATTTAGTGTCTTCCATTTGGCAGTAATAATCTTTCTAAGTTTGACAAGATTTAAGTAATTCCAAATTGTTTTCAGGACTCACTTTCAGTTCATGCTTTAAATCGCAGCATATGAAGCATGTAAAACACTTGTTTCAATGAGAACATGACGCTTGCATTTAGTATTTACACAATATGAAATAAATCATGTCAGAATTAATAAGGTCTAATTCTATTAATGTCAGAAAAGATTAACGTGGGTTCCCTCCTCTAAGCAGACTTACCCGATACTCTTTGAATTATTCTTGACAGTGTTAAAATTAGACTAAGCCTACAAATAAAATAGGCCAGCAAATAAATTGAAGTAATAAATTAAGACATTGTGTAAATAAAGGTATCTATGGTCTGAAGAAGCCAGATTTTATTGAAAATCCTTAGCAGATTTGTCATCAGTAGCACACTTATTACTGTACTGCCTGATGCCTCTAGTCACCTCCATGTTGAGCTTGTTTCATGCATGAGCATTTTAGTAAATGTAATCTTTGTACTTGGGATATAAAAACATTAATGATAATTAAGAGAGCCCAAAGGACAGCCAGTGAGATGATTTAATAATATAACAAAAGAGACTTTGCTCACCTGGTTGATTAGCCCAATCAGAAGTAGCCTAGGTGCGTATCTTAATCTCATGCGTTTGTATAGTTAGCAAAAATGCAGATGGGAGGTTTAACGTGAATTATCCTTTTCATTTCTACATTTATTTACAACTGTTCCTTTGCACAGATTATTACTCAGTGGGATCAGTTCCTCTAGGAAGAGGGAAAAGAAAGATGTCTGTTTAACTTAACCTTTCACTGAACTTTTTCTATCAAGCCATGAAAAAGCATTGTGTTCCTAGGCACAAAGATGTTATCATTTTCAAATACAGTAAACATTCCAATTAGAAGTAAATGATATTATTCCTGTATTTCTTTAAGAATATATAGATCAAGACTAGAGGACTGAGAAAGAGAAGAGGTAAGGGAATATGAACAATCTATGAACCTCATCATGTTCTTAATGGGCAAAATACTCAAGAAAGGACATTATTGATGTCATTTACTATTTATATTATAAAATATATGTGTATATATGTATATATTACTTAATTGTTACTGTATAAGTTCTAATTTAAAATTCTTGAAATAATTTTTGTAGAATTTATTATATTCCAAAAACAAAGCTTATTTTGACACTGAATTATAAATAGATCATGATTTTTTCCCCTGAATACCCATGGGAATTTATTAAACCATGGTTTCCAAATCCTTAGTTAATAAATGACTTCAAAGATTCAATAGAAAAGAAGAAAATATATTGACTATCATTACAAGGTTTATGAGGAAGTTGTATGGTTTATATTAAGATCTCATAATATATTTATAACGTGAAATGTTGCTGAAGGATTCAAATAATTCTTTGTCGGAAAATGTGAGAGACACCTACAGAGCCAGTGAGTGAGGTGAGAGGAATTATCTTTGGCACAGAGTGGTGGTGCTAGGGACACTTAGGTTACGTTAACTATTTGTAAACCATTTATTTTAAGTACACTACATTTCCAGGACCATGGGTGAGATGGAAACCATACATGTCAGTATTGCTGCCCTTAATAAATTTGCAATCTGATATGATGGGTGAAATTTATTATATGCCATTTAGATGTAGATTTATTGCATGCCATTAATGGAAATAAAGTAACTAAAATAATCCAACACTAAATATCAGGTACTGAAAACAGCTGCCATAGGAAATGGCACTGCCAAGGAGCTTAGGACATAAGGACATAAAGCAAAGCAGGATTAGACCCTAAGGATTAAAAAAAGTGAGTTTAACAAGTCCCGGCAAGAAGGTATATAATGTCAATGAGATAAAAAATGCCTCCGAAATTTATTTGTTTATCTGTCTTTACAGATGTTCCATACCAGGCTGTTTATAACAAGGAAAGCTTGGAAATCATCTTGACTTTCAAAAGTAGAGAAATGTAAAAAAAAATAGTCAGTCCACACTATGCAGTGAACTATTAACTGAAAACTATGTCTTCCAACATAATACTATTTAATTTTTTGAGAAAAATCTTGCTAAATGTGCTGAGGAAGAAAATCAAGGTAAAAGCTGTATATGGAAATACGTTTTAAAACCTACAAAAAACATTCTGAATCACCATGCCAGTGACCCCATCTGCAGCAATGTGCACACACACAAATACACACATGCAGATAACACGTATGTATTTGTTTTGGACCTCAAAATAGAAGTTATTTTCATGGATCAGTATTCAAAAAAAAATTTGGGTTAAAGAGGGCGGAATCCTGAGAGCCATGGAGTCGGCCAAATGTGATAAAGGTCATAGGAGTTGGAGTTGTTTCACTTACCCATTGCTGAGGTAAAGACCACTGTAACAGATCATGACTTAAAAACATAGCTTGTGTAGTAGCAAGCAGACTTGGATCAAGGTGGAGACACCTCTCAAACTGTCTGGGCCTTAGACAGCTACAGACACCTGGTGGCTCAGCTAGGTGTGGATGATTTAGGAGCCCATGTTCACGTGTCTGATAGTGGTGCTGGTCTCTGCTGGCACGTGTCTCCAACAGGCTAGCGCTGGCTTCATGCCATGAAGCAGCAAGGGAGAAAAGCATGCTCAGATTACAGGCACACATTCATGTTTACTAATGTTTGATTTCTGAAGCAAGTTCCGGGGATAAGGTCAGTCAGTTTTAGCAGGAAATGGGAGTATGGATGCAAGGGTGTGTGTTCCATTGGGTGTCATTAAATGTATCAGAAAAATTCTGATCACAGTGAAAATTCTGACAGTGCATTCACTGCTCAGGGTAAAAGCCAGGAGTCTATAGAGTGGAGGAAATAAATTAGGTACTTCTGAAAAGGTGAGCACGTAGGGGAGAAGCATTTTGATCCTGAACATTTAAAAAAATAATAGCGAAAATAATGAGTTTTTGGGCCAACGTAGGGCTTAGAAACTTAAAAAAAAAGTGTGTGTGTGCGTATGTGTTTGTATAAATAAGAATGGAAACATGGCAAAATGCAAATTACCAAATTTTAATTACATAATATAACTTCTTATTTATGTCTTCCATGTTTTCTAACAATTCTATAATGAGTGCAGAGCTCATATTCATGAAAAGATCATCTAAAAACAAAAATACTAATGTCGGCAACACTTGGCAGGATGATGAAAGATAAACAAAATTTGAATATTGAATGGGTGGTAGGATCTGTTAGGTCTTGAAGTGCTTGTAGAAGTTGTTAAGAAAGGCCCAACAAGCCTAAATAAAATGATTCCTGTTCATTTTGAACATCTTCTAAAAGTGCAGAATCCTACTATTTTCTCATAATAAATAATAATAAATGTTTTTCACTGTAAACCACTATTTGAAACTCAAAGAGCACACAAATCAATTAATATAACATGTATAACCCTGAAATTTTCCCAAGAATTTTTTACCTGGAAAGGCTAGATTTACTTTTTTGTCCAAATGAATATTATTAGTAATTAATAATGAACTTGTTTATAAATCCTCCAGAGAATAAAGTAGGACCTTGCTTTTCTTGTTCTGATAGGCAACTCTTGAATCAACTGGGGAAGGAAATCTGACATTTTATCTATATCTGTTTTTCCTTTTTATCATGTTGATAATCATGTAGTCAATGTCTATTCCTTGCTCCTCCTACCCTGAGCAGAGTAAAGTTCTCCAAACCACAATTGAGTTGGACCTTGTGACCTGAATTGGAGATACAATGGAAGTAGAGGCTTTATATGGGTTTGTGTGACCATATGGTGTGACTTTTGTTCTGGTGGTCTTCCATGAAAAGAATATCTATAAGTGGCTGCTACACCTTCAGCCATGGTGCATCATAACTGATACTCATGGAACAGATATGAATCCTGTCCATAGCTTGGAGTAAGTCAATTAATAGCTCAGAGAACATGCACACAGTGAGGAACAAGCTACAGCAGGCAAATACTGGTTTGCTGGAGACCCACAAGCCTAAGAGTATGTGCTTACTGTAAGGAAAGAAGTACACGGAACAAATAAACAGAGAGGAGGAAGGCAGCTAAAGAGTAGCACAGATTTATGCTGGAGAAACCTGAGGATGGGGGCCCAGTGGAGTCTGGGACCCACATGCCACTTACAGCATGATGTAGATATAGAGGGGATGATGGGGGGGGGGAGCCAAGGTGAAAGCTTTCTGGTACAATGTGATTTTTTAAAATAAAGGCCCAAGTCAGTAGGTTATGATAAGAGCCTGGAGTCAGTAGATTTTGAAAACAATAAAAAAGGGGCTTGCTCTATGACTCACATGAATGACTTCTGGCAATTTTTCCTATCCACCATTCCAGACTCTAAAGGAATATAAACAATTGGGTCAATAACATTTGCATTCTTATCCAGTTAATGGGTAAACAGACATAAGCTTTAATTCTACCTAGGAAGAAGATTCCCTGGTTGTAATTGAAGCAGCCAGAGAGGTGATAGCAGATAACTTGCTTTAGCTGGAGGCAGGGTCCTGCAGGGAAATTTTAACCAGAATGTGGTGCCTGGTCACAGTGTGCTTGGAGATATTCCACAATGTGGTTGACACTTTAGGAAGTAGAGCTGACAGGGATGTTAGAGGGGAACGTAATGATATAAAAGGATAAAGAAATATGGGGAGCTAAGGTGGGTATTAAAGTAGATGGAGTCATTGAATTTGATTAGGATGCTCCTGCCAAGAATAGGAGTTGGTCATCTACGTGTGAGTAGGGCCTTCCATTCAGGCAGCCCAAAACAAGTGTTTTAGCTTAGGGTTTTAATCTGGTGTGGTGGGATCCATTTTCTGAGGTCCCCTTTTATATCTGCTGTCTCAATTCCCCTCTGAAGTGGTCCTTGACTGCTGTCAGGGGAAAATGGTGAAAACCAATCTAGTTTCTTTGCTGGAGGTGGGTGTTGACTGTGGGTCTATCTAGTGCAGCTACAAGAGGGTCAAATTTCCATGGCCACCTGGCACTTAATGGACTCTAGGCATCTCATGCATCAGGATAGTCCAGAGGTCCATGATAGTGGCATTTGGCAGGTGAATGGACATGGTGTACATGGGGGAGGAATCATGATAGAACAATAAATACTGCAACACAACATTATTATCTGCAAGCATTTTGTACAAAATAATCAATGTTATCAGCCAGCGGTTAAAGACCATGAAGATAGTAGCATATTAGAGCTTAGGGTGGGGTCGTGCATATCATTTACTTGTGCATGGAGGCCATTCACAGCTTTAGAAATCTTAGTGGAGTTGCTAAAAACGTTTATTTTTTATAATGGCACAAGTGTCCCCTTGAGTTTGGAAATGCCATCTGATTTCTGTAATGTAGCTTTTATTGGCATTACCTTTGTGTTAGTAGAAGGATCCCTTTAGTTGTGTGACTTGGTAAAGTCACTTAGGGCTTTTGTGTGGCACATTACATCTTTTAGATTGATCTGAGGAATAAACATTAGAACTAAACAATCAAATCAGTGAAAAACATATTGAGTTTACTATATACGAGGAGAGGGAAATTTGTGGATCTCAAACTGACATAGAACAAATTTGTGAGTCTGGTAGTATCTTCTATAACCCTTTCTTTATAATCTCCCAATTTTATTTACCTGTGGGGGAAATGACACAAGCACACAGTGGGAGTTCAGTGTCTTTCCTTTTAAATGCCCGTGTATGGCTGTGCTTTGGTTATAACTCTGCTGCAAGGTGTTCAAGACCAAGTTGGGCAAAACTGACCTTTTTATCTTATCTATTCCTAGGTCAGCTGAGATTCCTCAGGAAGCCACTCTTGGGCACAATGAGAAACCTCTTGGCCTTCCTATAAAAGAGGTACCATCTGCCAGGATGGGTCAGGGTCTTGCTGATCACATGTGGCTTCCCTTGAAAGCATCAGGGACATTTCCCTTTCCAATGACCATCCTCTTTGCAGACTGTGCTCTGTTTTTCTTTGACAAATCTCATTGTCCCCTGAGTTTTGGCTGACCAAGCAGGGCAAGGGCCAAAATCTTGAGTTTTTCCTGAAACCTTCAACTTCCTTAATTTTGGTATCCTGGTTTTAACATCCAACAGGCCAGTTTCACCAGTCTTGATATGGGAATACTATGCTATCCTTTAATGTTTATAGTTTTATAGTTACTCCTTTTGTTTAATTAGGATCAATAACAGTACTTGAAGTTGGCATTATATTTAATCTGTCCTGTAGGTAATCACATGTCTTAACTCAAGTTTTTCTGTGAGAAGTAGTACTTATGCAGAACAATAAGAGTCAACTGTTTTAAAGTTTTAGAAGGCAAATACAAAATGGAATTAACAAGAGTAGAAACATGCTTAGTTTGTATAATAGCTATGAAAAAAGGAGCACCTATTGGTTACCTTGCCTGTAAATCTACATAAACTTTCATTGTGCAAACTTTCACATAACATTTAGACAAAGCTGGAACACTCATTTGACCATAAGAGAAATCCTAAATAAATTTAACTGATTGTGCCAGTTATATTCGAATTAATCACACAGAGACTTTTGAGATTTGTTGCCCATAAACCTTTTGCGATTTACTTAGACACTGTACACTTTATTATCCAGAAACATTTGTTTCACTCTAATTTCCATTCCGCAGTGTATTTAGTATATTTCCATACTTGTAACTTTCACATCTCTTTCCAACTTGCCGATAATCCTTACAAAATATCTGGTTTTTTCAATTATGAAAGATCAAATATTTTATGCTATTTACATTAATTAAAACACAACTGAAACATTTTGTACTTGTTGTATATAGAATTACACATGTTAGAATTTTAACTCTTGTTAATCTAATCTTGCTTTTGGTGAAGACCCAGAAGCAAAGCAATCTTAAACTCCTTTTACCATTTATTAGCAATTTATATAAAAACACATTTAAAGATTCAAATAGTGTTTATTGAGATAAACAAAAGATATTCAGATATTGCCTCTCCTGGACTTCCAGTTTTACTGGGAATCATGAGAAGCTTATGGAAAGTTCTTCCCAAGTCCACTTTAACTTCTGACTGACAGCAAGATAATATCAGACTTTCAAGTCATTACTGCCATGACAACTCTAGATCACTTTGGCCTATGCTGACTGCTTCTGATTGGATTCTGGCTAGGAAGAATTATCCTCATGTCCCAGACTTTCAGAATGTGGTCTCAAAAGTCTTCTCTTCCAGAGTAACTTGGGTTTCTCCTATTAACATTATTTTGGGCCTGCATTTCCTCTGCAGATAACGGTAGTTTGGAGGAATGTGACATAGCCTGTTCACTTAGATCAGGCAGGCTCCCCTAAAAGTAAATTGCCTTTTGGAAAAGAAAACATGTAGGGTCAAGCACTGTGGGACCACTTGGTAGAATTATTCTCTTATCTTAGTGTTCCCATCATTTGCATCAGTCTGTTCCCTAACACTGGGGGAGGTTGCTACAAGAAAGAGAAAAACAAAGAGAAAGAGGTTACTCTCTCACTGGTAGGTTGATGGGTAGTACTCTGTCTGATTTAGGAATCCTTAGATCATCCTAAAAAGTTATCTCAGCCTGTTATCTAAGGTGAGGCCCTCCCTCTACCATGAGGTGAGAAGCCATGAAAGGAGAAGTGGAGATGCAACTTCCACATGTGATTGGTTGACTTTCAGCCATCTCTAGAGACCCTGCATTTACAAGAGGGACTATCCCTACCAGAGAAATAAGGTGCTACTAAGAAAGACCTCAGTTTCTTGACTGAATGGATTGCTGGGAAAGGAAATTGAAGCACGATCGGATCCACTGAGGCAGAGAGTAAGTCCCACACCAGCAAAGTCTTCCCTTTGAGTACCTGGCAGGGTCCCAGTATTTTTGATAGAAAGAGAGTGTATAAAATGGAGTAGAGAATGACTGGAAGAAAAGTTATAGAGCCATTGTCCATTTCACTCACCCTTCTGAAGATCCTGGGTGAATCCCTGTAAATGTAACACAAAGCATGGCTGGGTGGGTTCTGTTTTGCTAATCTGAGGAATGAAATTCATGGACACATGGTCAGATGAAGCAAAGTAACAAGATTTAGAATAATAGAAAGGGAATCCCAAGAGAGGGATCCCTTGAGGGGATTTTCACTGAAGAGATTAATGCAGTAAGTTGAGCAGTTTAGATAGAGAAAAGGTCTGAGGTAGAGGTACCAGACCTGGAGTGGGGCTGCAACACAGAGAACCTTGAACCATTTGTCGTTATGGTGGAGAGTTTTTAAGATCTCTGTAAATTTTTAAGTCAAATGTGCCATTTTTGGTCAGTGAGTGTTATTGTACAGCTTGTGACACCAGTCTTTCAGTTTTGACTGTGTCTTGGAACCCAGGATCTAGATATGTTTGGGAAGGTACTTCAAGGGGGTGTCTCATGGAAGCTTTGCTGGGATCTGGCCCATGCTGGACAAGATGGATTGAGGAGGGCTCCAAAGGAATCCAGTGAAGAGAAAACCAAGTAACCAGAAGAGTCAGAGGGAGTCACTAAACAAAAATGTTGTGGCCAGTGGTGGATGTGATGTCCAGCAATATGAATGGTCCTTACTAGAGTCATGGGAGAGAGAGGTGGTAGAGAGAGAGAGACTAAGTTGAGGTGAAGGAAGGCCCAGAGGAGCCACTCTTGGTGAGAACCTTGAAACACCAGTCCCAGTTTAGACCATTTGCTATTTTGTTGTAGGAAGTTATCAAGAATTGTTAGTATTTTTGGAACAAAGGTCCTGAATTCTGTATTTGGTCCATTGAGTAATGGAGAAGTGTGATGGAAATGACAGAGGAGTGTCCTCTGTTTCCTGCTTGCACTGGGCAAAGATGTACTAATTAGGAGTTAATGAGCATCTCCAACTCTGATCCAAAGATGGGGACCCCCAAGGTCCAGAAATGAAGGAGTCTGTAGCTAGGCACCTCTTCAAGAGCCTCAGATTCTTAACTCTATGGCACGATGATCAGTATGACCAGTGTTGCATGTGGGAACAAATTGGAGAATAGGTCTGTGATCTGGAATTCTGGCCAGACAGAAAGAGAGGAGAGACAAGAATGAGGATTCCAGAGGATACAATAAAGAACTCAGTGAAGCTCTTGCTCCATTCACATTGCAATAAGGATACAAAAATTTCACTCCAGGAAGGGGTTGATTTCAGGTTCCTGCTGGCTGCTATTTAGCTGTAGGAAAATTGGAAGGGGCTCTGAATCTCAAATCTTGTATGAAAGGGAACTAAAGAGGGATACATTAAGAGTAAGACAGAATTGTAAGGAAGAGGATGGGAGGGAATATAAGAGCTTCATCTTCCTGTCCCGGGTTTCTGCACCATTATGTAAGGAAAGAGGCAAATGAAGGTAGTAACAAAGAGGAGAGCTGCAACTCAACAGTAGCAGGTTTATTCAGGAGAAACGGGAGGATAGTGGCCCAGTGGAGTGTAGGACCCACTTTCCACTTACATCTTGGTGTGGATATAGAGGGAATGAGAAAAGGGGGGCCAAAGTACAAGTTTTCTAGTTAAAGCAGGAGTTTTGGTAGAGTGTGATTTTTCTGATAAGGGTCCAATTCAATAGGTTTGGGTAAGAGCCCCAGTCACTGGATTTTGAAAACAGTGAGAGGGGGTTTGCTGTCTGGTTCACATGAATGGTCTTTGGTAATTTTCCACATCCATCACTTACTATTGTTACTCAAATTTTTTGTACATTGTTATTAGATAAGCTAACCAGTAATTTTTTCACTTTTCTTTATCTGGGTCAAAAATAGCTTTTATTATGAATAGAAGAGCAAAACAATAACCAAAAATATATTCTGGAATAAATTAAGATGAGATAAAAGGATTAGGGGCAAAGTGCTTCATTATGCCACACACTGAACTTTAAGAAAACTTTGAATGTTATGCGTTACTGAGAAGCCCAGAGCTGAGGTACTACTATACTCTGCATTATCTGGACAGATATCTGTCCTTGTTAGATAAACCCACATTATTTCAGTTTGTTATGTAAATTGGGAAGATTTCTTAGTTCTCTGTGCTAAAAATTACTTCAGCACTTTTATTTTAAATGATGAGGTCTACTATATTTGGAGAGGTTTGTCTTGTTATTTTTTTAAGAAATCTTTAGACACAATTCTATAATGGATAAATTGCCATGCCACGTTGGCTTGAAATCGATGGCACCTGAATGATGGGCTGATGGAGGAATCTTGGCATTCTGGCTCTCCGACTGTAGTTCTCCCTTGCTCCATGAGCTCATGGATCCATAATCACTCTTTCCCGAAAGCTCACTCACCAGCCCCATTTTTTAACCACTATTAATCTGAGCACAGTTGTTACTGTTTTCAAACTAAGCAATCTCCTCCTTATTCACTGGTTCCCAAGGGGGTTATAGTTGTGAAGCAAAATTAAATGAATGGTCCTTCTGTAGACATCAATGCTTACCTTATCAAAATAAGAATGTTACAAACCTCTTGGTCTAGTTGGAACTCACACTCTCACAGCAATGTGTTTTTGCTCAAGACTGTAGGTCCTAATTCCTCAACTAAATGTTATGGCATTCCTAACATTCTGTGTGTCCTGAAAAGTCAGACACCAGTGCTCAGTGTCTTAAAATGTGTCCTTCCTTTTATTTGCATAATGTGCTAGACTTCTGTGATACTGACTGAAAACCATTTAGATTTACCTCTAATTTCATGAATTCCTTACCAGAAATTTTAGGACTGGTTTTATTTATTTTATGGACATATGATGCCATATGTCCATGAGTGGATAAAATAAATAAAAATTTTAGGACTGGTTTATGATCTAGAGAGTCCACAATGTTTAACAGCATTTATTTAATTTGGGGATAATACTAAAAACAAGGACTTATAATACTCTGGAACTCTGTCTCCTCAGCCCTTTGGCTTATTTTAATCAGCAAACCTTTGTTCTAATAAAAAGCACTGTGAGTGAATATGAGCACTGTGAGTGAATTCTATGATTCTTTCTAGTAAGTTAACAAATCTGACAGAGGTTTCTGGGGACCCTGGAACTTGTAATTGGTGTCAGAAGTAGGATCCTTGTATTTTTGTATTGGTGTTAGAAGTGAGAATGGTCCTCAGGACTCCATAACAGGGGAGTCATAATCAGGAGTGAAATTCACTAGAATAACCTTGAATTGAGCAATGAGAGGACAGGCATTGTGGGCCTTTGACTCCTGGATGATCATGAGATCATCCATTACATGTAGCCACAATTGTGTTGCAATCATCGGAGGTAAAAGTTACCAATGAAATTTAGAAATGATGGGACCAACTCCTAAGGAATTGAGTCATTGAATTCATAAGGAAATGCAAAACAATAACAAAAAAATCCAAACATACAATCCACTGGTTAATCATATTTATAATGATTGAAATAACAAAGCAGTATGCTGGGTCTTTATTTGGGGCCAAGTTCAGATATTAATCAATCATATCTATAGTCTCAGGAATTCTTCTAAATGAAAAGATATGTGGAACTCACATACATCTAAAAAAATTATATTGATTCTCAAGAGAATAAGAAAAAGCAAAGGAAGAATCCCGGGATTCCCCCCAGTAGGGTGGAAATCTCTAAGTAGTTATTGAGAAATTCCAATTGTTGATAGGCCAAAATAAAGGTTTTGGGCAGCATTGTAGGTGTTTAGATCAACAATTGGGAATCCTTGCTGACCCTCCACCATTGATGGATCCTTTAATATATGACCAAGTTACCCTAGATTATGGAATTTTAAAAAGCTGTAAGGCATTAATGTCAAAATGAAGCCTGACTTTAGATTGCCTGTAGCAATAAATGATCATGCATTCTAGTCATTATAAGGGATGATTAAAGGGCAGGATCTCTTGGTTTGACCTCCAGTTAGGGATATGATGCCATATGTCCATGAGTGGATAAAATAATTAGGGGGTGGGGAAGAGATTTTTCTGGAATATGTAGACACAGAGTCCCATATACTATGTTTCCAATACCTGTTAAAGTGCTAACAGCAGGTTTAGCGTTGGAGAAGATAAGGACTTAGTGTTATGAAATGAGATAAAAATTAGGATGAAATTATAATGTCTGAATAAACCTTGTGTAAATGCATTTTGTCTCTATTTCAATGTATTATGGGGAGGAATGTTTTGCCTGCCTAGGTAACATTCCTCCTTTCTCTTATTGCAAATCAAAAGGCATGTAAATTTATCCTTGAGACAATATTGATAGGACATGTCAAACAAGATTGTCCAATCCTGTGTGGGTTTTGTTAATTTGAAGCAGTGTAGGATACCTGCTAGATGTAAAGCACAATATCTTTGTGGGGACTACAGAGTGGGCTTATGGCAAGTGCTCCTGAGCACAACTCAGTGGTAACTGAAGAGACCTTAGACATGCAAATCTCTACTTGAGAGACAAATGCTTTCAGTTGAACATCAATTAAAACTGTCCCCATGTGTGAAGAAAATAAATAATCTTAAAATACCAATAGTATTTTGAGTGATATCTGAGAAATGTTCTAATGGATAAGGTATTGCTCTCAAATGGGTTCTGTAATACGATAAACGTGGTCTCTCCAGGAGCATGCTCTATGATCCATTTTCTATTGACCAACAAAATGCTGGTTCATTCATGGATGGCAGTTTCAAGGTGTATGGCATTATCTTGCTTTAAAGAACACCACAGGCGAACTGGTGGGTGAAAAGACTGAAGAAGGTAAAACAAGACTAACCAATGGACTGCACTGCATGTGACTTGTATGACAGGGATCGAAAAAATAGGATGATACTTAAATCCTTATGTTTGGATTTTTACCAATGCATGGACAGTGGTCAATTGCTGTCCATATGATTAATCAGGATAGTAGAAATATAGACCATTTAAGAGGCATGTGCTTATATGGTACGTGGATCTATGGATATCTTTATAGTACTGCAAGGGGTGAGTTACAGTAGCTCATCAGAAGAATTCCTCTCAGGATCAGAAGATAATTGGGACAAGCATGTAGATATTTGGTAAACTTGCTTGAGGCAGCCTCTTGAATTCCTGAAATGAACAGGTTCAGGGGTGTTGCAACCACACAGAGAAGGGTTGAATTAAGACATGTGTCTCATGACACTTCAGAGGTATAAAATGCTAACTAGAACTGATGACGGCCAGTAAGAGAGACAGAAATCACAGATTACTATGGTGCAAATTGTCTGATGGATGCAAGAGGCCCAGTCGCCCCAGGAGGATACAAAAGTGTCCTGACAGGAATAGACACTCACTATGGAGGAGGCTTTTCTATACCTGATGATAGATGCAAGCACTTAAATGCAGGTAAAGAGCTGGAGCAAAGAACCTGTATCAACTTGTGCAATCAAATTACCTTTCTTCAGGCCAACGGAGTCACTTTCTACCTCTGAGGAATGGTTTGGCAGAGAATTACAACAGGTGACTGACACACTTCTTATATAAATTGGGTGGGATAAAGGTATAATGAACTGTCTTAACTGCCTTCATGAGTGGTGGCTCACACTCAACATAGGGGACATCAATGGAAGATCCCCATTAGATTCTCCCAGTGATCTTGAGAAGAGGGGTGAGGCTCATGTTACTGTATAAAATTACCCCACATCTCCCAAGAAGAGGGCTACACGTCTCAATGCTGGCAGTGTGGATAATCCTTTAACAAGAAACCTCATACCAGATTTCCTGAAGACATGGTGGGGTGGATTGTGCCTTCAACCTTTCTGAGAAAATTGAAATTGACAGGCAATGTAGCTGTACTGCCCACTGGTTATACACCCATATAGCCCTACTCTGTGTAAGTAGGAATAGAATGAGTGGGAGGCTCTTGCCAGATTATATATTATATTGAATAACTGCTTGTAATTTGGATGAGTCCAGCAGCCAAACCTAAAATCTCTTTCAAAAGTGGAAAATTTGGGATGAAATTAAATGGTATAGGATGGACGAAGGAAGAGTGGATTCAGGTAGAAGGAATAAATGTGTTAGGCAATGATTCAAGTCCAATATTATATTTATGCCTCGTGAGAGCCTCAAAGAGAGAGTTGACATTTTCCCTTGGCTCATTTATACCAGAAATCTGAAGGAGTGAAGTTGTATGTTGTCACTCTCCTCTTGGAAGATGAGAACATGGAGGCCTAATACCTGAGTGACAACACTCTGGGAGACATTTTACTCATATTAAGGGATGATGAACTAGGCCAGTTGTTAATAACTGGGTGGAACAGTATGAATAGGACAATACCTTTTGATTTATTTTTATACTGAAGGTAAGCCAGGCAGGTGGTCAACTCTGTCTTTGTGCAAACCCTTGGGGAGTTTCCTCAGTTGGTGATACTCCATGGGTGTTATTCCTTGTCACTTCTGGGACAAGTTCATACCGACTATAATTGCACCAGAAGACAAAAAATGAAGCCTTCATCCTTGGAACTGTCTTGGGCTCTGCTCTATCACCGCTTCCCTTGGCTAATTTTAATCTACATTCTTCTGCTGAAAACTATTGATTGTTACTGTGACAATAGCTTTCAGTTAGTTCTTCAGATCCTTCTAGCAAATCATCAGATCTGAGAGTGGCCTAGGAGGCTTACTAACCCTACAGCAGTATACAGAACACTTAGGAAATATTTTTGCCAAAACACATTAAATTTTAATGTAATAATGAGAAACAATTAGATCCACAATGTGGAACATTTAACTGGCTGAAACCCTTAATTGGACCAGACACCTGAAATGAAATAAACCAAAATTATCCTCTAGTTTATAAAGGAAGAGAGATGATTGCTCTAACCACAGAGTAAAAGTCTTTCAACTGGGACATTTGGCTGACATAGGATACATTGTCACCTCTGGATCAGGAAGGTGCAAAAAGGGACTGCTGTATGTTGCCTGATGCAAGCCTGGATTCATGGACCACTCCTGTTAGAATTGATGAGGTTGCTCTGGTTTCTTTGCCCGCTCAGAGACCACCCCCAGAATTGAGGATGAAGTCATATTACCATTTCGTGAATGTGTTATGGGGAAAGAAGGGTAAGCTTCAATGCCATCCATGGCAAGCCCATACTTGATCCTGATGTAGGGCTTAAGCACACCAAAAAATCCAATGTCCTTCAGAATCTCACATAGTACCACAAATATAGAGGTATGGATAACGTTTGAATACCATTCACAAACACCTACTTTTATTTTAATATAGTCAAACACAACCCAAATATCCTTGAAAAAAGGGTTTTTTGAAAGAAGAACAAAAAATGGCTACTTGAAAATCTCTAATTAGTATGCTGTCACTTATTGCTTTCCTATATTTTGTAAAAACCTGTGAGCTAGACATCACTAGCTTTGATTACAATATCTGTGGCTATGAGTGCCTTGTTTCACCATGGGAGATGCCTATCTGGCCTACTCATATTTTGTGTCCTAGCAATAGGCTGATGAGAGCAAGTTCGAGATGTGTTTATAATTTCCAATTTAACCAACTGGAAACAATTACTTTAGTTCCTTGTTTCCAATTTTTTAAAGTTATGCTCCCTTGAATATTTTTTATTTTCTTCTACTATTATTAGAATAATTGAATTTTAGAATCACAGGTCATCTTAGTGACCACAGCAAATCAGGACATGGGAACACAAGGCAAATCAGGCACACACCATTCTTGTGGAATTGGTGGGTTAAAGTGTAGCCTTTTCCTAGAGCAGGAGAACAGAGGGGCCTCAGAGGGTAGAGATGTACTGTTTGGCCCTGAGCAATGTTCTTCTAGGGAGCCTAAAAGTTTTCCTAAACCAGAGTGGTGGGTTTCCACAGGATATGATATTCCCTAGGGCTGACAGCTAGTCTTGAATGACACTGTCATTTATTTTTCTCTCAATTAATATATAGCTTGACAGATTAAGTGATCTATTTTTCTTACAACACAGAGATGATCCACTTCTAAAACATTTCCTAGAATTTTTAATGCACACTTCTATATTTTGTTATTTTTGACCTTGCCTTATAATCTGCCCTTTATACACAAAAAATGTATACAAGAATTAAAATTTTGGTTAAAGAAACCAAAAATTTTAAAAAACTAGTTTGCAGAAAACTTGTACTGAAATCCTTGCAAGATTGTTATTCTGAACTTTTCTCTCAGGACTCTGTCATGTACAGTCTAGGTTTTTAACTATAGAATTATGTGCTCTAGAATGGCCAATGACATAAGAGCTTCTCTTGAATCAAACTTTATTTACCAATTTCTGTTAAGCATAAAGTATCACACTGATCATATTCCAAAGGATTTCTAAATCTGCCTAGGCTGCAAGAAATGTCCTTTAGATATCATTCTGTTAATATAACATGTACATATTAACACAACAAATGTTCATGACCAAGGAAACAGGCTAGAGACTCAATTTAACTTGAGTGTTGTACCATATGGGCCATGTTCTGGTTTGTTATTGTAAAAAAAAAATGATCTCTAATTCTTAAAATTCAATGATTCCAAAAATAATAAAAGAAATAGAAGAGATTTAAAAATTTGAAAAAAAAAATAAATGTATTTAAGCAGTAAGATAAAAACTTGAAATTAAAATTCATCTGGAACAAAATGGTAAAAACAAAAGTAGGCTGGGTGTGTTGGTGCATGCCTGTAATCCCAGTGGCTCAGGAGGCTGAGAAGGCTAAGGCAGGAGTATCACAAGTTCAAAGTCAGTTTTAGCAATTTAATGAAGCCCTAAACAACTTAACATGACCCTGTCTCAAAAAAAAAAAAAAAAAAAACAGGTCTGGGGATTTGGCTCACTAGTTAAGTATCATGGATTGTTCATTCTCTGGTCCAAAAAGAAAGAAAAATAGTAAAATTATGAATTAGGGAATTTTACATTTTAAAAATCCCAGAAATGTTATAATTTATGATTGGAAAATACCATATATGACCTGCAGGTGATTATCAAATGCATAAAAGTTTTAAATTACATTAATCTAGGACTGTATTTTGAAATGTTGTGGTTGGCACATAGGCTGAGACATTTAGATCCAAAATGATAGACATATTGCCAAAGCAAACAAGCTAAATGGTTTTTAAAGTTCTGTGATATTCACTTTAAAATATAAAATTACCACTAAAGTGGCCATTATTTTGAAATATTTTTAAGACAAAACCTTATTTACATTTATATCTATTTGTTTCATTATGCCTCTGATTAGCCCAGAAAGAAAAAAGAATACATACACGTATACACACACACACACACACACACACACACACACACGTATGTGCATGCAAAACTGTCCTCATTTATATAGAACGAAATAGCCATTTTTGTTAATATAAAGACAAAAATGCAGTGATCAGGCATTAAAATATTAAAATATTTGAAATTCAATAAGATAAGAATACAAGCTTACAAAAGAAATATGAAAATAAGTAGCTCATTTTCTTTCATTGGGAGTTTCTGCATTCTTTATAAACACTCTAAATATAAGTAAATACCAATTCATGATACTTCATATTACAAAATGAAAGAATGGCCATAAAAGAGAATGAAACACAGATATCTGGCATTTTCATGGCAATACTTGTATGCTGTGATGAATAATGACAGTAAATTCCATTCTGGGAAACATTGTGCAACCTGGTTGTCTCAGTAAGCATAAAAGATTGGCTTCCACGTCTGAGAAATCCCGGTGTCCATGAATAAACCGCATCATGCACTGCCAATCATCACCTGATAGCAAGGCACAAGCGACAGAAGATGGAAATGCTGATGTTTATGGAAAGTGGCAATTTGACCTTAAACCTGCTCAATCCTTTCACTGATATTTAATAAAAATTTATTCTTTAAAAGCTAGTTAATTTAGCCTTAATTTATTTTTTGGCAAATGTGTTCAAAAAGCAAGCCTACTTCCAATAAGAACTCATTGTCCTTTCTTCATCCTTTCAAAGATGCAATAGCTCAATTCATCATAGCATTTTTATCTTTATTTCTCATATGATTTATTTACTGAAAATTATCAAAAAATGAAACAAAAATATGTAACATATGTTCTCAAAGGCATCAGATTTCTGGTGTTGGTAGAAGAGTGAACAATTACTCAATAAATGTATTTTAAGAATTTATACTTGATCATGCTATATACCACACAAATATGTTTCTATAATTATATCTATGCTTATTTGGCAGACTAGTCAAAGCAAAGTGAATTCAGGAAAAGCTGGGACTCCAAAAATGACATTGGAAAGCATGAGAACGGAGAGTTATGATTTCCTGGCTCAGGCATGCTGTTCTGTGTCCACAGCTGCAAACTCAAGGGAGGCTCTGGGGGAACTCAGCCTTTTTAATTCAAGGCACTGCATGGTAGAGTTCTGGATTGGAAATGTAGCTGGAAAACTTGAAGACAAACCCTAAGGCAGCTTAAGAACCACAAGAGGAAAATAATCTATATTTAATTAGCCCAAAAGTTAAGAGGAAATGTTGCATCTACTTACCAAATAAAAATAAGAGAAAATCATAAGACATAAAAGATGCCATGGGGCTTAAAATAAATAGTTTAATTGATGGTTTGATGCAAGGGTAGAAAGACAAAGATAGGGGAGAAAATTAAATTAGTGCAAAAATAGAGAAGGAAAATAATATAAAACAAATGTATATAATAAAATAATTATCATTCCATTATGTTCAAAATCCTAGATGGTTCCTTGTGTGTGTATGTGTGTGTGTGTGTTAAAGAGATGGATTTATGAAGAGAATCACACAGGAAAATTTGCTAAAATGGGAAGAACGTAAGAACGTTATCTGGAAATTGTGCATCAAGTACCCAGGAAAATGAATGCAATGATTTAAATATGTATTTTTGTGATATCTGAAATCAAACTAGAGATGAAGAAAAGACTCTAAAAGCTTAGAGATTTAAAAAGCAATTCTTTTTTTTATTTAAGAGAGAGGGACAGTAAGATAGAGAGAATTAATTTTATTTACTTTTCTCTGTGGCTTTCTTTGCTCCAACTCTTCATTGTGTATGTGGTGCTGGGGTTTGATCTCTCTTTTGATATTTGTCTAACATTTGAAAATTTAGCCTTTATGTACAGATTTGGCCCTCCCTCAAATGATTCATGTAGCTAATGTGAGATTTTTTAAATTGGACAAGTATGGTCATTCTAATTTCGCAGGATTAACAGCCAACAGTGAAGATTCAATGATGGCAGTATATCATTTTCTATTTCTAGAAATACTTTCTTTCAGGGAGAGACAATTCAGCGGAATATAGTGTTTAAGCATCTATATATTACTACATATATGGATATAAATAGAAAATTTCTAGTCAAGTCTCAAAAACCACAAAATATTTTTAGTCTTTTTATTTTAAAAAATTTCAGGATTATTAACCAGTTGTAAGAAAATTGTATTGACTCATTGTGTATCCCTCATTAACATTTGTTCATTGTCTTCCCCCTCCCTCTCTCAATATCCATCCCTGTGTGTCATTGCTTTTTCCTCTTCTTTCACCTCCTCTGCAGTATTACTCTCATGGTTTTATCATTGCCAAGTCATTAGAGATCAATTTTCCAGTATCAACATTTTTCAACCTGAAGATTTCATCATCCTCTAAGAATGACACCATCATCTTACATGTCTACAATATAATGGTCATATTCAGAAAATGTACCATCATATAATACTATTACATATAAGGAACTTCATGTTCTTATTCAACTAATTGCTCTATTAAAATATTTACATAATTTTATTCCAAATAAAGATGCAATCTAATTTCACTCATTTTGTTTATCTATCATGTCTTGTTTGTCTTTCCCTGGAAGAAGTTCTCCATCTTGGTCTTTTATGACATTTACATTTTTGGAGCAGTATATGCTTGTTTTAATTTCAAATTTTTCTTTGATTTGTGATTGCTTTCTTGTGACTAGTCAGAGATGTTTGTTTGTTTATTTGTTGGCAGAATTGCTACCTGAGCAAGGAAGGCATGGTCCATATAACACATCAGAAGACACCTACAGGACCAACTCTTAGAATGTTAACTAGTGAGCGATGGTATTTTCTTCCATATTTGTCCACTGTACAATTGCATTTTCCATTTATTAATAAGCAATCTCTCGTAAGATGCTTTGAGACTATTCAGTATACTTTTTCTCAGCAAACTTTGTATCAAACATTCATTGATCACTCCTGGCTGAAGCAGTTATTACCATTGTGGTCATTAAATGATGATTTACTCTCATCTTTCTTTCTGCATTGCTTAGTTGACTCTGAGTCACAAGTAAAGCTTTTTGAGGTAATTACCTCTCTATAAGCATTTTACATATGAAATAATGACTAAAACAAGATAGTGTATACCTCTGGTATATAGAATAATATATGTCCCACTTGGAAAGAAAACTCAACCTGTTTGTTAACTTGCATCACATTTCTTCTAAGTTTTAAGAAAAATAATACATATTTTTATTTATATCCAAGGAATATTTTATGCTATTTAATATCCAAGGTTTTTTTAGTTTTAATATCTATAGCTATTAGAAAATTCAATCTGTGTTTACATGACTCAAAATTCCAAATAAGAGTAGAAATTCTCCTCGCTCTGCTTCAATAATGGCCAAGGTGATTAATTGCAATTGGCCAAAAACTAGCAAAAAAATCTCTAACCTCATAAACTTATTTTGGTTCTCATTAAACTTTAAAAGATAGTTACTTTCCCTTTCCCTTGTCTATTTCAAGCTTATTTCCAGCAGTGTTTCTTCTCTGGCAAGCAGATTTGGAAAACGCACAGATTGAGCACCAGTGTGGGAGGAATTATACAGCTAAAAAACATCCCATGAAATGATCAAAGGTATTCCAATTTGCTTCAGGATTAATTTTAGTCCTGTAATTCCCACATCAAGGCAGTCTGTGGGTTAGAGGCTAGGCAGAGAGAGTTGTGATCCTAGTAATGACATTTAAGGCAAGTGATTTACTAATACAAAATCTGTACTAACTTCAAACTAAACTTTAGAAAGTCACATAAGCATTAGAAAAAATGTAATAAAGCACATTCCTAGCAAATTCTGCCCTACGTGTTGGATACCTATGAGAAAAATGTGGTTGGAAAGCTGAGTGCTGATAGTATAACCTTGGGAACCATTTAGGAATGATAATTTTAACATCATTACTAATTCTTAACAAGAATCCAGAGACAGAATGAAAAATCATTCTGGGGATAATATAAGAAATGTAAAACAGTTATTACAGATTTAAAGGCTTAATTCCATAAACATTAATATATTGGGTTGTTCCTTTTGACATTGTTCAAATAATAAATTACGTATATACAAAATAATTTGTTACTTTCATGTCTGTCATTTATAAACTGTAAATTTTAAATTGAAAAGTATTAAGGACAGTTTACAAGTCCACTGTGAAAATCCTATAAATAAAATATTCAAAAAAGAAAAAAATCATGATAAATGGTCATTTTATCTATATATATCATCCGTGTTTGATATGTATATGCATATGTGTTCATAAATATATCTCTATAAATAAGTGAGCATAATAGATCATTTTTATTGAGTACTTGCTTGCTGAGCACTTCATATGAATTATGACTCCATATAAATTATATCATTTAGCCTCTGCAGTTGTCCTAGTAGTTATCTAAAACTGCCCCATTTTGCAGTCCAGGAAAGCAAGTCAAAAAGTGATTAAGTTGTTCAGAGCCAGATCTAATGGTAGAACACATTGGGAAAACAGACCAGATGTGTTTCATACCATGTCTTTTGTACTTAAAATTTATTTAGTCAAATGGATTAATATGGACACATTTCTCTGTTTCTTTCTAGGCATAGTTATACGCTCATGCCCGCACAATTTTCATATAGATGTATGAATGTTGTATACACTTGTCAACATCATTGTGTACATGTGCATTCATCATTTTCTTTTTAAAAGTATGAGGAGTCCAGACAAGCCATATGAGCTGTCATGGCATATAATTTGGTGAAATAATGCCTGTGTTGTCTGGTGAAACCATTGTTGTCTCGGTCACTATAACCTTTGAATCCTGCAAGGCCCAAGATTGTTGAAATGGGAAGCAAACATTTTTTCATGGTCTATTATGGTAATGATGAAAGTGGCTGTTCTTGCCTGTGTCCTGTGGTGTTCATTCCTTCCTGTGGTGTAGACAACACAATATATTTGGTTGTGGATTTGAGGTCCCAACAGAATTTTTTTAGGACAACAAGCAAATTGAAAGGAAACCTCCCAGCTGGTATTATAGCTGAGCTTCCAGCAGGCCATTCATGTTCTATCAAAGCCAGCTGTTTTAGAATGATGAAGCACATGGTAATATCAGCCAATTTTATGGGTCTCCTATCTCATTTTCTTTTGTGTTAAATGAGGCATTTGTTGGTAGTGTCTAGAAGGTTTTCTGAAAGTCCATGGATGGTGATTCTGGCAGAAGTATTGCACAAAGTGAAGAAAAATCTATATCAACATAGACAAAACAGGGGCTGGAGCAGTGGCTCCACATTTGGAACACTTGCCTGGTATGTGCAAGGACCCTGGTTTGAACCCTAGCACCACATACCTGGCTAAATGTCAGAGAAACAAAAGCCAGATGAAAAAATAAAATTGATTCTCTCTTTCTCTCATACTCTCTCCTTCTCTCTTAAAAATATAGATAAAATAAAGGGCATCCCTTCAAACAAACAAAAAAAGCTGGGCATTAAAAGGGTCAATAGCCCAATAATCTTCGTATATGGAATTCCATGTCATTGACCCTATGCGAAGCTCCATCCTACTACCATGGCCATTCTGTCTATAGACCATTAATTAAGGAACTCTGGTTACTTCTGATTGATAAAGACAGTGTGCACTACCCTTTCCACAGTTATTGAGAATTGTTCTGCAGGGAATCTCTTCTGCCGAATGTTCACATGGAACAAAGATTTCATTTCATCCTGCCCATTTCAACAGGACTAATCAGGCTTTTTCTTCCAAAAATAACCTTTTCTTTTCTTTTCTTTTTTACCAGTGTTTTTATTCTTCTTAAGATTCTGATGATACTTCATTAACTTTGGTCAATGTGTCAGTGTTGATGGTTATTCCAGGCTTTAAGAAATGTACAATCAGATATACAACCTGAGGAACTGTGGAACTGAATGGATTACAAAGCTACTTGTAATTGGAGCTGTAGCTGACATTCATGTTCCATTGGTACTAGTACATCATTTAGAGCCCTTTCTACAAGAAGGTACATTCTTCTGTTGAATGATGCTGAGAATTCCCTGTGATAACAAAGACATCAATTGGAAGAAAAAAAAAAAAACTACTGAAGAAATTCCTATTCCCTTTACTTTTTTGATTCTCAATAATTGTAGAGTATAATGAGTAAGCAAAGAAGAAGACACAGGTACTATAAAAATACTGAAGCCCCAGGTTATGAGGTTTATCCTCCATATCTGCATAAACTTATCTCATACATAGATTAAAAGTGGAATTCTGCTGTGCACGCTCAACCTTGTGATTTAACAAGATAACACTCAATTTTGGGGGTTAGTCTTAGCTCTATAATCAGCCCAGGTACCAAAACCAGGTGTTCAGTTTTTATTGTAATTCTCAGAAGCAAACCAGGTACTAAGAAAGGAAGAAAGAAAAAAAATAAGCAAACAAAAAAGGAATGGGAAAGGAAAAAGCAATGGAAGAAGGATGGATAGACAATTACTATGTGAAATGATAGATTAATTTATTTGATCATTCTAATCTCTGTGTATATCAAAACATCATGTTGTATGACTTAGAT
Source organism: Aplodontia rufa (assembly GCA_004027875.1). NCBI lineage: Eukaryota > Metazoa > Chordata > Mammalia > Rodentia > Aplodontiidae > Aplodontia > Aplodontia rufa. The sequence goes on along the minus strand of PVKS010000031.1, from coordinate 285,230 downwards.
GTACAAAATAGAAAAGCTATGACACATAATGTACTTTTGGATCCTGAGTGAAAGAAAAAAATGAACATTCATTAGTGCATAATAGGCATATTTTTTGTTCCTCTTTCCCTGCATCAGAGTCACCTGGTTACCTGCCATTGATGATAGTCCTGTGCAATAATCCAACTGCCAGGCCTTCCACACTTCACATACTTGCACTGATTCTTTTCATTTTTAATGGTTTAAGTATATTGTTCTTATCTAATAAACCAGTGCTACCAAATGTGGATTTACCTCCTTTATTAATTATAAATTCTCTTTGGACATCTAATTATAGCCTTCACTTTCTAGGATCTGAGACACAGTAGTAAAAGCCATAGACAAAATTTCTTTACCTTGAAATGTTACTCTAGTAGATGAACAGATCATAAATATGTAACTAAGATATTAGATGTTTACAAAGGGTACTATGCCATCATAAAAAATAAAATCATGCAATGAGATGGCATGTGACCACCAGTGATTACCCTAGAAAAGGGCAGAGGGGAAAAGCTCTCAGTAGAACTGATGTTCACTTGAGCCAGCCCTTCAAAGATTTGGTCAAAAGCATTGAATAGTTAGTGTGGAGTTTTAGGATTAGAGTTTATTGACTCACCTTTGAATAAATATTCATAAACCAAGATAATTTTTTCAATAATTAAAATAATTCTAGTTGTGAGCATACATTCTTATTGCTGGTATAAATGTTTATTTTTTTTTCCATTCGACATAACTTCCAGTAAAATTCTGATAATCCCAAGGACTAGAAATCAGGCTGGAAAATTGCCTGGAGATGAGTTGCCAAGGGGAACTTGGCAGCTGGAACAGGATCAGTGAGCTCTACTTCTTGCTTCTCAGGTGGCTCAATTCACTTGCAGAAATGTGTTGGGTACCGGGCCTATTCCAGAAATGTGAGATTTTCTGGCATATACAGCAAGGATTGACTTTCCAGCAGGTTGGGGGAGAAGCATAAGGGCCTTCAACAGAAGACATTAACCTACACACATAGATGTTAGCACAAGTTTCTAGGTGTTTAGGAACAGGCAAAAAAGACAAAGCAGAACAGAGAAGCCTAGAAACGGTAGAAGCGGAGGAGGAACCAAGGAGAGTTATGCAGGTTGTCACTCAAGATTGGTCTTCCTGAGAAAGTGAAATTATAGAAAATTGTTAGTAAATCGAATCTGATTCAGTTTTCTGAAGCTTGAAAATATTAAAGCCTCAGCCTCCCTCTTGTTCTTGTGCGTCACATCTAGATGAGAAGAAGCCCCAGGTGGTGTCCACTTAGGCACTGGCAGGAGATTCAAAGGAGCATTGTCACCCAGGGCCACCCACCAACCACAATAAAAGCCGGCTGGCTGCCCTTGATGGCAAACCATTTGGGACCTGTGTAGCTCCCTTCCCCTGTGTTCCATGGTAAGTAAAAACCTTCTCATAGACTCTTTCTATAAGTGAGGTAGCATTAGTTTTAACTTTAAACCAAGTTTTTAGTAGGGATTCATCCCATCTGCAGGTGGGTCTTGTTCAGGGATGGCAGATAGTAGAGCTTCCTAGTGTGGGTCTTCATGATGGATGGGTGGAGTTTCAGATCACACCCCCTTTGCTGGCTCTTTTCAGAACATTGTTCTTCATTCTGAATGGAATAAACAATCATCGTAAGGATTATAAGGCTTTGAATGCTGGATGAATATAAGTTGCTCTTATTTATTTAGTTTGCTATAGCTCAGCTGAGATATCGTTCACACCCCATAAACTTCACTCGTTTTCAATGCATACATTTCAGCAGTTTTTAGTATATTCACAAAAATATGGAATGCCTCATGCGTTTCATGTCATCTTTACTCAGGGACCATGCTCATCTTCTCTGTGCGTTCCAGTTTTAGCATATGCGCTGCTAAAGTGAGCACCTGATGCTCATTTCTGTAGAGTCACACTTGCTGCTGAGTTGAGAAGAGACTGCAGAAGACCAGTCGTGGAAAGGCGGGCCTGTGGAGCGCTTCTCTAGTAAGCCACGGAGGGATGATTGTTGCTCCAAACAGAGTGGCAGCAGGGGAAGTGGCGCAAGTCTGTGAAATTCTGGAAACATTTCAAAGGCACATTCAGCAGGATTTCCTCCTAGGCCCGGATGAGAGACGCGATTCATCGCTGTTCCATATTAGAATGTCTTAGAGAGGAAACAGGATCCAAATGGGCAGCCAATCACAACCCAGGGTCAATGAAAAGCGGTGAAATTTCTCTGATTCTAGTGATGGAAAAAAAATCAAACGGAATGCAGGTTTTATTAAACGAACGATGCTCCCTTCCTTCAAGACAAAAGCACTAGGCACGTATTTAAAGATAGTAGGTACAGATGCTAAATTTCAATGTAGAGTTCAAATCTTAAGAACTGAATAGAGAATTTGTTAAGAACTGTGTGAGCTTTCAGTTAGTATAACAAATACCTGCCTCAAACTGACAGAAAGCAAGAGTGTAGTTTGTCTCATGGTTTCGGAGGTTCCAGACCATTGCAAGATAGAGCCATTGCTTCTAGGTCTGTGATCAGGTCGCTCGAGGGCAATGTTGGGGAGTGCAGTATTGAAAAACCACTCGCCCTATGGCTGGAGAGCAAAAAAGAGGAGGAGGAGGCTGAGTCCCACAGTCCCCTTCAAGAGAACACACCCAATTATCCAAACACTTCCCACCAGGACCCACCTCTTACAGGCTCCAATAGGGTCACTCTTGAAATCATGTTTCCAACACATGGAGCTTTGGGGAACACTTAAGATCCAATTTATGTCAATAGCAAGTTATTTGGTACAAAACAAATTAACAAGCAAATGTGTATATGCCCCCCAAATTGTGACAACCAAATACATTTTGTCTAATAATCATTTTAGAAATTTATAACTTGCAAGCAAATTTCTTGTTTTATATGCTTCTCTCTCTCCCTTTTTTCTTTTTATGTCTTTCTCTCCCTCTCTCTCTCTCTTTCTCTCTCTCTCTCTCCCTCATATACATCTGTGAAGTCTATCTCCACTGAGCAAAAGGGAATTTGCATGTCAAGTTAGGAATTAGGGAAAAGGGGGGCTCCTGAATTCTCAGTCTGTTCCGGGCAGTGCCAGTTTTCATAGCGCAGTGGACCCCTAGGAGTGAAAGACTGCAATGAGTTTGAGAACTAAGAAATCAGGAAGGAGGGTTTGAGGACAATCAAGGTGGACAGCCACCCCTCCCCCTATTTTAGTGCTTTTGATCACCAGAGGCCTTATTTTATATTGCAATTAAAAAGACGTGAAAAGCACCTCATTAAACACGCATGCAAAAATGAAAGCAGCGAAGGGCCGATTGGGTGCAGTTAATTTTTAATTATACTCTCTCTCTGCTCTGGCTTTATTTATTGCCAAGCAGCTGGAAGGGTAGAATCCACCAGAGGGTAAATTGCTAGTTCTCTGTGAACATGAATTCCTTTATAGTACATGGTTCAAAAATAGATTACAAGTGAGATTGACATGATTCTCAATAGCTTGTTTTTTCCTCCTTAAATGTCATGGTAATACAATCCTGTCTCAACAAAGCCAAGCTCGCACCCAGCGTGCACAAAAGCTGTAGCTCCTAAGTTCTCCTTGCTTCCACTTGAGGAAATGTGTTCAAATCAAGAAGAAAAACATCAATCTTCACATTAACAAGAAAAAAATACCAATTAGGAAAACAATCTACTGACCTCTTTGTATTCAGTTCAACAACCATCCTTGATCATTTGGGGAATTGTAAAACAAGTCAAAATGTGCTGCTAGGAATGATCAGGTCTATTTTAAAACTCAAGTATACTCAGGGTGTCATTGCTCGTTGCCAAAACACTGTGGGCCTGCTCTGGAACTGTAGCAATCTTTGAAGATGTACAAAATACTTCAGACTGGCTGCCTTCCATTGAGCCAATGCCTTATAAGGTGAACAGAAATGAGTTTGTCCAAGATGTTACTATACAATAGGGGATGTTGATACAGAAATATATGGAGTGAGGACTGAGTTGTAAAATTATAAATAGCAAAAATTCTTTATTTTTTTAGATCTATTGATCATGAGTAAATTTATGTTCAAAAATAAAGTCAAGGGAATGGTAACTATCATCATTCCAAATTCTCTGAGAGCTCAGACTCAGGGCAAATCTTCTGGGATCATAAGCATTCTCAAATACAAATGAAAACCATTTTAATCACTTCTCAATAACATGGAAATAAATCACAATGCAAATTCCTTGGGAGATGTGTTGAGGGGTTGATAAGCTGTTGATGTATTTAAGTATACATCAACACTGTAGGATTTTATTGTATTTGTATCACATTGCATGCTATTTATCAGCTGTAAATCAATTTCAGCTTCTCTATAAGATGAATGTAAAAAACAACTAGTATAAAAATGATCACATTCCTTCTCACCTTTCAGATGAGACTGGAAATGCTTGGATCAAAAGTAGGATTTTTTTTCTCTCTTTCACTTTTGTTTTTTGTTTTTACTTATTTATACTTTTCCTTTTCCTAAGGTGGCTTTGCTGCTTGGAAAAGCTGCAACAAGGGAGTGCTTTACCTTAAATTTTATTGAGACTTGGTTTAAATAAATCAATAACATGAGTGCTGAGCATTGGCAGTGGACAACACCAGTTAGTTACACTCCCATAAAGGTGTTGAACTATCCATTTTTAACGCAGTTTAATGTCTACTCAAATCCCCAGATTGGTATATTTATTGTTAAAGCATTTGAATGTTTCATTTATAACAGTTAAATCCAGAGACAATTTCTCCCATATGTTTCTAATTTACTCACACTTAGCTCATTGAAGTCTGGTTTTGTGGAGGAAATGTGATGTCCAAGAAGCTGCTGAGAGGTACTTTTCTTGGAAAAAGGAAGCAATGTTTTTTTATTTTATAGTTCACAAACTGACTTCTAAAAGATGTGAATGTGTTTCAAATGTATGAAATCATAAAGTTCAAGTATGTTCTAAATTTGGCATGGAAGGCTTCCATTTCTAACTGAAATGATGTCACAGTATGCAGCCAAAGTCAGATGCTCAACAACGCTGCTGGATAAAGGGAGCAGAAATTGAATTTCCAGTATTCATTTTCCTTTAAACTGCCTTAGACTGAGGCCAAAATGCCTGTGTATAGACATTGTCAACCCATGATGTCATATTTCCCAGTAATTCTAGAACAGAATTTGTTTAATATTCTTAAAACTCATTTTAATATTAAAAAAGAGTTTATTGTTTCATGGAGTCCTTCCAATCCTTGATAGTAGCATGTTTAAGTTTTGGAAGTTCTGTTTCAGAAAATAAAGCAACAATTTCCTCAAATATTAAATGGGTATATAAAATGGGTGATAAAACTCACCCTGAAATTTTGGTGAAAAAGGAAAATCATCCCCAAACACCAAGATATTAGTTGAAACAAGGGTTGGAAGTGTGCTGTCTCAGCCCTTGCCCATTTCCTTCTATCTTCCTGGAAATCTCTCTACTTTTTTTGACAATTAATTCATGAAGGGGAGTTTTGCCAGATAACAAAAACCTACTTTTCAACACATTTCAAGGAGTGAAATTCTCATGGCAATTGAAATGTATTATTTTACTGAAGAATGCAAAGTGTTGAATGGGGAGTGAAACTGCATTTTAAACCAGAACTTAAGTGTTTTTAATTAAATTTTTAATCATGCACAATAGACTTTGCACCTCCCCACAAAGAAGGGCAGTACTGAGGATGTCTAGACATGCTCTGTTTTTCCTCTCACCTTGGAGTTTGTCATTGCTACAACTCTCCCTCAGCTTCTTATCAGGTGCCAACAACGGTGGACTGGGTGCTGGTCCAGCAGAACACTGAGAAGGTTGCCCTGTGTGGATGTTTATTCCATCATCAGTCATGCTGTGGAAACATGACAAAATTAAAATATGTATGAATGCATCTATATTTATTATAAATTTTTTTTAAAATTCATGTTTTCCTGATGTTGTAACATCTGCATAAGCAGGCTATAAGCATCCCCCATTCCAGGTAACCTGGCCTACCAGTGTGATAAGTCTGGTCCCTGCCAAATATTCCCCAATTAGGACCTAGTGACATGCAAATATACCCAGAAACCTCCTCAAGCCTTTGGCTTGAGTACTACACTTGACCCCCCCCCCCCAAATGTCATTTACCCAGTTCCTTTCTCTTTTTTCTCTGCACCCATTTGGTTGAGTCACTTTCCAAGGAGTTCCTCCAGTACGATCCCCTGTGCAGCCTGCTGATTTCCCCTATCTCTAGGAACTGTGAGTGTAACCCTTTAAGCTCATATGTCTCTAAGTGCAATTTTGACAGTGTGTTGGAGTGAGCTCTAAAGACTGCGTAAGCAACATTCCTCCCCCAAACAGTATAGCTCAGAGTAATCTTTAATGTACATTCATTATGTTAAATTCTGAATAGGCTCTTAATTAATGATTTTGTTATATCAAATGAATATTCTATGTTTTATTTTGTTATATCAAGGTCTGGGAGAGTTGGACAGTGTGCAATGACCATGGAATCTACCTAACTTAGCCTGTGCACAAGTAGTTGCTGTCTGTTGTCTTATCTGCTTCCTGTCTGACACCATCCCAATTCCTGTGATGCATGATCTCTTGCTGGCCCCAGGGAATGCTTTCATCCCTAAGACCAAGGCAAGCTCTTCTGTGCCTTCAAGCAGTTCCCTGCACCTTATGACCACACTCTGCTCTTTCCAATAAAGGTGATCTCAGGCAAGTGTCTTAGAGTTCCTTCTCTTCCAGCCACTAATATATGTATTACCTCACCCACCTTACTTCTTTGTTCCTTTCAGAGAAAGAAATATCTCTATGTTGCTTGGATAGTAACGTACTATTCATAAGACACTATGCACATATACACTAATTTAATCTCTAACACTGAACACTTTTATGAAATTAATAGAAACCTAGGCAAAGGGTGCAAACAATTTCTACTGTCTCATAGGCCATACTAGGTATTCATCAGCTTAGTCCAATAAAAATTCTTCATTTTACTCAGAATTCATTGATTCCTTTGCAGGCATTGTTTTCCATTAGAGTAATTCTTAAAACCTATTTACTTTAAAGCTCTGCCTTAAAATAAATTCTGCCATTTTATTCTATTTTTCTGTATTCTCATCAGTGTTATGCAATATACTTAATTGGGTTTATTTTCTATGTTCTATGGTGATCATAATAAATTGCGTAATTAAAAGTGTTTTAACCACTTATCATCTTTTTGGGAAGTAAACTGACAATGGGGTTTACCTTGGCCTGCAGAAATTATTAGTAAGATGGTACTATTTTGGTGTAAATGTTTTATTTTTCACTAATGAAAATTAATTTTTAGTATGTAGTAAAGGATATTCAAAAATAAATGTAAAATGAATACAAATATTATTTTATATTTCATATGGTTTATTGTACACATACATTTCTACATATTCCCTAAGAAAAGGGATTTTTTTATTTTTATTAAAACAATCACTTTTATCTCAAATCATTCCTCTGGAATATGGTCATGTTATCAGAAAATCTGTGAACAACTTGTCCAACTGAGCGAGTGGAAACTCATAACTCACTGCCGAACCACTGATGCACTATGGAAGCTGAAATTAAAATTGTGTCTGAAAACAGATTGACATTCAAGGCCAAGTTTCTACCATCTCCCACAATTGATGATGGAATTTAGCTGGACAGGCTCATCTAGACAAGTTGAAAAATTATTTCATATCCTGAACTCAAAATGATTAATAAGTATTTTATTCCTCTCAATAAATCACAGATTTATTGAAGATATATGAACAGGCTTTTCTATGTCCAAAGTGCATCAATAAAGACTTTTATATATGTTAAGGAAAAAGTGACTTCCAAGTTATAAATGTTAAACATGTTATTGAATTCCTAAAGGACAGCACTAGAACTGTTGTCCCTGTCAAAACGATTGGATTTCCTTTTTGTTCTAATAATCATGCAAAACCAGAACCTGTTTCCAATATGAATGTTTCTCTGGCTCCTCAATCACTATCCAGAAAGAAGAAAAACTTTTTAAGAAACAAGAAAATTGTCAACCATAGGTTCCAAAGATCACTTCAATCTCTATGCAAAGCCAAATATTCTGAAGAAGGAAAAAGAATTCAGGGACCTATCTGCTTGCAGAGGGACATGCAACACACACACAGTGTCATCATTTACAAAGCAATAGTATATGAGGAGTTTGATGATATCACAAGCTATATTTAAAATGAAAATCATTAATGAAAAAAGTCCCCAAACTTCAAGAGAGATTATGGATGAGTTTCTATAAATTCATGATAGTTCCTCTGCACAAATACAATTTGTAATGATTGTCAGTAAACAAGTCTATATTAAGTAGAACCAAATAATATTTAATAATGTATCACATACTTATTTCTATAATATTTGATACTAACGCAGATTTGCTCTATAACATGAGTTGGCCTCTCAAGTCACATTAAGGTCTTAAAAGTTGTGAGTAAAGTTTTCAAAGAAGCAGTTCTTCCTCATGAATGCAACATAGAAATTACACCCTAATTTCCAGTCGGCAGCAGGTCTTCCCTGCATGGTTTTAGACAAGAATGTAAAATCAACTCGTATCTGAATGTCCATCCTTCCAACCTGCCCTGTTGATGTCAGACCTGCCAGCTCCATACAATCCACTGAGACGATGCTTTCAAACAAATGAGAACTCCCTCTGTCCCTCTGACTCTCAGTAGGAGATATTTATATTAGAAGATATTTTTGTCTCTTAATAGCTCAGTTTCCCTGTAGAACATTGACCATAGTACAATAAACCAGAAAGAAACAGGTGAAACCAGGCACAGACACAAGGTATTTGATTGTGTCAATAAATTCAATGTGAAGTAAGCTAGCATACTTGTCACATAGGAAGTCTCCAAATTCAGTTAAAGACATGTAAGCCATCAATTCATTAGAAAGTAGGAGAGAAGAAATAAAACTATGAGCATCCAATGCAAAATATACAAGATGTGCAAATTGTATTTCTATAGAACAAAAAAGACTTGCTTTTAAATATCCAGCAATATCTGGCATGAAAGAAAGAAACATAAATAAGATGAAACTTAAACAACAAGGAAAATATTGTGCATTATCATAGAAAAAATTAGAGCTTAAGATATAACCTCCTTGAACATCAATTCACTTACGTAAGTCTCAAGACATGAAAAAATTAAGGAATAAACAGGAGAATCAGCAAATTAAAATGTTTATTCTTCTTTCAAAGGCTTATAAAGGAGGGGCTGGAGCGGTGACTCAGCGATTATGTTGCTTGCCTTGCATACGCAAGTATGTGAGTTTGAATCCCAGCAACATGTACACAACAAAGTGTCAGAGGAATGAAAGTCACATGAAAAACGAAATAGAAATTGCTTCTCTTTTTCTCTCTCTCACTGTTCCCTCTTTCTAAAAAAAAAAAAAAAAGCTTATAGATGAAAACAAAAGAAATAAATTGCAGAATAGTTACATAACATAATTCATAAACTTGAAATCTTGTATTCATATATATATAAATTATATTTTAAATACATGAAAAACTCTACAGGTTACAAAATGAATAATGCATTTTTGAACATTTTTGAAAATTAAGGAACTTTCAAAAATATTCCAGCAAGTTAGCATTATGACTCTGTTTAAATAAAAGAATAACTTTAAAATATTCAAATAATTCAAAAAATAGTATTAAAATACTATTTGAATAAAAAGGAAATCATAAAGCTCTCATAAATATTTAATATTGAAGTATAGATTAAATACTACTTGTCCAATTATGAGGGAAAAAAATAAATTTATAGCTCCAAATGTATCTTACCAGGACTCAAGAACTCATGAGTTTGAAAAAATAAAAATATCATGGGGGAAGCAAATAATAATAATAATACTTTAAAAACTAATAACTTTAATGAGTAAAGTAATACAGCAATAAACTGGAAGATATAGAAAAGTAGATAAAAATTTCAAAATATGTAAATAAAGCATTTTAAAGAAGACCCTGAAGCTAAACAGGGGCTGAGGGCATACCTCAATGGTATAACACATGCTTAGCCATCAGGGGTTCAATCCCTAGCACTGAAAGAAAGAAAGAAAGAAGCAAATGTGTAAACTAATAAATATTAAATAATGTGATAATGTATGCTAATAAAATCATTACCTTCTTCTAAAGCTCCAGAATCTCATATTATTTGCAAGTGATCCTACCTTACAGGAAAATTGTAATTCTACAAAATAAAATCTGTTTTCTACTTGAACCACTTGAAATCAAGTTACCATCATAAAGCCCTATCACACCTAAGTATTTTAATATTTTTTCTACCAACAACATTCTCTTACATAAGCTCAGTATAATCCTCAAAATCAACATTCATGCAATATTAATTAACCCTTACTTTTAATTTTTTCAACTGTTTCAATAATGATTATAGCAAAACAATTAATTCCTATCCACACATCAAAGAGGTTAAAAGGTTAAAAATACCTCTTCAGCCTTTTACGGTATGAAAGAGATCATCAGTTGTTCCTTGATTTCCTTGACTTTATACTTTTGAGAATTTATGTTGAGTGGCAGTTTTCCATGGTGCTCTTATTCTTCTGCATATCCTCCAAGTAAAGGTATTGAATGCCTTTGTTCTAGCCTAGCATTACAAAGAAAATTGTATACCTAGCAGCTTTAAGAAAAATAACAGCTTCTCCATCAGGAACAAAAAAACAGGAAGGCTTCTTGCCTATGACAAAAGAGTCAGGTTCCCTAACATCATGGTTCCTCTCATGTAATGCATTCCACAGATTGTGAAGACATTACCTAACACACATGGTGCTGTCTTGTGGGAACTGCTACTCTAGTTACTGTTATTTCTGTGGATAATGAAGTCTCTGTCTCTGGACTAAGAATCTTGTGTCTTCTGCCAGTGTTTTCTCAATTATAGCAAGTTAATATTTTTGCTTTTAAGAAGAGTGAAATCTCAGATCTGCACAGTTCTTAAAGCTCACAGGTCATTTCTTGATAGAATTTCTGACGAATTGATTTTGTCACACATTTTGTTATGATTAAACTTGGAAAACTCCTTAATTTACCAAATTTCAATAAATACCATGCTATGCAAAATTTCTGAAATAGTTCTATCATGATTAATAACAAGACAAAATGTTTGCTATCACTGCTTTGTTAGGGAGAATTAAAACAATCATTATTTGCAGATGATATGTTCATCTATCCAGAAAAGCCTATAAAAATCAATTATTGGAAGGACTAAAACATTGTGTGTGATCAACATTATTAGGCCATTAGGTGATCCAAAATGATATATTGAAATTTCCGGTGGATTGTTTTATGTCAACACCATTTTAATCAACTTCTCTTCATCTGAGGATATTGGACAGGCCTCCACACACATAAGTGGTGTGACCTCTGATTCTATCACTTTTCCATGATGGTGTCGTTCTGCGGCTGTTGGCAATAGTAACAGGAGATAGAGCATAGTAGATTATGAGAGGAACAATGTCAAGGTTTGGGATTCCCTCTGGGTAACACTTGATTTGGGGGTAGAGGAATTAAAAATCAATATTTTAAAATATTGACTTATTGGCCATTTATAATTAATATTGTAAAATCAGGAAAAATGAGTCTTCAGCACCAAATGTTCAGGTGTGGATGTTCAAAAAGGAGTCAGGCCTAAAAGCGGCCAAGCAAAGCTTTTATTGGGATTGGCAACTCTCAGGCCAGATTCACTGGCCAGCCAGAGTGAGGGCAGGTAAGGGAAGTGGCCTATGGTCCCAGCTGGGGTGGGCAGAGGAAGTCCTTCAGAGTTTGGCTGGTGACTCCCATTAATCATCGGGTGATTGTGAGATGCCATTGGGGTTTGTCTGCTACCATTTGATTCCCTTCATGTGCATGTAGGCTGCCTGATGCTCTGCCCCCACCCAGCTGCCTGGAATCAACCTAACATTCCAACCGTTTTGGTGATAAAGGGCTTCAATTTCCATCTGGCTACTTCCTGCTGTTTATGTGGCATTGTGGGGAAGGGGAAGGCTTGGATGTTGGTTTGTCTGTAGGGAGGCTGCTGTAAGGGTGCAAAAGCATTTAGCTGTATGTTACTCCAGCAACCTTGCTCATGCGGTTTTGAGCAAACCTGAAGAGACAGGGAGCAATCATTAGAAGAAGTCTTACCACTAATATGGGAGTAAGGATGGAGAACAGCCAGGTGACAAGAGTGGAGATTAGCCATCCTGGTCAAGAGTCATTTGACTGTTGCTGCCTAAGCCTTTCACTCAGACATCTGAGGGTTCCAATATTTTTCTTGATCAACCCAGTTTCATCGAGGTAGTAGCAGCATTCCTCTTTTAGGAATAGACATGTTTTCCCTTTGTCTGATGTTAGGAGTCTAGTGCTCGGCGGTTCTGCAAAAAACTTGGGTAATAGATGTTATTTGTAGTCCAACCACTACTGATAGGAAAATGGCCTGTTCTGCCCTAGGGAGAGAATTCTAAACACACCAGGCTAGTAACCTGGTTTTGGTATTAAACACCCAGCAGGCTAGATTCACCAGTTTACCCCTTTTGTTTAATAACAGAAATAAGCACTAGATCTTATCTGTCCTGTAGGCAATGGCATGTCTAAAGGGTACTGAGGCCAGGCTACCATCAAAAAAAAAGTAAATAAATAAAAAGAAAAAAAGAAAAAAACAGCCTACACTGTAAGTCTTCAGAGAGTCCTAATTCAGTAAAATTAAAATATAGACACCCCAATGGTGTTTTGGGGTCAAGAGAGTAATTAGCATTTCCCATGGACCTCCAAGCATCACTCAGGGGTGAACAGGAACAGAAGGAGGTGTCCTAAATTCTGGTCATGTTGGCCTGAGGAACAGACAAGTGGGCTGGGACTGGGACGTTTCCTCAGTCTGCAGGGGCCCAGAATGAAATGGGTGGGACAAGCCTGAGACCAGGACATCTCCATAGTCTACCAGGGTCCCAAATGGAATGTATGTGGAGGTCTATGGTCTGTGGTACTCACAACTTAATGGTCAGACCCCTGGAATGGAGAGTGACATCAGAAGGCTAAGGGAAAGGCAACAGAACTTATTCCACTTCTGTTGGTACAGATGAAGGAAACAAAGAGGTGCAGGAGTTTTCTCTTCAGCTGTGGGAGAGGGTGGACCTCAACCTGGTGGGGGGAGGCCCAAAAACCCTTCCTGGGTTTCAGCATCAAATGTAAAATCAGGAAAAATGAGTCTTCAGCACCAAATTTTCAGGTGTAGATGTTTGAAAGGGAGTCCAACCTAAAAGGTGCTAAGGAAAGCTTTTATAGGTATTGGAGACTCTCAAACCAGATTCACCAGGTTGCCAGAGCGAGGGCAGGTAGGGGAAGTGGCACACAGCCTCGGCTGGGAAACAACTTTATCTGGTGTGGGCAGTGGAAGTTTAGGCACCTTATCCTTCGGAGATTGGCTGGTGACTCCCATCAATCATCTGGCAATTGCCAGACGCCATAGGGTCTTGTCTGCCAGCATCTGATTCCCTTCACATTTGCATGGGCTGCCTGATGCTCTGCCCCCACCCAGCTGCCTGGAATCAACCTAACAAATATTAATTTTAAAAATACATAAAATTATTGTTTAAATTATTCTGATTTTAATGGACAGATAATATATGGGATAATGCTATAAACTACTTTTTAAAAAGCTAGTAAAATTTATTTAATGCTTTTAAGTGATGTAATTTAAAGAATTTTTAACTGCCAAAAATGCATTCCTTCATAGCAGAATCTCAAAGGCAGCAATCTGTATATCTTGTTATAATTCAGTAAGACTGTGTTGAAACAAAGGGACATCTTGTCATTGGTCAATGCCTCATTGCCAGGCAGCTTACCTGAAAAAAATTATGGCAGCTGATTTGAATCAAGATGCTCTGGAAATTTGTTAACTGATTTACTTCTACAAAGTGAAGAACCCATAAATATGTACAACTGAAAGCATCAATTGTATGCCTACTGTGGTTTCAGCATCCCCAGATTGTCACACCTCTTCAATAATTGTGGACAGATAGAGTTAGCTGATCAAAAGAACATGTGTTTTTCTCAATCCACACACCCCCCAACCAAAGTAGAAAAATAGAAGTTTCCCTCATCTTTTTTCTAACAAGGGCATCGTCAGATGTATTAGTCAAACTTGGAGTCCTTCCAACGTTAAAGCTCGTGTCTAAATTTAGAACTAATGAGCTTTTTGTATGTACCAAGCTGGAAAGTACATACTCTCTCTGTTAGTACAGAGGATATTCAACAAAAGTCTTCTGCCAAGAGTATATTAATATTTCTTATTTAGTGTCACTGGCTCATCACAAACTCTGTCTTTACTTAAAATGCTTTGGAGAAAATAAACATAGTTGTCATGGCAGAAAAATAAGTTTGTAAAGAAAATAGGTTTCTGAGAATCATAGAACTCTTCATTTCATGGGCTTTTAAAGATCTTCCAGCCCAGTGCGCCCTAACTCCTAGAATTCCTTCCCTGGGGGCTGGGGCTCACCACATTCTCTGAATACCTCCAGTGCCGGGCTCTCTGAGCCACATTGGTGCAGTTCTATTTGAAAGCCCAAGTTGGCACAAAACCCAAATTTTGCTATTGTTTCCCCAATTATTTCCTTGGTAAAACACAGATTGACGCCTATCTCATATGATATTTTTTAAATACTTGATGACAGCTACCATGTGTTCTCCTCTATAGTTTTCTAACTCTCCTACATGCTACTGTCTCCTTTCCAAAGCTAAAATCTTGAATTTGTTAACTCTTTCTTAAACATCTCCATTTCCAGTTGCATCCTCATGCTGGCAACATCTGCATCCTGTTCCAAATAATACAGCATTTCTAAAAACGATATCATAATTTTTTAAAATATAATTGTGGGTAAAAGGTGAAAAATATATTATCAGGGAAGGTATTGAGGGTACACCTATTGGCTGTGTCCATAAGAGAGAGATTATTAAAATATACAGTTGAGTACTGTGACTATTTTGTTTACAGAATAAAAGGAAGTAAAGGTCTTTAAGACCAAGGAGATGAAAGACTCAAATATTCTTCATCATCTACTTTGATAGGTAAAAGCAAGAAGATACCATTAATTTTAAAACAGAATATAATGAATAGAGCTAATTCACCTGTAGGAGGAAATGCATACTATATTGAATATATTTCTGGAGCTGCTTATTAAAAACTCACAGGTCAATATTTACATGGAGTAATTAAATATCTATAAGCTATGTCTGTTTTAAAGCATTCGGTCCTCTTTTCTAAACACAGCCAACATACATTGCACTTAATAAATTAAGTGTTTTGAAATGTAAATGAATTCCTTTTTTACCACATTACCAGAGGTACCACACTATTCAGCCAATCTTTCAAGCTGCAAAACTGTGTCCTTATCCTGTGACTCCTCTTTTTCTTTAATCTTCAACCAGTTACCAAATTTCATTTGTCAGCCTACAAATTTCTAACAAACCTAAATGTTTGCTACCGTTCTACTGCCATTGCCTTTGATGGGTCACTTATTACTAATCTTCAACATCTTTTGAATTTTTCTTTTTGTTATTATGTTTGTGGCTTCCTACCTGTCCTCTGAACTAAGAGCTCTTGTCGAGCTGTGCTCTGGAGCCATTTTGGATTTTCATGTAAGCTGTAAGCTAGCAATTAGCCCAATAGTGAATGACCAAGCTTTTTGTGAGCCAGTAAAACAATTGCCTCTTTGAAATTCATGATAGCACAGGTATTTGCACCATGGAAACTAACAAATACTACAAATTAGATCTTGGAGAGTTTTCTTATTTTTTCCCCTTTATAAGAACACCACTAATCTTGCCTTCCTAGTCTGTCTACTCCACTGGAGTCAAAATTATCTTCCTAAAAAATAAAAGCAAAGATTTTAATGTCATTAGGCACTACTATCAATTAAATTGAAATGCTGTTTCTGTAAATGTAAGGGTATGACTGAAATACTGGTGAACATAGAAATCTGCATTAGGAATATCCAGAAACATACATTGAAATGCAATCTTCTTTTTAGATATTAAAAAATGGTAGCCATTCTTGTCTTGATGAAAAAGTGAGATCAGCTTCATAGATTGTGGAAGGTCTTCATCTAGGGAGTTCCATGCAATGGCACTTTAAAACATGACCAATTTTGGTTAAATGTGGTCCCATGCCCTGGGTCTTATTAATGAATTAACATCTCAGGTTCACACATAAAGAAGACAGTGTTTCCTAGTCTTGAAGAGTGGTTCTTCCATCTTTGTACTCTCCAAACACAATTTGTTTTTCTGAAGTGAAAATAACCACAGGAGGTGAAAGATGTCTGGTAAATTGATTTTCTGAAAATCATAAAAATAAATCAAATTTTTAAACTTGCAAGGCCAATTCTGGTGTTTCTGAGATGAGGACAGAATGTGAGTCAACATTCCATGCCCTTGCCCAGTTTTCCTCAGATGACTACACACACCAGAAAATTAAATCTCCAGAGCATCTCTGAGTAGCCAAAAAAATTCTATTTGAACTCTTGGCTAGTTTTCAATATTAACCCATCATTAACTTTACTTATAAATCATCATTTATTAAAAATTGCTATGATCATTTGTTTTGGTCTGCTTGAAATGTCTGTCACCACATGACAGGCCAACTGGTTTTTATTTTATCTCTGCTAGAACTCAATCATTGGGCTAGCTCGTACTGCTTAAAATTACATCAGCATCATTATGTTTTGTCTGATGATCATTCACGTATCTCACTGCCTTACAAAAACTGTTGGTTTTCTTTTGTGTAGAGGAATTTTGCATTAGAATCTTGTTAAGACAAAAAAATGACTGTATGATAAACTCTGGCATGGGGACAAAGTATCTCCACTGTTTTGCACATTTAAGTTTAACAACTATTGGCCTAAAGGTTGAGATGATAGTCAGTCCTCTTAGTATGAGACACAGGCCTTTTGTCATCAAACTATAATATCTTAATCACATTTATTTAACGACCTATTACAAGTTGAATCCATCCTGCATCCATGAGAAACCAAATTTTCCAATTAGGTCACTGCTCTCTAGTGTCTGGACATGTCAAATATTTACACATTTTCATAAATTCTTTTCAGCTTGGGATGATTCCATATAGCACTGTACAATGCTGTCTTCAAATGTCTGCTCCTTAAAAATAACAGTATTTAACAACTGCTGTGTGCTTTCAACTTGTGAGGCATGTGGCTAAGTCCTTGAAAGGACCATCTGATTCAATTATCTCTGCCTTTCAAAAAGGAGAATTGGGGAGGAGAAACATGAGACATTAACACATCAAGTTAGAAGACCATGTTTACACAGATCAAAGTCCAGACCTGTGGACACAAGTCCAAGTGATTGATCCAGAGTCTCTCCATTACTCTTCATTTCTTTTTCCTGATTTATTTCCTTTATGGCAAACATAGCATTCTAAAATTATTTTTTTTCTTTTTTAATTGAAGAGTTGAGTTATCATACAATCATAAATGTGTATAAAATAACAATATGATATGCATCTGCTCCTAAACCAGAGTTACCACCACATCACCCACAAACCAGTCTCTTGATTATTTTGTATTTCACCCTAGCAACCTATATAAATATCTATATTTATATTTATATTTATATCTATATCTATCTATATATTTATATCTATATCTCTATCTATCTATCATCTATCTATATTTAACTACAAATTTTCCAGAATTATATGATCACGTAAGTATTATTTGCTTCTGTGGGGGGCAGGTAAAGAGTATGCTTCATTGTTGATTATCTCTCTAGATCCCTTCCTAACCTCTCTCCTCCTCTCCTTCCTCCCTCCTATCCCCTTCCCACACACCCCTACCTATTTATGGTTCTCCTAGAATATGTGTTGCTAAACCTATGTTAGGTCTAATACATGAGTATCAAAACCTTTCACCCAAGCCTGGGTTTTGCTCTAGCCTCTACAACTGAGGGAAAAAACTTTAAATCCTTGAATCTCTGAGTTTGGTTAACTTCTCTTTGCATTATTTCTTCCAGTCCCAACCATTTACTTTCAAAGGCAGAAATATATTTGTTCCTAGTAGCTGAGTAAAACTGCATTGTACATGTACACAAGAGTTTTTGGATTCATTCATCCAGTGAGGGGCATCAGGGTTGGTTCCTTAATTAAGCTACTGTAAATTGAACTGTTATGAATACTGATTTTTCTGAGTTTATGTCATGTGCTGATCCTAACTCCTCAGGGAAAATATCCAGAATAGGAATATCTGGGTCATATGGTGAATCTGTCCCTAATTTTTTGATAAGTCTTCACACTGCTGTCCAGAATGGCCAGTATACAGTTCCAACAAGAGTGTGCTGTTGTTTCTATCACCCCACAATCACTCCAGCATTTGTTACAGTTTTTATTCTTCATTTTTGCCTATCTGACTGGAGTAAGGTGGAATCTAAATGTAGTTTTGATTTGCATTTATCTGATTATTAATGATTTAGAATACTTTCTCATGTATTCATTGGCTTGCTCAATTTCTTCTGTTGAGAATTTTGTTTAGATCTCTGGCCCATTTATTGATTGAATTTTGATATTAAGTTTTTTGAGTTCTTCAAAAATGTTGGATATTAGTCCCCTGTCAGAGGAATCACTGCCCATGATTATCTCCCATTCAGTAGGTTGTGTCTTGACAGTTTGGATGAATTCCTTGGCTGAGCAAAAGCTTTTTTATTTAATGGTGTCACACTCATTAATTCTTGACTTAATTCTTTTACTTAGGGAGTAATGTTGAGGAAGTTGTTGCCAGTTCCCATATGTTGGAGTGTTGATTCTAATTTATCTTCTAGCACTTGTATGGTAGCTGATTTAATTCCTAGTTCCTTGATCCATTTTGATTTCTTCTTTTTTTGTGTGTGTGCAAGTTGATGGAAAAGAATCTAATTTCATGTTCAGGCAAGTGGCTGTCCAGTTTGTTCAGCACCATTTGAGGAACAGTTGTCATTCGCCCATATAATATTTTGATCTGCTTTGTTAAAAATCAGATGTTTAAAGATTTGTGGGTTTATCTCAGAGCCTTCTATCCTATTTCATTGGCCTTCATTCCTATTTTGATACCAGTACCATGCTGTTTTTGTTATTTCAGCTCTAGAGTATAATTTTAAATTTGATATCATGAAACCATCTGATTTGCCTTTTTTGCTTAGTAATGTTTTGTCTATTCTAGGTTTCTTGTTGTTCCAAATGAATTTGAGAACTGCTTTTTCTATAATGCAAAGAATGACATTGGTATCTTAATGGGGATTGCATTGAATCTGTGTAGTGCTTTTGGCAGAATGGCCATTTTAATTGCATTAATTCTACATAACCAAGAATATGGAATACCTTTCCATCTTCTCAGTTCTTCAATTTAGGTGTTCAATGTTCAATAATTTGCATTGTAGAGGGCTTTTACTTCCCTTGTTATATTAATACTCAAATATTTTATTCTTTTTAAGGATATTTTGAATGGGACTCATTTCCTGATTTCTTCTTCTGCCCTATTATTTTTAGCATATAGGAAAGCTATTGATTGATGGGTGTAGATCTTGTAGTTTGCTACTTTGCAAAATCTGCTTATAAGCTCAAGCAATTTTCTGGTGGAGTTTTTGGATCTTCCCATTATAGGATCATGTTTTCAGTGCAAACCATTGGATTTCCTTCTCTTGCCTGATTGCTCCAGCTACAGTCTGGAGGATTATAGTGAATAAAAGTGGTGAGAGCTTGTACTATTCCTCAGTTTAGTGGAAGTGCTTTTAGCTTTTCTCCATTTGGTATTATACTAGCTCAATGTTTTGCATATACGGCCTTTATAAAATAAATATAAGATCCTTTGATCTCTATTTTCTCTACACTTTTGAGCATAAATGTGTGTTGGATTTTATCAAAAGCCTTTTTTTTTGCATCAATTGAGGTAATCATGATTTTTGTCTTTAATTCTTTTTAAGTGATGAATTACATTTATTGTTTTGCACATGTTGAACCTGCCTTGCACCACTGGAATGAAGCCCACTTGATCATGATGAATCATCTTTTTGATGTGTTTTTAAATCAGTTTGGTAAAGCTTCATTAAAGGTTTTTACTTACTGTTGTGTTCATTATGGATATTGCTCTATAGTTTTCTTTTCTCTTTCTTTCTTTCTTTCTTTCTTTCTTTTTTCTTCTTCTTTCTTTTTTTTTATGGATGTTTGTTGGGTTTTGGTGTCAGAGTTATGGTTGCCTGATAAAAATTTTGGGGAGAATTCCTTCCTCTTTAATTTCTTGGTATAGCATTTTAAGGAGAGGTGTTAGCTCCTCCTCACAGGTGTGGTAAAACTCAGTAGGGAATTCATCAGTTCTAGGACTTTTCTTCTTTGGAAGGCTTTTAATTGCTGTATGGATTTCAGTGCCTGTTATCAGGTTCTTTAAGATTTCAATATTGTCCTGTGTCATGTGGGGATCTTGTATGTGTCTAGAAACTTGATGTCTTGCAGATTATCTGATTCAGAGGAGTAATTTTTCAAAATATACTCTGTTAATCCATTTAATTTCCATGGGTTTGTTGGTGATCATTCCCTTTTCATTAGCAATATTGTTAATTTACATCAATTCCGTCCTTCTTTTAGTGAGATTGGCTAGGGTTCTGTCAATTTTATGTATTTTTTCTAAAAGAACCTGATCTTTGTTTCATTGACTCTTTTTCTTATTATTTTTGTTGTTATTGTTGTTTTTATTTTTCTCCATTTCAATGATTTCAAGTCTGATCTTGATTATTTCATGTCTTTTACTGGCTTTGGTATTAAATTATTGGGACTTGAAGAGGAGCATAAGTTTATTTATTCGAAATCTCTTGATTTTTAATATAGGCACTCTTTGCTATAAATTTGCACCTCAAGAATTCTTTCATACTGTCTCAAAAGTTTTGATATGTTGTATCTTCATTCTCATTCTCTTCCAATAATATCTTGATTTTTGCTCTCATTTCTTCTTTGATCAATAATTCATTTACTAGGGTATTATTCAATCTCCATGTATATATGTATTTTCTGTTATATTTTTTGCTATTAATTGCTAGGTTCATGGCATCATTGTCTGATGGAATGCATGGAATAATTTCTATTTTTTCATATTCTCTGAGATTTCCTTTATCAACTTGAATATGATCTGCTTTGGAGAAGTATACATCTGCTGCTGATAAGAAGTTATATTCAACCAATTTGGGGTAGAATATTCTATAGATGTCTGTAAAGTGCATTTGATGTATGAAGTTGTTAGGGTGGAAATCTCTTTATTGTTTTACTTTTTCTTTGAAAATCTGTCTATTAGTGATAGGGAAGTATTAAAATCTCCCAGTATTATCATGTAGAGGTGTACAAATGGTTTTATATTATGGATTAAATGTTTCACATATTTGGGAGCATTAGTATTTGGAGATTATGTATTTACTATGGGTACATCTTCCTATTCTTCCCTTTACCAGGATATACTGGCCTTATTTTTCTCTTTTGACTAATTTTTATTCAAAAACTACTTTGTGGATATAAGTATTCAAACACCAGCTTGCTTTCTTAGGCTGAATCCCTGATAGATATTTTTCCATCCTTTTACCCTCAATCTGCAGATGACATTGGTTGTAAGATGAGTCTCCTATAAGCAGCATATTTTCTGATTTTGTTTATTGATCCAATCTGCTAATCTGTGTTTTTTGAGTGATGCATTGTTTCCATTCACATTCAGTGTTAGGATAGTTATGTGGTTGGGGTTCATAGTCATTGTGTTTTATTAGTGAACTCTGTGTTGTCTTGGTTGTCTGTTGATAGAGTATAATTTTATTACAATTCCTCTATTTGTGGGTTTTGAGGATTGTTTGTTCTTCTCTCTGTACTTTATCTTTGAGGATTCTTTGTAATGCTAGTTATCTATTCATGAATGCTGCAAGTTTAACCTTGTCTTGAAATAGTCTATTTCCCCATCAAATTTGAAGCTGAGTTTTCTAGTACAGTAGTATTCATGGATGCATGTTGTGGCCATTCAGAAATTGAAATATCTCCTTCCAGGATCATCTTATTTCTTGGATCTGTGCTGAAAAGTCAGACGTGATCCTTCTTGGTTTGCCCCTAAATGTGATTTGGCATTTCTCTCTTGTAACTTTTAATAGTTTTCCTTGAATTCCCTGTTATACATTTTGAATATAATGTGTCTCAGTGAACTTCTCATTTGATTAGGCCTACTGAGTATCCTGTACACTTTCTGGATGAGCATTTCAGATTATTCTTATATGGGAAAATTTTTCTTTAACTATTTCATCGAGAATATTCTTTGTATCGTTCATTGTATTTGATTTCTTCTTGTATTCCAATTACTCTTAGATTGTTTCTTTCATCCCAGATATTTTGAAAATTCTATTTGTGTTCTGTGATTTATTTTTCTTTTTTGTCATCCATGGACTGAAGTATACTCAGCTTATCCTCATTATCGGACATTCTTTCTTCAAGATTTGAGATTTTGTTTACTGTAGAAGTTAGTCTATTATTAAAGTCTTCCATTGTTCTTCTGATGTGATTGACTGCAGGTTTTGGTTGTTACTTCCTTTTTCACTATTTCTACTTCTTTGATAATGGAGTTTTTCATCTCTTGAATTTTCTCACTTAGTCCCTTCTTTATATCTTGGTTTTACTTCATTGTTCTTTTTGTATTCAGATCAATAACAATTTGTTCTAGGGTTCCATCCTGCTCACTGTCCATTGGCTCCTTGGTAGGGGAGTTGTAGGTTTGAGATATACTTTTTTAAATTTGATACCTCATTTTTGAAAAGCTTCTTCTGGATCTTTGAATTGAGATTCCCTGTGTAGAAGCAAGGCAAATCTTCAGTTGTGTCTTCCTTCTAGGTGAAAGTATCTGGTCTGACCCTGCCTCTCTAACAACCAACTTCTTCCAGAAAGCTTCTTATGTCTGTATTCACATTTTATTGCATCTTTTAGATCTAGGTTCCAGGACTCAGATTTGAAACCTGGTGGGGTTGCTGGGAAGCCCACTGGGTTGTTGAAGCTAAATGGTTGGGGTGTGTTCCTGGGTCCTGGGATCCCAGAGACATGGAGAAGGTCAGAATGGACCAGCCTGCTCACCTTGCTGGGACCTGGGATCCTTGGTGGGACCTTGGATCCATGGTGGAGGGGATTGGCCCAATGTATTAAGACCTAGCGGGTTGGTGTCTAAGCACAGGGTCTTTGTGGGTGTCCTGCAAGTCTGCTGGGGCCAAGGCCAGAGTTCTATTGGAGTCCAGTTGCTGGGTCCTCAGTTTGTCCTGCACATCTGCCAGGGTCAGTGTTGCAGTCCTGGGCATGCTGAAGATATGTCCTTATGATTCCAACTTTTTAAATTAAGTTTTTATAAGAAATTTAGTTATTCTACTATAGAAATGCATCCAAAGTAACAATATGATATGTGTATATTCTTAAATTAGATTTACCCCCTAGATCCTACCCTTTTCTCCCACATTTTCCTCTCACCCTTTCCACCTCCCCCTCCTTCCCAATACATCTCTATGAATGCCCTAGGTTATGTGTTACTACACCTTTGCTGGGTCTAATATATGAGGTTGGCCACATTTCACACAGGCCTGGGACTAGCTACAGCCTGCACAGATGAGTAAAGACATTCAACCCTTGATTCTCTGGGTTAGGCTAAGTTTGCTCAACACAAATTGCTCTCATCAACATCCATTTACCTTCAAAGTCTGCAATGTCATTGATTCTAATTACTGAGTAGGACTCCATGTTATAGATATACCACAGTTTTTGGTATATCTATCCAGTGAGGGGCATCTGGGTTGGTTCCACAATTTAGCTATTGCAAATTCAGCTTCTATAAACATAGATTTTGCTGTGTCACTGTAATGTGCTGATTCCAGCAACCCTGGAAAAATACCCAGGAGAGGAAAAGCCTCATCATATGTTGGGTTCATCCCTAATTTTTTGAGAATTCTTCACACTGCTTTTCAGAGGGGCTGTACTAGCCTGCAGTTCCACCAAAAGTGTGTTATTGTTCGTATCTTTCTGCAACCCCTCCAGCATCTACTATTATTTATATTCTTAATTTTTGCCAATCTGACTGAAATTAGACCCTTTTCTTTCACCTTGCATGAAAATCAAATCAAAATGGATCAAGGAACTTGGAATTAAACCAGCTACCTTGTATTAGGTTGTATGATATTACATCTTATCCAGATTTAAAACATGATAACAGACCTCCTTTCTCAATGGCCAGGGTCTAGTGCCAGCCTCCACAAATAAGTGAAGACATTTGACCCTTGGTTCTTTGGGTTATGCTTATTTAACTCAGCATAATTTCTTCCATAGCCATCCATTTACCTTAAAAGGCTGCAATATTATTGTTTCTAATTGTTGAGTAAAACTCCATGGTATATATGTACCACAGCTTTTGGATCCATTCATCTAATGAAGGACATCTGGGTTGTTTCCATAATTTAGCTGTTGTAAAATGAGCTGCTATGAACATAGATATTGCTGTGTCACTGTAATATGCTGATTCTAAGTCCCCTTGAAAAATACCCAAGAGAGGAATAGCAGGATCATATGGTGGACTCATTCCTAATTTTTTGAGGATTCTCCACACTACTTTCCAGAGGGATTGTGCCAGTCTGCAGCTCCACCAACAGTGTGCTAGTGTGCCTATCTCTCCACAACCCCTCCAGAATCTATTATTGTTTATTTTCTTCATTTTTACCAATCTGACTGGTATCAGAGGTGATATCTTAATGTAGTTTTCATTTTGAGCCCTGGATTTTCACCAAATAGGTCTGCTACAGTTTCTCATTGTTTCAATTTGCGTTTCCTTACTGAATTGAGCTGCTAAAAATCTTCCCACATGATTATTTGCTGTCTGGATAATATATTTGATAAAGTGCCTGTTACTGTCTTTTGGGTATTTTTTTATTTGAGCTGATTGCTTTCTTCTTGTTCACATTAAAGAACTCTTTGTATGCTCTGGAAATAAATATTTTTCCAAAGATTATTTTTTCTCCATATGTGTTTTTTTTTCAACTTCTTAACAGTATTTTCTATGGAGTAAAATTTTTTAATTTTCATGAAGTATAAGTTTATCAATTTTTCTCTCATGATTCTTGTTTATGATGTTTCTAAAATTTATTGCCAAACACAAAGTCACCTAGATTTTATCCTATATAATATTCTATAAGCATTATAGCTTTACATTTTACATTTAGGTCTACAATGCATTTTGATTTTTTGGCAGTCTCTGTCTAGATTTTTTTCCCCTATGGATGGATGTCCAATTATTCTTATCACAAATTAGCATTTGATTAGCTTTGGTTTCCTTATTTTTCAATGCTCTATAAAGAATTAATTTTAAGGATATTCTTGTGTGCCGTGACCCTCAATGTTTTTAATTTTCAGATTATATAATAGTTGTGTGGGTTTGTATTTTCAGACTAATCATACAAAATTCATGAAGAAGCATGTTATATACTAATTAATCCAAACTTTATTTAATCTGGCTGAATGGCATTAAATTTTAAGTAGACTTTGACAAAACAGTGGAGTAGAGTAAGAATCTATTTTGCTTGCTTTCATTCTTTTCTTTTATAGTCTGGGAAACATTTTATTCATATCAAAAATAAAAATGCTCACAAAAATATCCATTCCCAAAATTTGCAAAGTACACATATGAAAACAATAAAAATTTTATAAGAAATTCTTAAATTGAAAAATACAGCCCCTAAAATGAAAAGAATGAATTTTATAGATGTTCATACTTCTTTTTTATCAAGAAATTTAGTTATTGTTCAATCAAAACTGCATCCAACGAAACAATAAGATATGTGTATATTCTTAAAATTAGATTTACCCCTAGAGCCCACTCTATTTTCACACCCTTACTCCTCCTCCATACCCAATACCCCCTCCTTCCAGATACATCTCTATGAATGTCCTAGGTTATGTGCTACTACACCTTTGTAGGGTCTAATACATGAGAGTTGTCGACCTTTCACACAGGCCAGAAACTAGTTCCAGCCTCCACAGATGAGTGAAAACATTCTATCCTTGATTCTCTGGGTTAGTCTAACTTTACTCAATATGATTTCTTCCAACGCCTTCCATTTACCTTCGAAGGCTGCAATATCATTGTTTCTAATTGCTGAGTAGAACTTCATGTTATAGATATACCACAGTTTTTGGATCCATTCATCCAGTGAGGGGCATCTGGGTTGGTTCCATAATTTAGCTATTGTAAATTGAGCTGCTATGAACATAGATTTTGCTGTGTCACTGTAATGTGCTGTTCCCAGCTCCCCTGGAAAGATACCCAGGAGAGGAATAGCTGGATCAGAAGGTGGGTTCATCCCTAAGTTTTTAAGGATTCTCCACAGTGCTTTCCAAAGGGGCTGTACTAGTCTGCAGTTCCACCAACAGTGTGCTAGTGTTCCTATCTCTCCGCAACCCCCCTCCAGCATCTATCACTGTATATATTCATTCTTAAGACCCTTCACTTCTTGCCAGATCCCTAGAAGCATAGGAAATTCACCCAAAAGCCAGGTTTGCTTATAGCAGCCCTTCTGACACACTCTTAGCTACAATTTATTATGCATGTTGCCTTCCCATGGCTTTATTCATGAAAAGAACATCATAAAATTTCTATCCTCTAATTTTATAATGTATGGCTATTTTATTCATGATAATGAAATTTTAATATAAACACTAAGTATCCTTCTATTGGGTAATTATTTCATATGCTTATCTATTTAATCCCCAAAATTACTGTATTAAGTGGATTATATTGTTCTATCATTTGTACAGATGAGGGCCCTTATACTTAAAGCTATATATATTTTATCCAAAGTCACATAGTTAATTAGTGCCAGAGTTAGATCTGGCCCTGTCTGGCTGGCTCCAAAATTCCTGGACATGAATTCTGAAATTTGATTAAAGGGGAAGGAAGGAACTTTTAAGAGCAGCTTTTCACACAATTGGAAAATTTAATGCTGAGAATTCTGAAACTTTGGCAATTCAAGAAAAAAGAGTATTGTGGATCATTACCCATTCTATTTCTAGGATATAAAAACCTATGGTTTTATTTATTTTTATTTCCCCATAAGATGGAAGGGTAGACTTGGAGTGGAATTGGGATAAAAAAAATTGCTTATCATTCTGCAGCTCTGAAAATAATTATAATCTTTAGGAAAAAATTGCATAAAACATGTCCCTGTCATTACAAGTCTATTGTGAATTAGCATATGATTCTGGAATGACATGGCTGTATTACATCCAGAGACGTAATACCTTAAAATAGGCAATGGATATAATCATACACCTTATAAAATACTCTTATTTACAAAAATATCACTTTTTCTACTTTCTTAAATATTTTGAAATCACTGCTATACTGCTTCATAATTCGTGAACAATCATAAAATTATGCATAACTCAATACTTAAAATCATTGTTTAGTCTTTGAAATGGAATTCAGTTCTGTTATTTAAAATTGGCTTTGTGTTTAAATATGAAAATTTGCAAGCAATTAAATACTTTAGTGCACTAATTGCTGTTTCTATTTAAAGCTAAAATAAAGCAGTACAGTGATTTCAATTTGAACAAGAAAGGTTTTTCCCCCAACATAAATAAACTTATAGAAAGTCTTTTAGGAAGCTTCTAGCTGTTTTTCCCTGTGTAAATATAACTTTGGTTGGTTTATATGTAGGATTCCTGGTCTGGTTATTAGTAATCTAAGTTTCTCTAATAGAGCTACGATGCAATTGATTCAAAAGAGACAAAGTAGTCGATCAGGCCATTGATTTTTACACTTCATATTCCCATTGTGTGAAATGTTATTAATCAGTTTCAGTAGCTCCATTGGAAATATGCTAATTAATAAACTCTTCTGATTAACTCCTTGATATATCCTTGACCCAATTATCATACTGCACAATTTTAAAGTTCTTCATCACATTGCACAAGTAGTCTATAAAAAGTTCAATAGTCATCTAGAAACTTGAAGCACCATTATTTTCCAGACATTGGAATAATATTACACTTGGATAATATTCCATTTTGGAAAATATTCAGTGGAGTCCCCTGAGGATAATAAAATCAATACAGAAATGTCCCCTTAGTTTGTGTGTTTATAATGGTAAATAAACAGCACATGAAGGAGGGGCCGAGGAAATGGATACCACTGGTCTGGCAATTTGGAGACATGGGTTCTCTTCTGACAATGATCTTGCACACTCTTGTGAATGCCAGCAAACAATTCACTTCTCAGCGACATCGTTTGTTTATGTGAAAAATAAGTGTATTTGACAATTTGATATTGAGATTCCACAAAATTCTAAATGTCTTTGATTCTTCAGTTTCTATTTGCTATATGCCTTTTTAAAAACACAAGGTATTCATCGTGCACACAGTAAATTTTGACCTGGTCTTGGGTCAGCTTTATTCCTGCATCCATGGAAACTTTCCCAGGAGCAGGATCTTAGGAACAGGACAGGAATGATCATTACCATTGCTTCATGTTTCAATTATTTTTGAGAAACTAACTGGTAAGCTCAGCTCTAAAGGAATTTATTTGTACAAATATTGAATAGTACATAGAATTTTGGGGAGGGTTTAAGAACAATGCTTGGATTCTGCACAGTCAGAAACAGACAAGGAAACATTCCACAGCACAACTTGATGACTTACAGACTTTTGGACCCCATATACCTCCAGCATCAAAGGATTTGCTGTTTCATGTGACCGAGGTTGGAGAGTCACTTTTATTGGACATCGAACTTCTTTTAGGACATTAGCAAAAATGGTATACTTTTGAGTCAACTGACTATGGGTTGGAGTAGTGCACTCAAGTTCACAGTGTACTGACTCAAAACTAAAGAGCTCCAACAGGAATAGCATGCTTCTTTTTTTGTGACAGGAAGTGACATGTGTTATAACTTGCTTTTACCTTGAAGGAGATATCTCAGTATGCTCCAAAGCATACCCCTGAAATCTTCGTCTGTACCCAAGTTTCCTTAGTCTTAAGTAGAATTTCTTTCTCACCATCTGGCGCGCATGTATCTTATGAGAACATTCAGAATCCCTGCCACTTTCTCTTTTCCAGGTCCTGTTAACAGGGTGTCATTGTTTTTGTTAACTGGTTTAACTTTCTGCAGAGTATGCTGACACTTCTGTCTCTTTCAGACTGCGCTGAGACATAAAGCAGGGCTGGGGGTGGTTGATGTGTGTGGGAAGAGAGTGTACATTCTGAAAGGGTAAGTAATGCTCCCAATTGTCCTGCTGGTAGAGAGTGAATAGAAAATATTTGCCAAATACCCAAGGTCCCCATAGGTCCTTAATCTGTTAGATACAAGCAAAGCATTACAAATGCACCGCCATTTATAAGTTTAAAGAAATCCACCAGCCTCCCTCACTACAGTCCATCTGCTTTATGCATGGACTAAAGGGGTCACTTATGAAGGAAATTGATAAAGCCCACAATTTCTGTGTGCTTGAGTCTTTAGTGGTGGCATGAATTTCTGTCATTCCCACTGAGATTATATGCTGTTGTGATTCATGGTCTTGATGAAGAGGGGGCAATTTCAAGGGATTCCACCCAGCCTTTTCTTCTACAAGTGCTTGTACTCTACAAATCC
Organism: Aplodontia rufa; assembly: GCA_004027875.1. Taxonomy (NCBI): domain Eukaryota; kingdom Metazoa; phylum Chordata; class Mammalia; order Rodentia; family Aplodontiidae; genus Aplodontia; species Aplodontia rufa. Next base: position 255,498 of record PVKS010000031.1, on the reverse strand, counting down.
TGGAAATAATGTGGATAATCTTTGAGATGCTAAATATATTTATTTAAATTATAAAGTCAGGGACCTGGAAAATAAGTTGCAGTGCCTCTGGAGACCACAGTAGCCACCGTGAGATGGACAGAAGGGCTACTATCATCTTGGTATGCAACCACCTCTGAAGATGCTTCTGCACATTCCCTAGGGAAGGCAAGGTTGCTGTCACATCAGAAGCAAGTGGGTCTTTGCAGAGAGCCCAGAGAGTTCAGTAGAATCTCGTACTACAAAACTGTCAAGAACATCCATAAAACATTTCCATCAAAGTCTAAGCCTCCTTCTTGTTTATTAGGAATATGAATAATGTTGTTGTAGGCTTTTATTATTGTTTTTATGAGACCAGATCTCCGCTGCAAGAGATGAAGCTCTGTTCCAACATTGCAAGGAAGCGTTTGTCTTGCAAGCCACACTGGATAGACAGTTGGCAAACTTGAGCTCATTACTGTCTTTCTTCAGCACATTGATTGTACATAAGAACAATCAATGATCCTTATAATAACCTTCTAATACGAGTAATATAGTATCACCAGCCTCTCCTGTAGGTGCCTGTCTTGATCATCCCAATTGAGAGTCTTAGTAATCACTAGGCTGTACAATAGCAGATGTTCCTGGGGCCATCTACCTGGGAAGAGATCGTATTCTGGTGTCTTATCTTGAAGATCTGCTTCCCAGAAACTCTTTCAACATCAAAGAGCAAGAGAAATTTTATTACTATTTTAGTAGTCTATTCCAATTTGCATTTTTTCTTTTAGTGTTCATTAGAAAGAAAAGTAAATGATGTGTAGAGATATGGAGATGGTTTGATAAATAGAAACAATGAAACATAAAAACCTAAAGAATTAAAGCCAGTATAAAAACTGAAGAATGAAAGCCAAGATTTCTCACCTGTTGTTTTTAAGACTAACTCTTAGATGTTTGCAGTCTACAATTTATTCTGCACTTCATGATGATGTAACCCCATATTGTATATATGTGCTTTTAAATATGTAGAATTTGAAAATGTCAACAGAATCCCCTTCAGCTTCTTTCCACTTCCCTAGCAAGCATCTGTGATGAACTTCATTAGTGTTTTCTGGTAGAATTAGGGCTGGCTGCGAAGACCACTATTCCATCCTCTTTACTCACCAGAAGTGTACTTAAAAGTGTCTGGTGATCATGCCTGGCACTGAGCCTGAGGCAGGCCAGAGGAACTATTAGGTAGACAGACGCTCAATGGCTGGCATTGGAACAGACTTTCCTATTAGGAGATTCAGGAACAGACTCATGCTCCTGAGAAGGGTCTCAGCTTCTTGACACTGTCACTCAAAAAGCACTGTGATAAGGTGTTAATGAATGAGACCAGAGTCAACCCCAGTCACCTCTTAGAAACAATTCAAATCCACTGTGAGTTTTCACAGGCTGTTTTTCCCTCCTGTGCTCTTCCAGGTTAGAAGTTCAATTCTTCTACTCAGTTGTCCGCAGGATAAGCTCTTTGGTTTAATGTTCTTATTAAAATGTGGATTTGCATCAAGATTTGCATACTTGTGGTGGCTCACACCCGTAATCCCAGCAGATCTGAAGGCTGAGACAGGAGATTCACAAGTTGGAGGCCAGCCTCAGCAACTCAGTGAGGCCCTAAGCAACCTAATGAGAACCTGTCTCAAAAATAATAAAAGAGGGCTAAGATGTGGCTCCACAGTTAAGCATCTGTGGGTTCAATTCCCCATACCAAAAAAGAAAAACTTAAATAAAATAAAGCATAAAAAGATCTTCCAACTGAAGTAATGAAAATAATTGTAAGAAAAAAATCCAAAAACAGAAAATAAACAAAACCTCCAAAATATTTTTTGTTTCATGCCAAATGAGGAGGCTCTTTCTATGCTATATTTAGCAAAAATACCTACCCTCTGATGTGATTTTTTTCTTTCATTTTAAGAATAAGGTGAAAGTAAAGAGTAGGAGAATATAATATAACTATTTCTCTGACAAGATGAACATTTAGAAAATATACCATATATCGGTCTGAGAGACCATATGCTGGTGAAGGACACGTACCAGCCACTCACTGTCCAAAGTTTTTGATCTATTCTGTACTGTGGCAAACACACAAACACACATAATTAATATAGGATTCATTGATTCATATCATTGTTCATAATTATTGGTTTTTGATGTCCTGATATTGTTGTAAATATCTTTTTATTGCCAGTATACTATTTTATGTATCTTTGGCTATTTTTATGTTACTTCTGCTTTATGATATGTCTTTGTCTCTGGTAGAGCAATTGTCTCTTATTAGTCTTAGCTTTGAAAAAGTCCCAGCTGGACATTCCTTCATGAGAACTTCAGATTGACAGAACTGTGAACAGTTGACATGCGAATGGAGCTCTCGTATCAAACACAAAGTAGAAAGATATCTGTATCATGTTAAACCCTTCATGGAACAGCCACCGCATTAGAAGCTCTAAACATCAGATAGCCTCTATTTTTGGTCACACCAGTGCTGGTGTTGTGAATTGTGGCAGAGACTGAAGTTATACACATGCCCAACAACACAGTTTCCAACTCATGAAGTCTGATTGAGCCACCGCTACTGCTAAGCGTCCAGCCTGCTGGCAAGAGAGAACAAAGCAGAGGCTCCAATATGACACCACTCCTCTTGTAGACCAACTAGAACTTGCCAAGCTGGTAATGGTGGACTCCTGTCACTTTTCTATCTAAATTGGATTCAACACATAAGCAAGAATCTGCTTTGCTTTTTTTGCCTTAGAATATGCAACCTGTAATTCTGAGGGTTTATATAATCATTCATGTACTGACATAGTAGTATTTAAACCGTTATTTCAGAACATGAAACACTGAATAGCAAAAGAGGTATACCAGTGAGCACATATTCATAGGGTACTCTCATGGGATCTGATGAACTTATGTCCCCCGATACTGGCCAGAAACTTCTAGTCTTATAGAACAATAGAACTCAACGGTCATCATGCACAGTGACCCATTGGGACAACTTTTCTTCTTGTTTGCACAGCTGTTTTCTGCATGGTTAGAGGCCTTACTTCTCAGAAGGCCTTACTTCTTTTATTGTGCAATGCCACAGGATTCATTAATCTTTAAGCTATGACTGTCCTCTGGTCATTTTGGCCTCTTTTTCCAAGAGAAGGATAGGTGAGAAAAGAACTCACCATCTTGGCAAGAGTAATAGATCCTAACATCCTATTATCTAGAGGAGTTGAGTACCATTGCAGAATGTGAGTAGAAAAAGTGTTTTGTTATTCAGCCGCTTCCTGTCATTGAACATATCTTCGTACATCTCACTCCATTTTGTTGTTAAATGATCAAGCGCAATGGCAAAGTTTGAACAGCAAGTAATGACAACAGGACTCAAAGACGAGAGCTGGCATCGCTCCACCAAGTTAACCTTCAATAGCAGAGGTTCAGAGAAGATGAAGAGTATCAGTCACGGATGTAGGGGAGAGAAATGATGATCCATGTTGCTTAAGAGATGGAAGTAAGTATTTAGGGCTACAACTTTTCAATGAGCTTTCCTGATTTAAGTTTCTCTAGACATAACAGTCCCAATATTATAATACTTAGGTGAAAAATAATAACTATTCCTACAATGTACATTTTTGACACTAAGGTTCACAAGCAAAGCCGGGCTGAGATTTAAATGAAACATTGTATTTTTAATAACCTTCATTTGTGGGGCTGGAGTGGTGGCTCAGTGGTTAGGGTGCTTGCCTGCATGTAGGAGTATGAGAGTTCAAATCCCAGCACCAGGTACCCAATGAAGCCTCGGAGCAATGAAAGCTACGTGAAAAACTAAACAAAAATTGATTCCCTCTCTCTCTCTCCCCTCTCACTCTCCCTCTCTATACAAAACAAAATAACCACCTCCATTTGTTACTATCAACATTACTATTCATGCTTTTCCATGTTCCTTTAATGTTTCTCATTTCTTTTTTACTCTGTATTTGAATGGGCGAGTCATGTATTTTACCTATTTCCAAGTGAATAACATACACACAAAATACCTGTTTGCTTAGAATTTCTGTCTGAGTGGATATAATGCAGTGGGAATTGATTCCATTAGAAAGAGGATTCTACTTTCTATAAGAAGGCAGTTTGAATGATCTATGAATATTATGAGGTTGACAGAGGGAAAGAAAATCTTTGGTTGTTCTTTCTGGGATGTCAGCCTCCTCTATTTCCAGGGCTCAGTGTTTGTAGGGAATGTCTTTTTTAGCTCCTGCACACATAGAGATGTGGTCTGTGTGCCTTATTCAGAGACAAAAGAGCCATTTCTGCAGAAGTGAATAGAGACAGCTGTCCATACGTTATTGCTGAAATATTGTTAGGGGAGTAACAGCTAATGTGAAAATGGAACATAGTGACAAAACACAGAGAAAGAAGAGTGGAAGGCTCTTCAAAAATGAAGGTCAACTGATCAAGAATGCACGATCATGATGAAAAAGACTCTGTGCCCATACAGCTTTGTAAAAAATAAATAAAACTCTTTTATCTAAGGAAATGGTCTACTGCTTCTCTTTCCACAGTATCTCCTTATTACTACCGCAAAACCAGTAAGTGATTTCCATCCTTCATATATGACTTGCTTTCAGTTCCTATGTGATTGCCTTTATCTAAATAAGAAACCAGGTGGCCAACTACCTGGAAGTAAGTGGCACTGGGGCCATTAGGACTCAAACATCAAAGCCAAGACCTCCATTGTTGTGGGTTTTTTCAAAGGAACACACCATTGCTAATTTGGCCTTGGGTGCCTTTATTTACAGGACATTGCATGGTTTCATCTGCAGCTGACAAAGAGAACACATTGCAGGAAAGCACTAAGACTCCTGGCTTTTGCTTTGAGGTCATTCTGCTGCTATTCTGTGGGCTCAGGATTCTGATCCCAGCCCTTTCAAATATCTGAGGCTTCTTACAAGAACAAAATGGAATTCCCACTGCAAGAGCTGAGGCTTCTTACAAGAACAAAATGGAATTCCCACTGCAAATAAAAGATGAATCAAGAAAGCACTCACTTACCTTTTTTTTTATTAGAAACATCCAAATGTATTACCCTTCTGCTATTATCTAATCCACTTCTTTGCCGGATCATCTGAAATATAGCAAGTAGAAATGCACCATCTATAAGCATAGATAATTCGTGTCACATTACTACAGAGAATGGGAAACAAATTGCCTTCACCATACATTTAATCCTCTGTGACTTTGTGCAAACCTGCATTATTTCTGGAAACTATATTTCCTCCTGTTTATCCTTAGCAGATGATCTTTTCCCAAGAACCTAATTGCCTCACCAGGTGCTAATACACACACTGTCTCTTAGGTCTATATATGTAAGCTTAATTTTTAATCATTATATAGCAACTGTATATGTTTATGGGCAAAGTGTGATATTCCAATACCCGTGTCCAGAGTGTAAGGATCAGATTTGGCTAACTGGCACATCCATTCCCTTATGGTCCATTATTTTAATGTAGGAACTTAACCTTTTTCCTGGTTGCTGAGCTAACCCTAGTACCTTACTATTGTGAACCTAATGGAAGTCATTTCTCCTTCATGACCATTTTATCAGTGTTAGAGACTGTTTTGAAAGTGTATATCAAATGTCTCAGGATGCCACAAGCTATCCTGAGCCCTCTGTGAGGTTCAAAGCTGAGATGTTAAGGTTTTCTGATTCATGTGCTAAAATGTCTTAATCTGGGACATTTTTCTTGATACTAAAATTGCTGACAAATGCTTATGCTCTTTTATAAGCCATGTTTTATGTAACCTGTAATTCATGTTCATTTCTTCTTCCTTCCTAAAGGACTCTAGCAAAGTTAATAGGAAAAAAATACTTGAGAGAAAATCAGTATCAACTCAATTTAAAAGCCAATGGCCCACGTGCCAAACTTTCAGTGAATTTCAAATATTTCAACATGTGCATTAATAAGCAATAAGTGCTTTCTTTTATGGCAAATGTTAAAAATAAATGAGAATAGAAAAGAAGGGATAAAAATAATAGAATGCAGAATTCCTTAGTAAAATAGCAGTGTGTTTTAGCATGTCCTCCTCTTTATCAGTAAACATTGATATTTTTTTGGATGATCACTGTATTTTGACAAAAATATTAGACAATTTATGTGAAGATATTTTATAATCCAAGTATCACATTAGTTAATTACTTAAGGACAATTAAAAGGGCTCAGAAATATTAGAACTGTAATCATTAAATCATGGAAATGAATTCCTGATTTTCATTATTGTAGAAACAAAATCTCTTTTCTTTCACTAATCTCACACACCTAAACATGAATGACCTCAGAAAGAATCACACAGAAGCCTGACATGGACAGATGCTGAATTAAGGCTCCAGAGATCTAAGTGATATTTTACATCACTAGAAGGTAGATATGATGTTAGTCCAAGAAATTTTTCTTGATAATAACATTGCTGACAAATGATTATGCTAATTTATAAGCCATGTTTTACAGAACCTGTAGGTCATTCATTTTAATTAGATTGCCAAGGGAAATTACAGAATAGTTTCTGCATAAGCAAATATGTTATTCCAAGATTTTAATTGAAATTAGAATTCTGCTAGTTGGCAAGGAAGATTTTTCCCTGATTCAAAAGGTCAAAATTAGTGTCATATGGGTTTCAGAGCAATCTGTAACCAATAACTTTAAACATTGTGGTTGTCCCTGAAGAAAAATTAAGGGTATATGACAAAATGATTAAATATTTTATATTTTAGTTAACTATATACATTTTAGAATCAGTTTACCTTTAAATTTCCTTAATACTTGTCCAGGAATTAACTCTGATTGTGTTTCCAAGAATTATTTACAAAGTTTTACTGTTTTACAATGAACTCTAAATTACTTTTTATCTCTTCTTTGAAAAATATTTGTATTTTATTCATAATCTCTTCTTTCATATAGAAATAATTTTATATCCATTAAAGTTAACTTTTAAAGGAAAATATTGACCAGAATATACTCTGTGGCTTCATCAATAGGACAAAATGATAGAAACACTGCATTAAGAATCAAAATGGCAAATATGAAAAACAGAAAAATTGAATCACTCTGCAATATACAGGCTGTTGTCTCATTGAGTAGGGAATCTTTCATTTTGATCAAGGTATATATAAAACATTTGGTAAGAGATATTTATTTGTACCTATTGACCTACTTAAAGTTCCCTTCTAATAGTCATAATTTATTTCTACATTTGAACAAAAATTTTGTTTTGATTTCACTTAGAAACTATAGAATTCAGCGGCTCAAAATACTTAACTGATAAATATATGTTAGCATTCTTCTTTCTCCATAAGCCACAGGTGTTTACAGAGACAGTAATATAGTTTTTAAAAAATGTCTTGCTCTTTCATTTTTAAAAATGAATTTGGAGCTGCACTTTAACTATTGCACTGAGGAAGTGGCATTTATCCTTCTTTAGTTGTGGTAAAGACTTAGTCTGGATTCTTAGTTGAAAGCCTTAATGGAAAGGAGCAGGGTAATTATAATTGGTTCAAATGAGTAATTCTTAGCTGATTACTTCCTACAAGCATGACTAATGTGATGTTTCAGTTCCCATGAAATAATGGCTAAAATGCTAATTGTTAAGGCTTTATTAGAACTTAATTGTTATGTGTCTCAGCTGACTTCATTAGTTATTAGCCATAACATACCCAATTTTTGAATTGAAAAGCTTTATTTAGCAGGGAATGAAGAGGACCATGCCACAAAGTCTCCCTTTTCCCACCTCCCCCAGTTGTTCTCTATTCCTTTCAGATATTTATACACCAATGAGGGAAGAAAGAAAGGGGGAGATCATGGTTTTTTACAGAACAGACCATTGGGGCTGGAGCAGTTATGGTGCTTGCCTGGCATGTACGAGGATTCAGGTCCAAACCCCAGCACCACACACACAGTGAAGTGTTAGAGCAACAAAAGTCAGATGAAAAACAAAACAAAATTGATTCTCTCTTTCTCTTTTTCTCTCTCATTGTCCCTCTCTCTCCTTTAAAAAAATGAAATAATGAATGAAAAACAGACCACTTAAAATCATGTCTCATATATTAGGGTAGGAGAAGCTAACCTTACGGAAAGTTATTCTTTACAGCGAAGGTGCTGACTTACCAGAATTTTCTCCTTATTTCATTAAAGGAATACAGGAGTAGATATAGGTAAAACAGTGGAGATGGCAAAGAATCAAAACTGAGACGTTCTCAATCCCTACTTGTTCTTCTACATGAGAGATGAGAAAATGCGGACAGCTGCCCTTGGAGCAGGATCACCCCAGCTCCACTGCGCTGGCTCCAAAACCATCTGCCGCCCTCCTGCTCACTAGCATATATTTTGAACAAAGCCTTTTCCACAGCCTTGGCTCTATATTAGCTTCTTATCATGGTATCTAGCCTCTCCATTGATGGACGCTTTTCAGAGACATAGAGTGACTACAATTTCTTTCTTATAAACTCTTCCAATTCCTTCTCATTATTCCTTATCATCTTCTTCTGTACCCTCATCCATCTCCCTTCCCAGTGTTCACACCCAACAGATATTTGTAGACATTTATTATGCTTTTCCCTGGTCATCACTTAGGAGAGTTATTCATATTGAATTCATTTAACATGTCTTCATAAATCAAGGCAAACAGCCCCTCCATCATTTTCATTGCATTTCCCCTAACTCCTGTCAAGTTTTCCCATGTCTTGCACACACAATTAGGAATCCAGAGGCCAAAAATACCCTAATACATGAGCACACCAGCCATATTTCTAGGCTTCAATCATTTTCCCTTTTCAAGGTAACAATCTTAAGGTTGTAGTTTTAAATTTCATGAATTTCCAGAAAAGAATCTACCAACCTGCCATAGGTGAATCTTAATTCCCATAATCGTATGGGGGTTACCTTGGCAACGGCTTTCTTCCCAGTGCAGAGATAAGGATGTTCAAACCTCAGGCAAGACCCAGGATCATGGCAGGTGTTTCTATTGCACAGTGCTTCTCTTATATTTGAGTTCACTTCAACATTTAAAAACACTGTATTTTCCTTGTTGTAGAAAGTTGAATTATTTGAAAATATCTAGACAAATTTAACAGCACAAAAAGATCATGAAAATGACAAGTTTTCATATTATTTGTTGGAACCAGTGACATTTATGATGACAGTCTATAGTCACAAAGAACAATGCTAATCCCCAGAGCTTGTCACTGTTTAGGGAAATACTGTTCTCCCGATTTCTTTCTTTTTTTTTTTCTTTTTCTTTTTGAGGGGGGCCGGGAGAGAGAAGGGAAGTGTGTGAGAGAGAAAGAATCAATTTTATTTTAGTTTTTCATTTGGGTCCCATTGCTCCACCACTTAGTTGTGTACTTGTTGCTGGAGTCTGAATCCACATCCTGGCAATGCAAGGCAAGTGCCACAACCGCTGAGCCACTGGTCCCCATTTCCTGACATCTACTCTTCATGTGAACTAAGATTTGCATTTAGGTAGTTTATTTAAGATTCTTGGTTTTACCTCCACATTGCCCCTGTCTATGCACACACACACACACACACACACACACACACACAGCTTGAGTATATCACACTTCTGTTAAATAACACAACCTTAGTTCAGGACCCATTGAGACAGAGAAGCCAACATTTCACTAACAGGAGGAAGTGAGTTTGGTCCAGCTTTGCTGCCCCTGTGTCAACATTCTTTATTAAGCATGTTAATTTAAGGCATTATTACCCAGTGATCTTAATTCAATTCCAAGTCCTAAGCTAGAGTAAGAATCAAAGAGAACATGCACAGAACTGGAGGAAAGTCAGGGAACTGAATAAACATTTTCCAAAGTGAGGTGAGCAATGTGAAATTATAATAGATCATACACAAATATACTTATTTTTTCTTATTCTGAAAAATATGACATTCAACTTAATTTGTATGTATTGAGACAGAGAGTACTCACCATCCATTTAACTTTAAAGTTTGAAAGGTTTCAGATAAAAATAAATTATTTGTTTATTCCTTGACATTGTCTTAGTGATTTGGGCTTAATTTAAATAGGTCCTGACCAGGTAAAAAGAAGGAATGAAGAAACTGCAACAGGTGAAACCCAAGGTGGTCATCCATGTTTTGGCATTACCCATAGATAAAAAAGTATATATACATTTATTACTGTTGGTTTGGTAATGTTTCCCCCTCAATTGTATCTCTATATACTTCTAATGAAAAAAAAATAAAAATAAAAGTAAAAAAGGAACAAATCCTGGTGTGCCTGGTGGTGCACATCTGTAAATCCTGGTGGCTCTGGAGGATAAAGAAGGAGGATCTCAAGTTCAAAGCCAGCCTCAGCAATTTAGTTAGGCCCCAAGCAACTTAGCAAGAGCCTATCTGAAATAAAAATTAAAAAAGACTGAGGATGTTGCTCAGAGGTTAAGCATTCCTGGGTTCATACCCAGGTACCAAAACAGAAAAAACTAAATAAATAAAATAAAAAAGTCCTGTGCTAATTTACCTTAAGTAATGCAGTGGCTGTTGGTCTTTCAACAAATGACAAAAATATCTGTATCAGTAAGAAAATAGTTTATTTTTTAAACACATTTGTGAGAAATTAAAATCCAGCCTGGATAGTTTTATTTAAATACCAAAAGTGTATTTAAATTCCTCCAGGAAAAAATATTTTTAAGTTAATAGATAAATGCTAACTTTGTGCACTGAAATTTTAGCCTGTTATAATTATTTTATATAAGTACTGTTATTTCCTCAAAATGGGTGTCTGCAACTCCCTATAGTTGAATGACTATTTTTTAATATTTGCAAATTTTACATTGGCAACCAATGTTATAGCTGTGGTGAAAATTCTACACTAATATTTTGACAAATTAGTTTACATATTTAAGAATCAATTTCATCCACTCTTCAAGGGAAAAAAGCAAATAATAAAAAGCAGTTTAACAGCGTGTGCATGTGTGGGTGTTTATATAGAAGAGAAAGTAGTAAAATAATTTTAAACTATATTGTAGATATTTTGCAAGTCTTTAAAATATTATGAAGTTTATCAACATAAGTGGGGACATATTAGCTAAAATAAAATGCAATTCAGGTAGCTAATTCGTATTAAGCAACTACTGTGTACCCAGACTGGTTCTAAGTTTGTGCATTTCAATATGGCAGCCACTAGACACATAGGGCTATAGAGATGTGGCCGGTACAAATTGTGCTCTAAGTGTAAAGTACATATTGGGTTTGGGAAACAGTCTTTTAGAATAGCAGAATATGAACTATATCTGTGATTTTTATAATTATTACAGGTCAAATCATAATATCTATTGCGTTAAATAAATTAAATGCTGTTAAAATTAATTTCTCTTCAAGTCTTTTTCCTGTTTGTTATATGGTTCCCAAGAAATTCCAATTTCCACATAGACTCTCATTATACATCTATTGGAGAGTGTTGCTGAATGCTTTATCTCACAGTCTCAGTTACACCTGATTAACACTTCCAAGGTAGTTGCCAACTTGCCCATCATTTTATAGATAACTAAACAGAGCAGGGGACTTACTTGGTAAGTTCATGTCATTGAGGTTAGAGCCTGGCAGCCCAGCTCTGGATCTTGTGCCTTCTGGGCCTCAGCCATCTTGAAACAGCTGTTAAAACAATAGGAATGTGCTTCAACAAACAGCAATACCTTATCACATAAATTTTACAGCAGCATATTTCTTGCACTAGAATCTTTGCAGTGTGCCTGATTGCTGAAACTAGAATCAGAGAAAAAAGGATTCTGTTCATGCTTTGTATTAAATATCTGTGTGGGTTTACAATATCCCATGCGCAATGTCGTTATTCTCATACATTTAGTCCTCTCTTCCAAAGGATTATCCTCAAGGGTGGTTCCCAGTCGTTCCCAGATTACACTCTTCCTGGCATAATTAGCCCTGGGCGTTCAGTCCCCTTCACAGGACTTTTACTGACAAGAGCGTAGTCTTGGCCCTGGATCCGGTGGGCTCTTTCTCTGTGTACTGTGTGCACAGCCCGGTACTGCGGGCATTGGTGGCAGTGCTGCCTGCTGATGGGCCACCACTAAGCCTCCCTGGGACGACTCTGAATGCCCTGAATGTAGGAAGCTGCCACGCTCAGCTTGCTTGGTTGCCTTGTGGGCCATATCAAATGACACTTTGAGCTCCAGAGCAAGGGTGAGATTGGCCAAGACCTTGCTGAAAAGGCATTGTGTTCCAATACTCTGCTCCTGAATGAACCACTCATTCCCTCTCAGATGTTGATCCTGAGATTCTTCCCCCATAAACTTCCTATATGTAATTTCAGGTTTTGCTACTCAAGGAAAAATACCTACGCAGTCAAAAATTCAGTCATTCAGCATAAGCAAATTTCTCAGATATGAGCTATTGAGTAATAGTGTGCATTGGATTCTGCTCTCCAGTACAGACTGATTCCTGAAGGTCAATTTTAGCTGCAGTCACATTGTTAGCTATCATCTAAATAAAACCCTTGGGTTCCGGAGCTTGGAAATATGTTCCTCTTACAACTGTTTCTTTATTGATGATGAGAAGAAGGCTGGATTCACGTGTCATTCTTGGGTACTTTTTGCCTGGGAAAACCACATGGGTGACATCTTTCCACAGCACCTCAGAATACTCAGCATCTGAATTCTTGACCTCTTTCTCCTCAGTTGTCCTTTTCTGAGAATCACTGCCTGAACACTTGCTTTAATGCTATGGGGATCTGGCCCTTTCTGGTTCCATGGGCTCTTCATATAAACTTTCAGCATCTTGTTTTGGGGATTTGCAAGTTCATGATCATTATAGATGAGTTAATACCTGTAACCCCAGCTTTAAATGTTAATTACTGTTTCCTCATTTGATGAATCACATACTGATACCCTCGCTGTCTTCTTTAAGGTCAGAAGTATAGCCTCTCACATCTCACCTGGGGATCATTCTTCATTGCCATTAATGGACCCCAGAGGTGAAGAGGTAACTTTTCCTACCAGTTCTTAATCAGTTGTAAGCTATTTTTGTGAATCATCTGATATGTCCTACCCCATTTTCAATGTGTAACATATGCTCAAAAGTTTAATTGGGACAGATCCGTTGTCCCAGAGCTTTTTGATACTTATGGAACAAAGACAAGCTCTTTTCTTAACAATTCCTGAGAGCACAACAGAGCAACATATTAGTGTGTGTGACTTTTGCATTACTCTAAAACCAATATTTATGTGAGTTATTTTTTATTTTAGTTGAAATCTAATGGGATGGGTCTTCAAATATCCATTTCTTTTCCCTAATCAAAACCAGGTGAATGGTCCAAACATCTGCTAATAAAAAGAAAATTAGTAGCATGATTCCTAATTGGGTTTACTCAGGTTCCTCTCAAAAGTACATGCAGATTCCACTGACTCTTCATAATCTTTGGTGCCTTGATTCTTTTAAAGTTTACTTTATCTTTTAGAAGGTCAGTCACCTGAGGAGTAGTTTAGCATAGTTGTAGACATGGAAAGAAGATGGACAACTGAAATACTTAGTACAGCACAGACTGAGTAATTCCATCAGATCCTGTTCATTCATTGATCCTTACTGTGATGAGCTCTAAAAGCATGATTTATCAGCTGTCTTGAGGGTGTTTTCCAATATTTTTAAGAATGGTAACATATGCTAATTATCTGATTTGTCCTTTTAAACTATTAGTGGTTCAGAAAATCTTGTAGCCCAACTGGCCAAGGCCATTTGCTTCAACTAAGAGTGAGACTTGATAGTGGCACCACCCTCCTCCCTATCTATGAATCAGAGACCTGGACTAGTCTCTAGCCCTCTCTTTTCACTTGCTCACCTTATGCAGAAAGGCTGTTGCTGCTTATTTCTCCTACACACCTCCAAGGTATGTTAATTTCTCCCATTGCCTCTACTGCAGTCTTACTTGGAACTGTAATATCTCCAACTTAAACTGCAGGTTTACCCACTCCTAATTCATTATCTTCTCTAAAACTTTCCCCATCTGCAACTAGAGCATCTATCCAAAATACAATCCTCCCCACTACTTGCCACCCTTGATGGCCATGTGTTAATCTTGGAAAAAGCAAGCAAACAAAAACTTCTGGCCTCTATTTGCTTTTGGCTTCATCTAGCATCACTGTTTTCCACACCCTTGCACTGGAGCAGCTGGTCCTCTTAGTATTTAGAGCATACCTTAAAGCCAAGCTTCCCACCAGAGTTACCATCCCCTATTCCTGCCTGATTATTGCCCACTTGTCCTTCATACTCTAGGACAGGCATCCATGGCAGCTTTTCCTGTCTTGTTAAGTTTCCTTCATTCCCATATAATTTCATATGGCAACCATTCTTTACCTTCAAAGCATTCATCTCAGTTTGAAATTATACATCTATGAGACAAACTTTATGATTAATGTCAGACTTCTCCTCTAGACTTGGCTCTTGGTGACAGGAGGTTATAATTTGACCCTGTACAATAAATGTAGTTATCAGATTTATTTCTGTTCTGAATTTCTATGATGCCACCTGAAAGATTATCCTAAATCAGTGGGTCATACAGTTTATTTTCCTGAGGGTGGGGTGGGGAAGAGGAAAAACGTTGCTCATGAGTTGTATCAACAGACCCTTTTATATTATACACATGAAACTTACTTGAGGGTGATATGATTGAAAGCATTAATACTTGCACAACATTTCTTAGATGTCACCTTATATTAAAATTTCTGATCTATTTACTGTTCCTGGAAAAATGAGTTTTTATGGACATGAATATTTCTCTAGTCATTTTAATATATTTGAGAAGAGAGGAACACTATCACACTGTTGGTGGGACTGCAACCTTGTACAGCCACTCTGGAAAGCAGTGTGGAGACTCCTCAAAAAACTAGGCCTGGAACCACCTTATGACCCAGCTATCCCACGCCTGGGTATTTTCCCAAAAGAGCTAGAATTGGCATATTACAGATATACAGCTTCATCAATGTTTATAGCAGCTCAATTTATTATAGATAAACTATGGAACCTACCCAGATGCCCTCACTGGACAAGTGGATTCAAAAATTTTGATACACATATACAATGGAATTCTACTCTGCTATTAAAGAGAATGATATCATGGCATTTGCAGCCAAATGGATGGAGATGGAAAAAATCATGCTGAGTGAAATATACCAAATTCAGAGACTCATAGACCAAGCATTTTCTCTCATATGTGGAGGCTAGAATACAATAGGAAACAGACTGAAAGTTGGCTACGCTAATAATAACCTCAACATGGGTGAGTTTTTATGCGAACAGGAGGAACCTTGCCTATGATGCTGAGGGATGAAGGGAGGGGTTCAGAAAGGTGGGGTGGGAATAAGAGGGATATCAAGGCAGCTAGAGAGAGGGAGTAGGAGGGTTATCAACTGATTTGGAAACCTTCGACTTCCATGAGAAGCTCAACTAACATGGGGGAAAAGTAGGGGAAACATGGGTTCAGGGGAATCCAAAGACAGCAGGGTCATGAACTGGCATCAGCTTGCTCTGTCATTATGCGTATGATCATGATTATGTGTCAACGATTCCCTCTTATATGTATGACTATGTTGAACGAATTAAAAAAAAAAGAAAAAGAAAGGTAACTGTGACTTCTGTAGATGTATAAAAGAGCTCTCTCTAGTCTATGTACCTCACCCGTGTCAGAATAACTCATATAACATTTCTAAATATAGTTTGTTTTATATCATTCCCTAAGAGACCTAGATGACAAATTCTCAGTTTCAGACTTCTCTCAAATCTCAGCTTCTCAACAAGAGCATTCTCCTCTACACACTATTATCATAGAAATGCTAATTATCTTTGCCATACTTGACTATTTTTCAATTTAACCTCTATCACACTGTGTGATTTTATTTATTTAAGTCTTCTTCTCTAGGAATGGATCTTTGTCTTTTCTTTCATGATGTATCTAAACATTAGGAACAGGTGCCTATGCACAATTAGTGTTTAATAAATACTGATTAAATGAATAATTCCTTTTCAAATATAAATCTATTTATCTGTATCAAATCAAACTATTGCAAAATATGTGTTCACTTTTTTTGATGGATTGATTTTCACTGAAATTCAGGTATCTTTCACTGTTTAAATAAAGATGCACTATGACGCCTGCATGTTATTATTTTAACCATAAATCTTTAAAGGCTCCTCCACTGATTAAAGCTACTATCCCTAATTTGTAGCTTCTTTCTCCTTGAGCTTGACATTTAGAACACAAACTGATGCACGCTTCTTTTATAAGATTATATATAAATTTTAGATACTTGCTTTTTTTAGACCTTTGTTAACTAAAAGAATAAGAGCAACCACAGCAGAGTCATTATCCTTTTTTACATATCTTGTTTGGGAACATCTGAACCATCTGTACTCATCAACTTAGGCTGTAGTAACAATATCCACAGACTGGTGACTTCAATAACAGAGATTTCTTTTTCACAGTCCGGAGTGTGGAGGTCCAAGATCAAGGTACAGGTATGAATTCTATCACAAGGGATCCGGTCCCATAACATCTTCTCAATCTAATCACTTCCCCCATCCCCCTGAGGGCATGTGGAAAGGTCATCACATTAGCAATTAGGACTTCCACTCATGAATTTTGGGGGAACATAATTTAGTCCAGAACAGTCTAATGATATTTCTCCTGATATCTTCAATTCTCTATGATATTGTCTAAGCTTTCTGTATTACTATGTAAATATTTAAGCAAAATATAATTTTGTGAAAAAGCTGATCAGAGAATGGAAGAAACTAAGATGAAGTTTGAAACTTAAAATTATCAACTTTTTAAAATTTGGGTCACAAAGCTATTATTATCTTGGTGATCCTTATATTTGTGTCCTCAATGTAATATCCCAGATACTTCACTCAACATTAACACTGTCCTCCCAGATGCTGAAGCATGACCTGGAATAAGTCATTCTCCCACATTACCCTCCATGTGTTTTCATCTGTAAGCTCTCAACTTTAGTCCTTCTAATTAAAGAGAAAAAGATTTCACAGAATCTTAAACTGAAAACATTGTCTGCAGATCATCTATGTTAGCCTGGCAGATAAACTAGTGGCTGGAACAT
Organism: Aplodontia rufa; assembly: GCA_004027875.1. NCBI lineage: Eukaryota > Metazoa > Chordata > Mammalia > Rodentia > Aplodontiidae > Aplodontia > Aplodontia rufa. Next base: position 238,357 of record PVKS010000031.1, on the reverse strand, counting down.
AGTAGACCTTAAATAAGCAGTTGAATTCATTAAATAATTATTTTCACCATGTCTATGCAAACTGTTTCTAAGCATTTTTGCTGAGAATGGCTGAGGGACTTCATTCTTCCATGTGAAGAAACAGAAATTTGGTGGGAAAAGCATATTATTTTTTTTCTAATAAAAGTAGTGATGAAATTGGAAGCACATTCACCTTCCTTACTTGAACATAGATAAGGTGCTTAAAAATATCACAGCCCTGATGTGGCATAGTAACCAAGACACTCAGAGAAAATCCAGGGTACCCTAAAGTCTGTGGGGTGGCTGATGCGACCATAGCGGTCACACCCCCAAGCTTCTCCGCAGCTGTTTCCAGGAACAAATGCATTTCTAATGCAGGCAACTGTCCTCAGACACTAAAACATTGCAAGGAAAAGAAGCTGGCACAATTTGAAAATCTTCTTAGTTGCAGCATTGGACAAAAATACGTAAAAAATAATTCTGACAACTGGGAAAAAAGGAAAGACTTATTATAGTCAAGTGGGAGAGTCTAGAAATGTTAATGGAAAGTGTAGCAATCTATTTTTAATGCCTATATTACATTTAAGTGATTTATCATTTATTAGGAAAGCAAGGCTAAAGTTCATATTGAAGTTAATGCACACATTCAGCATTAATTATTAGCAGCGATCAATTCGTTACGAAAACTTTTCCTACTTGCCTAATTGAGCATGTCCATGTCCATTCTGGATCTTATATACCCTTCCTCTTCTTTTTGTGTGTGCAGACATTTAAAGAAACAATCATAAAGACCTTTGAGAGAACTGTATTATATTCTGAATTACGACCAAGGTAGCATGGCTACAAAATTCTGAGAATGGCTGTGATTTATCTGAAATTGTGTATTAGGGAGATGAGAGGTGGTGGCCTCTATCACTGTGACACTTAAGCCTCCATCGCCACAATGTTTCAATATAATGATTGAAAACTAGAATCAAAGTCAGCAAGAGAAGTATGACACAGAGTTTTATGGTATAACTCCAAGCAGGAACCAAGCAATTAAAACGGTGAATGATGAGAGCTGTTATGTTCTTTTTGGCTTGGGGGCAAATGTGGGTTTCAAAAATGCCTGAACTGTAGTTTTTCTATATTCTATTTACCCTACTGTCAATGCCGTACTCTAAGGAAGGAAAAATAAATTCAATTAGGTGAAATACAATAGAAAACTTCCAACATTAATCCAAATGACTTTAATTATTGAATTCATTGATAGCTAAGTTGAAAGGGAGGAAAGGATTTCTGCTCTTTTAACTATTGTCTGTAACAGTAATTCAATCTGCATCTTCCAGTCTCCATGCTTCATAAAGGGTTCCCTGCAAGATAGCCTTGATAGATTAAAAGCATCTGGCCTTGGAAGGCCTGGGCGTTAATTGTGAACATTGCCATTGACTTTTTAGTATTTAGTATCCCTGAACCTTTCTGCAATTCCAGGAGATAGCAAAGGTTGCTTCACTAGAATTCAAGCTTTAGCATTAGAAATCCCTGACCCCTTAGAAGCTCCACATATTACTCAAAATGTCTAATCTTGCTGTTCACCTATTTGGTGGGAACAGTAATGCTTGCCACGGTGTGACAGTGTGTCAGTGTGATAGCTGAATCTACCAATGCACACAGAGCTCCCACCATGCTAAGCAAGTGAAAAGCACCCACAGAAGTGGGTGAAATGAAGAAAACCCAATTAGAACATGGAATTATTCTACTGAGAGGAAATGTCCAAAGTGAGAGTCTTGCCAGCTGTCTAATCCTGCCACTACTGGCTTACCCTTTAATTTTTATTAGTGCATTATTGTTACACATAGCATTGGGGTTCATTTGTACATAATTATATAAATATGGCCTTTAATTTGCTCCAATTCAGGTCCCACACTTCCCCTTCCCCACTTCTTCACTCTTCCTATTCCCTTTACTAATTTTCCACTGGTTTATTTTTATTGTGCACATTAAAATACTGGAACATGCACTAAGATTGCAAGAAACCTTTTAGACATCTAAGGTGTGCAATCGTTCTGCGAACAATGAGAGAAAATCACCATAAATAAATAATGGTGAAGTCCTTCTGGTCATTTCTGAAAGAAGAGATGTTACAAGATTAAGTAGCATTAGCTTCAATTTATTCCATTATACTTCAGTCATTTGCAATATAAAACGAATGTTAGCCTGAACTATAAATTAAAGAACATGTATTCATGTTGAAAGCATCATGTATTAAACAGTATGAGTTACAGAAAGCATGAAATGGAATGATTACATGCTAAAAATGTCCCTTACAGCCTTCCTGCTTAATTGAATTCATTGGTCTTTGAGTCCTGGTGTTCAAGGTAGACTGTGATACTTTATACAAGGCCACTTAGTCTTTCAAATTTGCTTTAATATTAGACAGAAGTGGGGTGGCATGAGAAAGCAGAGACACTGAAATTTTAATGACCTCGTGGAAAAGTTGCCAACAAAAAGGGAAAGAAAATTATTATGAGTTTCTGAAGAGGTTTGTGTTAAACAGCTGCTTTAGTTAGTTCAGACTGCCATACAAATACGGATATTTTTTCTTCCCAGATCTAGAGGCTGGAAGTACAAGATCAAGCTCTTACAGATTTGGTGTATAGGTGAGGGCTCTGTTCCTCATTAAAGAGGGCCAGGTCACCTTCTGACATGCAGGGGATGAGGGTTTGGAGGGATGGAGCGGGTGGGGGAGACAGCTCTTCTCAGAAGGACACTGGTCCCATCAAGGGGGGCTCCACCTTCATGACCTAATTGCTGTCACACTTTCTAAGCCCAGCCCATAGGGTTACAGTTTCAACACATGAATCTTGGGAAAATACAGACGTGTGGACTATAACTGGGGGTTATCCTTATGTTAAGAATTTACATAACAACACTACATTGTATTGCTATCAGATGAACAAATGACCAATTTTAACCTTTCAAGATGACAAAGTGATGAAAGGGAATCAACCTATCTAGACTCTATCCTCATTAATTTACCTGTTCAAGTGATGGTTATCAGTAATTTTTTAAATGAGGCTTTTGCCCCACCTCCCCAGGGATGAACACAGGGCCTCATGTATGCTAATCACCCTCTAAGTGTTACATCCCCAGCCCAAGGAGTCTTCTTTAATTGTGACAAACTGTATATATTTTCTTCAAATACCTGAAAAAAATATAGAATAATGAAAAAGGAAAACAATCAGGATTTTTTTTTTAATTTACACAGTCTAAGGGGCCAATGCAGATGTTGAAACTACTGAGTAGAACAGGATTTACTGGTGCTGTGGAGATGGAGTTACGGAAGAAAAATAGAAGCCTGTGTCATATCAAGTAGGTTTCTGAAAAATGAAATCAATTTCTAGAAAAGCAACTTGGCATCATATATGTTGGCTGTAGTTAGTATCCGTCAAAAATAAAATAAAAACAAAGACAGCAAATAAATCCCTCAAACAGGCAAAGGTCAAAACAGATATACGAAGCACAGTTTACTGGCCACTGAAGCTTGAGGCTTTTATGTCCCTTCAGAACCGTACTTGACTCATCGATATGGGGAACTTGCACTTAAATGCTTGTTTGAAGTAAAAAGAGTAGTGCAAGGGGCTGGAGCAGTGGCTCAGCAGTTACGGTGCTTGCCTGGCATGCGTGGGTGCGCGGGTTCGAACCCCAGCACCATGTACACAACATGTCTCAGAGAAACAAAAGCCACACAAAAACTGAATAAAATTGATTCTCTCTTTCTCTCCTTCTCTCTTAAAAAAAATAGGAGTAAAGCTCTGGATATGGTCCCCAACACCACACACACACACACGCACACACACACACACACACACACATAGGGGAGGAGAACAAGTGGGAACAGTAAGTGAAAGAAGAGGAAAATAAGAAGAGGAAGAGGAGAGAACAAGAATGGCAATCTGAGGTAGACATGCACAGACAGACCTGCTCCCTTGCATGTCCGCCATGGTCATGGGAAGACTAGTTTTATGATAGACGAGTTTGATCATTTCAGAGGGAATATGAGAGATACTTGCAGAAGAGTGAAACCCTCCAGAGGAGCCCAACCTCATTCAAAACCATGGACCAGATCCACAAGAGAGAGCAGCCAACAGGATGGAGCCACCTTCCCAGCCCAGTGTGCCTCGAACCTCAGCAAGCTTAGGTATCTGTAATAATACATGATTGATATTTTAAACGGTGGAATTTAGGGATAGTCTGTTAAATGCCATTGTTAAGGCAATAGCTAATTAGCTCGTAGGTGAATATCCAATAATGCAACATAAATTGAAAAATGCTACATCTATATCTTGCATAACACAAAATGCATAAAATATATCATATAATATGAAAATTAGAATAATACTTGATAGCATTTGAGAAGTGAATATTTTATATTTTAGTACCAAATAGAATCTATAAAAGTAATGAAATTTAAAAAATATTAAAGTAATTTAATTTTACTTTTCTAAAAATACATATGCAAAGACATATATGTGGTAAAAATTTTAGACAAAGATATTTAAAACAAAAAATTTAAAGGAGGTGGAATAATGCTTTTTTTTTTTTAAAGAGAAAAGGACAATGAGAGAGAGAGGGAGAGACAGAGAAAATCAAATTTTATTAAGTTTTTCACATGGCCTTTGTTGCTCTGACGCTTAGTTGTGTATGTGGGTGCTGGGGTTCAAACCCGTGTACTTGCACATGCGGGGCAAGCGTCATAACCACTGAACCACCGCTCTAGTCTGGAATAATGCTTTTTGATCAACTCTATTTCATCTTTTTTTTGGTGTCATGTATTGAACCCAGGGGCACTTAGCCACTGAGCCACATCCCCAACCCCTTTTAAATTTTTACTTATTTGTTTATTTTTTGAGACAAAGCCTGACAGATTTTCTGGTGCTGGACTTGAACTTGCAACCCTCCTCTTTCTGCCTCCCAAGTTGCTGGGATTATAGGTGAGCACCATATCAACTCTTTAAAAAAAAAAAACCTATACTTTGCCTAAATAATAAAAACACAAAAACTTTAGTTTTTGAATTCGTATTGTGACTTGTTTTGCTACGAGGATACTCACAACATATCCTTGAATATAATTTGTTTAAACTTCTGTTCCTGGATATAATCAATAATTTATCTACATACTATGTTGGAATTTTCATTTCTTGATATATTGAATAATTTCTAATTCAGATGTTTAATTATTAAAACCTGCATTATGATTTATAAGCTTTAGAGGCAGAATATAATCAATGATTTTGATTTTCCAATGTATTTTCCAGCTTTAACAGGCCAAAAATCTTTTCAACTATTTTAGACTCTTTGTTTTTTCAGATTGACCATGAAAAATGAGGTCCATTCTTCCGTAGAAAAGGCATCCATCCACTCCAGGCCAGAATTCAGAGAGGTCTGCAAAAGAAGGAATTTTCAAACACCGAGTTGACTCTAACCTAACATCTATCTGTTCTCTGGCACTATCAGACTGGATAATCTAATGACAAGGCATGTAATAAAAATGCAATCCATTTATAAACCATAGCCTAGGGTTTTCTTATTTAAAGACAAAATTGTTATGTAAGAAACACTGGCATAAAAGCACTACAAGAAATACTAAGTAAAATATTCAAGCAGGTATTATTGAAATGATTTCTGACATCTGAATATTTGAAGGTCTTTGTAAAGATTAGATTTAGCAAAATAAAAATGCTTCTTAACCCAGAGTTGATGCTTTTGCAAACTCACCAATAAATTAAATCTTGATTTATTTATGTATTCCCTCTTGAGAATCGAAATGCTGGTCTCAGAGAACCTTAGGGATTTCTGAGAAACCCTTCAAAATTTTCAGATTACAAGATTCATGTAAAATTATGATGCAATCTTTTAAGTGTTTCTGTGGACAAATAAAAGAGCTCAGTAAGAGACTGAAAAAAACACAGAAAGAAAATTTAAAGCAAGAGTGGACTTTCTCTGCCAGTCACGGCATAGTACTAGAAACTTGATGTATACTCCCTTCTCATTAAAAATCCGATTAAATAGTGGAAGCACAATTTTTAAGGCACTGGTCAGTGGCCAATAGAGTGGAGTGATCTTACAGGAATGAGACTTATTTTTTAATTGAGTTAAAAGCTCCAACTTTCTGCAACTTGATACCTGGAGGCTATTTCCAGACACAGCTCAGAGAGGGCTATATTCAGAGACGTTGCTCACTAGCTGAGGTGGGAGACAAGCTATCAAGGCCAAGTCCACTGAAGTACACAGGGCCAAGAACTAGAGAGGACAGCTAGACAGAGACAGTTCTGAAGACTTGCAAAAGGTCCTTGTTGAATCTCCAGCAGAGCATTCATCATGGCATGAGTGAGAGAAAACTTCCTAGTCTAGGAAGAACCAACTAAAAAGATTAGGAAAAAGAATCCGTGAAACTCACACAGACCCAGAAATATTTTCTGTTTCCAATATCCAGAACAGAAAATCTTACCACTGGGTAAATTACCCATCCACTTTTTCCTCGAGTAGTAAGAGAAAGTTAACCCTATAAAAATGCTATTCTGGTGCTACAAAACAAAGATGTAAAAGATTGAAATGTTATCAAGAAATGAAACTGCATCTCAGAACAGAGCTCAAGAATACTTATAGGAATGCAGAAGTTATTCATGACCTAATAAGATAAAATTCAAAAGGTTGGTAGCTAATAAAAAATTTATAAGTTTACAAAGAAGCAGTGACATATAATACACAATGAGAAGGAAGAAGTCAATAACCAACACAGAAATGACATATACAGAATTCAGAGACAAATATATGAAACATTCTGTTTTCTCCTCATTCAAGATTTTTAATATTTATTGGTATAATATAGTCTAATATAGTGAAGGGATTCATTGTTAGACATTCATTCAGAAACACAAAATGACAATGTAACTTGGACGAAATCCTTACCCAAGATTTCCCTCCCCCCACCCACTCCCCAGTTTTTTACCTCCACTGCACTCCCCCCATTACAGATAGTAATATATGCATACATATATAAGACATCTTTTTAATTTTCTCATTTTATATGCCTGTATGACTATTATTTAGCTTCTCCGGTGAATAAGATAAAACATACAGTATTTATAATCCGCTTTTCCCTCCCCATCCTCCCCCTTCTCCCTTCCCTCCATAGATTACTAAGCTTTCTCCAGATCACATGTTACTCCAATATTGGTAGGTCTATTACATAAACTTGACTTTCACCCTATCTGTAGTTTTATTCTAGCTTCCACATATGAGACAAAACTTTCAACCTTTGAGTCTCTGCGTTTGGCTTTTTCCACTTAGCATAATTTTTACCATTTCTATCCATTTAGCTGCAAAAGCCATGATTTCATTCTTTTTCATAGCTGAGTAGAACTCCACTGTTTGTGTGTGAGTGTGTTTGTGTGTGTGTGTGTATGTGTTTGTGAGTGTGTATGTCTGTATGTATATACACATATATATCACAATTTTTGGAATCATTCATCCCATAAAAGTCATCTGAGTTGATTTCATAATTTAGCTATTGTGAATTGTGCTACTATAAATATTGATGTAGCTCTGTCACTATAAAATGCTGATTTTGTTTATTCTGGGACACACCCAGAGTGGGATAGCTAGGTCATACGGCGGTTCAATTCCTAATTGTTTGAGAAATCTCCATACTGCTTTCCAAAGTGGCTGTACTGTCTGCAGTCCCACCAACAATGACAAGTGCTCCTCACTCCCCACAACTTCTCTTGTGTTTGTTGTTGTTTGTTTCTTCATTTTACCGTTCTGATTGGAGTGACGTAAACTCTTAGTGTAGTTTTCATTTGCATTTCTCTGATTGCTACAGATGTTGAACTTTTTTCATATATTTATTGGCCTTTCTGCTGCTAAGAAGTCTGTTTAATTTTTTAGCCCATGTATTGCTAGGATTGAATATATTTTTGGTATTAAGTTTTTTTAGTTCTTTGTATATTCAGGATATTAGCGCCCCGTTGGAGGAGTAGCTGGTCATGTTGTTCTTCCGTTTGGTGGGCTCTTTCTTCACGTTCTTGACTAATACCTTGGCTGTGCAGAAGGTTTTAGTTTAATGGCATCCCACTCATTGATTCTTGGTTATAATTATTGTGCTCTGGGAGTCTTGTTAAGGAAGTCAGTGCCTATACCTGTATGGTGGAGTGTGGACCAATTTTTTCTTCTAGTATTTGTATGGTAGCTGGTTTAATTCCTAAATCCTTGATCCACTTTGTTTTCATTTTGGGGCAGGACGATGGATAAGGATATAATTTCATCTTGTTGCAGTAGCCTTCCAAGTCATCCAGCACCATTTGTTGAACAGACTGTCTTTCCTCCAAACTATGTTTGCCTTATTTGTTGAATATCAAATGGTTAAATATTTGTGGATTTGCTTCTGTGTCTTCTATTCTATTCCATTGTTCTTCACGTCTTTTTTAGTTCAATATCATGCTTTTTTGTTACCATAAATTTCAGGTCAGGTGTCTTGATACCTCCTGTCTCTCCTGTCTCTTGTTTTTGTTTTTTTTTTGTTTGTTTGTTTGTTTTTTTGGATAATGGATTTTCCTGTATCCGTGAAGAATGTCATTGGTATCTTGATGGGAATTGCACTGAATCTCTACAGCACTTTTGGAAGAATGACCATTTTAATTATATTGATTCTACCTATCCAAGAACATGGATCTTTCCATCTTCTCAGCTCTTCCAGGTCTTCTTAAATTTCTTTCTCCAATGTTCTATAATTTTAATTGTAAAAGTTTTTTCTTTATTAGATTAATTCCACAGTATTTTTTGAGGTTATTGTGAATTGAAAAGATATCCTGATTTCTTCTTCAGCTGAATCACTGTTGGAGTAAAGGAAAGCTATTGATTTATGGGTGTTGATGTTGTATCCTACAACTTTGCTAAATTCAATTATAAGCTCCATAAGTCTTCACTCTAGTGGAGTTTTTGGAGTCTTCTATGTATATGATTATATCTTCAGCAAATAGAGATAGTTTAACTTCCTCTCTTCCAATCTTATCATTTGATTTCCTTCTCTTGCCTAATTACCCTGCCTAGGGTTTCAAGAACTGTATTGAATAAGAGTGGTGGGAATGTACAACCTTGTCTTGTTCCAGAATTTCGTGGGAATGCTTTCAGTTTGTCTCCATTTAGTGTAAGGTTGGCTGTGAGAGTTTCATAAATGGTGTCAACAAGGTTAAGGTAGGTTCATCTGATCCCTAACTTCTTCAGTGTTTGAACATAAATAGATGTTGAATTTTATCAAAGGCCTTTTCTACATTGATTGAGATGATCATGTAGTTTTTGTCTTTAATTTTGTATAAGTGATGAATCACATTTATTGATTTGAGTATGTTGAACAGCCTTACATCCCTGGAATGAACCTATTTAATCATGGTGTGTCATTTTTTTTTTAAACCATAGCAGACGGACTTCATTTTAGAAGATAATAGAATACAAAGCTAGGGAAAAGAGTAGGCTTTCCCCAGAGTGGAAGAATGGGGAAGAGCACATATATCATCTTTTTGATGTGTTTTAAAGGTGGTTTGCTAGAATTTTATTTTATCTATGTTCATCAGGGATATCGTTCTATAGTTTGTTTTCCTTTCTTTATGTGTCCTGATTTGGTTTTGGTATCAGGGTTATGGTTGCCTCAATTTCACAGTATAACTTAATAAAGAGAAGTGCTAATTCTTCTGTAAAGTTCTGGTAGCACTCAGCAGAGAATCCATCAAGTCCTGGGCTTTTCTTTTATGGAAGGGTTTTAATTGATGTTCAAATGTCATGTTTTATACTTTTAAAAACTAGAGGAAAATATGAGCATGTTACATGGAGGCATGGGTAATATTTTAAGTGACCTCCATTGAACTCCTTGAGATAAAGTTACACAGTCTGAATAAAACTCAGGGTCCATGAAAGAATAAAGAATACTAGAAATGGCAACTGTGTGCATAACTATAAAAGACTTTTCCTTATTAATCACTTGTTTTATTAGTTGAATATGCACTTACAATTGAGGGGGAATCATTATCAAACAATCAAGAACAAATGTATATTTACATAGTTAGTGAAGGCTGATACCGTGTCATGGTTTCCCCCCATGGGTTCCCCATGGTCCTATGTTTCCCCCCAAAGAATGCTTTTGTTAAATGGACTTCACATGGAGGTCAGAGATCTCCTTCTTATTAATCACCTTTGAGAGATAATAGTTTAAAGTAAAAATATATATCATACAAAATATCATATGGGGCAGTAAAACATGCTAACTATTCTACAAAGTTCAAGATGAAAAAATGTAATGTTCTCATGGTATACACAAAGTAGGCTATTTCCACCTGAAGTCAGAGTGTGCTAAATTATGGTTGTATACTATTACCCCAGACACAACTACTAAAACACATTCACACACTAAAAAGATGTTGCTAAGTGAAGGAGATACAATTGAGCAATGATGTTATTAAATTAAACCAAGGAAAGAAACAAAGAGAACAAAGAAAAGATATATCCAATATGGATTTAAATTCAATCATATCAATTTTTACCTGAAAATAAATGGTGGAAGTAAAACAAATGAAAGAAAAAGATTGTAAAATTGTCTATATATAAACACTTATCTATGCAATATCTTGAAGTTACACTTTTTAAGTATGAAGGCACAAATATACTAAAAAAATGTAAAAAAATTATACCAAGCTATTATGGATCAAAAGATAATTGAAATGGATATAATTTCAAGTAAAGAAGATTTTACAGCAAAGAATATCCTCAGAGGTGCCTGGAGCAGTGACTCAGAGGTATCTTTCTTGCTTGCCATGCACAAGGACTCAAGTTCAAACCCCAACACCACATACACAACTAAGTGTCAAAGCAATGAAAAATAAATGAAAATCTAAATAAATTTGATTCTCTTTCTCACTCTCTTTAACTCTTCCCAGCCCCACTTTTACAAAAAGAATATTTTCAAAGACTAAGAAAGAAATTTCAAAAGAAAAACATATCAGGTCATCATAATCCTGGTTACACCTGGTCATCAATACAGTTTGACATAAGTCTAATGAAGACTGAAACCCTTCTCAACACTGCAGGCTCTCACAAGAGCCCTGAGCTCCACCTACATTCTTGCATGGCCATCATGTACCCTTCTTGTTTTTGTCACAGAACTGCAGTTTCAAGTGAAACATGTCATAACCTCCTTTCTGGTGAGAGATGGGGGGGTGTCAAGACTGTGAATTAGCATGATTAGTTGAGAACAGATTCCAAGGAATCTGAATCCTTATGGGGAGGAACAGGAAGAAAATAAACCATTGACTGACTGATGTTAATGTCCCATGAATATAACTCATTAGCTTTGACTGATCCATTTCTGAGTCTTCCTTTTTTTATAGTCTATCTTCAATTTGATGAGCTAAATAATCTGATGTCTATCTACATCTCAAAGCTTAATTATATGGTTCTTTCAATTTCTCCTTGAACTCTACTATATTAGTCTCCTGTGTATTCCAGTTTCCTAACCCAAAATGCATTCATACGTGGTATTCTCACTACATGGTGGCCAGTGTCTACAGCTCTGCCTATAACTGACTCTTAACTTTTGCTTTTTAATTCAGACATTGCCTCTAATCATTCTTTCTAAATATACAATCCCCAGCAATGTGCTCATTCGGTATTCCCTATAACAAGGGTCAGCCCATTATGCCTGCAGCTAAATACAGTCCCCTGCTTGTCCATTGACTATTCTGGCAGATACGATTTTATTGGATCACAGACATAATCCTTGCTTTTAGTGTTATACATTGTTGCTTTCTCCCTACAATGGCCAGGTTGAGTACAGTAGCTGCAACAGTAACCATGTGTTTTGACATAACGAAAACGCTTTCCATCAGGCCTCCTGAAGAAAAGTTTGGTGCTCTCTGCTGTATATATGTGTTTATTTTCTTATGCAGCCGCATCATCTGCATTAACCTTGTTCCTATTTTAGATGAGTAAAATACATCCTTGTCCCACACTTGTAAGAGTTAGGAAAAGTAGATAGCTTGCCTGGTTTTAGTCAACTATGCATCCCTAGTGAATAATCCAATGCCTACTGAGAGTAGAATGTATAAAATATCTGTGGAAAAGATCAATGAATTACAGAATATCTTATCACACGTTCAACAAAGACAAGCATTATCATCACTGGCATTCAACATATTGAATATGAACTGTTCTCACATCCCCCCTAAGGCACACCCCCTTCTGAAATGCCTTGTTCATACTGTAAGGCCATATTTTATGTATCAGGAGACAATTTACTCTAGGTACAGCTGATTGGACTAATAGTGGCCATCCAATTCAAGAATAGCCCATAAGTAGATTTGCCAGTCTTCTATGACCATTATATAAAGATGAACTGGGTCGATAAATCTATTAAATGCGTTAGGTAAGGGATTTTAAATTGGGAATATGGCTCAAGAGTTCATTTTTGTCTGTGTTCTGAGATGCCTGAATAAGGCAGATTTCTTTTTGATCTTTATTTATTCTAACATTAATTCCACTTTATACTTCAGTTTGAGTATATGTCAATTGCATGTGCTTAAAATGACACCCTGAAACCTATGTACACAAAAAAATCAGCAAAAGGCATATAAACAAACAGTATAAGCAACTTCACTCTCGCAAAAAGGCAAACTCCTTTAAAGAAAAAGTCATAGTTTGAATATGGAATGTTTTCCAGAGACTCCTGTGTGGAGGCTTGGTCCTCCCTGTGGCAATGTTCAGAGGCAGGACTTGGAGAACTGAGTGGATCATGAGGGCTCTGACATCACCAATGGAAGAGTGGACTATTGGGAAGTGGTAGAAACTGTAGGAATTGGAACCTACATGAAGGAAGCAAGTCCTTGAGGATGACCCTCAAAGACTGTATCTAGTCCTGGACCTACCTCTCTGTCCCTTTGTTTCCTGGCTGTCATGAGGTGAGTAACTCTGTTTTTTCATGTAGTCCCTGACATGATGTTTAACCTCACCACAGGCTCACAATGAAAAGGTCAAGCAATGATGAAATGGAATCTCTGAAACTGTAAGCCAATTAAATCTTTTCTCCCCTACTTAATTTTTGCCTGCATTTTGTCACAGTGACAAAAAGGTAACATGAAGTACAGAGCCATAGCATGTTGAAACTGCGGACGTGCACTCAGAACAGTAAAAGCATTATACTGTTCACCATGCCTCTATGTGCAAGGGGTTGTCGTTTTGCAGCAATTACTTAAAAGTGCAATGCCATGTCAGCAAAGTTAGAAGCAACAGGGAAATCTCCTAAGCATGTGTACAATAGTGTTTTTGTTTGGTTTTAATGTTACCCACATATAAAAAAGATCAATAATCATTTTCTTTTAAATAATGAAAAAAAATGGGATGGCATTGTTTTTCCCCTAGGAGTTACCTTCATGACACTTAATGTAAAGATTAAATGAATATAGGAATAAAAGAAAATTCACTCAAAGAAAATATTAATTAACCATCAAATTTGTGTTCTATTTTGTTCTCATCTATTGAGACATGTTAAGTAAGCCATCAAAAATCTGGGTGATTATGTATGTTAAATTGGACAGAGTATGTATTCATACATAGAGATACTTGAAGACTTAGAAATTGGGGAAATATAGATTATAAAATACTTTAAATCAATAATAGTTTTAAAAATAATTTATTCTTGTATGGGAGTGCTAGGTATTATTAAAAACTCTCACATAAAATGTAAAATTTCAATATAAATGAAACTGAAATTGTTTTCATCCTACTCTGTTAAGAAAAGATTTTTTAAAATATATCATATATTGTTGGGTGAATAGAATTTTGCTGCAATGGTATTAGCAATGTTTTCTATTTCTAAGATTTTTCATCATGCAATTTAATGTTCTTTAAAATACTTTTCTCACATTTTCTCGTATGGTATATCTTATATATGTCTAGGTCTTTCTAGCTATCTTAGTCTTTTGCCTATTTCTAAGATAATCCTGCTTATTATTTTGCCAATTGTCTTTGTTTCTTTTTGTTTATGTATTCTTGGCCCTCTCCCTCTTTGATCTATGTCTGTTTCATCTTTCATGTGATCTTTCCTTTTTTTCAGATTATGCCCCCAAACTCATTTATTTATTTTAGATCATTTAAACACACCTCCTACTGGTGTGCACAGTAATGAGAAGAAAAGAAAAGGATGACTAAAAGATTCAATTCAGACTTATTACATACCCCATATGTTTTGTTCAAATATAACCCTTGGAAGAAAAATAATTTCTTCCTCTGCACCGAATTAAAATTATTTGTAGCAATAAAAATACCTCAACAAAGTATTTCTAAAAATATTACATAATTTTTAGGTAGACACAGGGACTTAAGAATAGACCTTAAATCAAGTTTAAATAAAATTCCTCATAAAACAATACAATTATAATTCATATTGCACATCTGAAATCCTTCTAATTTCAGCCATGTGACCACTCTCAGAGAAGCACTATTGATTTAGAAATATCTGCATATTTATATACACGCAGCCAGAAAGAAGAAATATTCAAATGAACAGATAGCACAAACACATTTTGCTGAATAGGACTTAGGAGGCAAGGAGCCCAGATAAAAGAGAGGACTTCCTGAATGATGTGACCCATGAGAAATTTATTGACTTTGTAGTTAGCTAGATAAGGAAGGTGAGCATATTGGAAGCAGAATGAATATTACATGGGAGGAATCATGAGATTATGGTGGGGTCTATGAATTGTAATTAGCTTACTAGTACTGCAGAATCTGGTCTCTTTCTGGGAGTGCCAAAAGTTCCAGGAATTAACTTACAAAAAGCATTTTGAGCCAGGCAAAGGGAATGGCTTATCTCCCAAACAGGAAGTAGATCCATTGAATGATTTAATCAATGAGGTCATTTACAGAGGAATGAAAATATATACTAGTTATTCAAGTAAAAGGTTGATAACATGGCATGAAGCTCGGAAGGCAGAAGGGTAAAGTGGAGTTTCAGACTTGAAAGGGAAGATGGGACTGAGTTAATAGGAGGAAATGTATCTAGAACGGCTGTCTGCAAGAAAGCAGACATTCAGATGTGGAAGAAAACGGATACAAGATTATGGCTAGATTCCCTGGCTCTTCCTTTGGACATTTAATATTCTGTAATTGTGCTTCAGGCATATTTATTTCATTTATGTATTTCATTATTATGAGAAGTCTAATTTTTCTCTTTTTCCCTAGCTTCTACTTGCCCACTGTGGAGCCATTTGCTTTGAGAATCTGTTTTCACTTTGTCACTATATTTTATAACTACAATTTTTTTCTAGGTATCCCTATTGCCAAACATAATTATATTAGCAACCTCAATTTAATGTATACATCGATGATAGATTTCAGGTAGAGTGCACCACGCTAGGAACCTGATGTATCTCCAACATAGGGCAACTGCAAGAAAGACTAAAATGCACTGAGGCATGTCTATCCCAGAATTATTTTCATTCAAATTGAAGGTGCAAATAAGAGGCTGAATTAAGCTTGATACATAATAGAAGCACATTACTGGCTGAGCTTCATAACAACGGGTGGAGGTGGTGAAGGTAAATTCAAGGGATCCAGATTAATGGCTTCCCCACTTCTAAACAGTGAATAGTGAATGGAGAAATATGGAGGCAGATAAATGTCTGAATGGCTTCAGACATAAACTGATAGAATGGATTCCCAAGGGGTTGGATATTGTGATTATTCTTAGAATTTAAAAAAAATCTAAGTTTTTCAATATAATTCTCTTATGGCTGCATTTATTGCTACATTTATTTTCAGGAAAACAGACTAAATTCCAAAATTCATTGCAACTGTTCAATGCACTTTTTCATTTGATCTATTGCATTGGGAAGCTCTTTCCTCTGTAATCCTGCATTTAAATGATTTTTGCATACATTATATTAAAACAAAAAACTTATTTAAAATATATAAAAAGATTCCTACAAACTTCAGGATTATTATTTTATTAGTTCGCTTTTTAACAAATCCATGGTATAAAGAACAGGTTTATTGATTATGACCCTTTTAACATTCATTAAATTTCTCTTCTGAATAGTTAATAGTGACTTTTAACTACATTCATTGCATGAATCCCAGATCCAAGTGTCCACTCTCTCATAAGTCACTCCATCTGCTCTCTTGTCTGTATGACAAAACTCAATATTTCCAATCCTGAGCTTATCAACCTTAACTTATCCTAAAACTTATCCTGTGGCATTAAGATTCAAATTAAAATTTTCTTTAGAAAAAATTTAATAAGTAAAATTTTTATTCATTATGTTATTGCATATTTCAAATGCTTTGAATAAGAACTTAGAGGTGTGGGGCTGGAGCGGTGGCTCAGTGGTTTCGGTGCTTTCATGACATGCATGAGGACACGAGTTCAAACTCCAGCACCACTTACACAATGAAGTGTTGGAACAATGAAAGTCACATGAAAAACTAAATAAAATTGACTTCTTTCTTTATGTTTCACTGTCCCTCTCTCTTAAAAATAAAAAACTTAGATGTTCTGTAAATTAAAAACTGTGTGAAATATTTTTCAAATACATATTTTTTTACAATATACTGCAATCCTAAAATAAGTTTCTTGTAGGTCCTTAAATAAGAAATGCAGTTCATGATCCTACCATCTGAAAAAGATAATAGTTGGCTGAGAGTGTAACATCTTAGTTATGGTTCTTGGCAAATTTCTCTCTGGGGTACTATTATGAGGTTGTAAATGTCTATATCTTGAATACTGTGGTGAAGAACAAAGTGATTTTACATGAAGTTTTCTCTAGAATCAATAAAACATCAATGTTTAAAATTGACTCAGAGCACAAGAAATAGTTCAGAAGATCATCATTACCAAAAGCTATTATTGATGTTATGGTCAGTTCATGCATTTAATGATGACCTCTTTATAGGATACTGTGTTAGGTAATACATACAATCATTATAAGGGCTGACTTGTCTCTTAACCATGTTCGTTTCATGAACTCCAGACCCACATAGCAGCTCTCTCATAAGCATCTCCGCATGTTCTCTTGCCTGTATGACAAAGCTTAACATTTCCGATATTGAGTTTACTAGCGTCCTTCTTAAAACTTATCCTGTGGTATCAAGATTCAAAGAGATAATTTCAAATACAGCATTTATTTTCCTTTGACAGTAAATAAGTTAGTTGAGGAAACAGTGTATACATACAGAAAATGTTACTGAATATAACTTACAAAAACTGTAAATTGCAACACAAGAAAGCAACGCAAAGCTGTTCTTTCAAAGGTTTAGTGTGCACAACTCCCATGGTCTTTGAAAGAAACATCAGGGGAACAGAGTCAAAATTTCGATTCATTCAGTGGCTCCTGGCTCTGCTTCTATGATAAGTGTACACTGCCTCCAAGGAGGACCACACAGAAATATCAAAGTTGATACGTTTGCATCTCCTTTATTCTCTGTTCCAGGGATACAAAACATAGGGAGACCCTTTCTGTGGGTTTGGAGAGCAGGTAATTTCTCCTCGTAGTTTGTTCTTATCTGAGTGTTCCTTGCTGGTTCCAGACACTTCCACAGTTGACCACTTCATCCTCTTGGACTTCAGTGAGTTCTCTGGTCTCAGTACTTACACTCATCTTCCAAACATATAGATTCAGGTTCTTACATTTTAGGATGTCCTGTGGCTTCACATTCTTCAGTGGATTACCATCGCCTATACAAAAAAGGCAAATTACGACTTCGGTGTTTGTGTCACCCCATGATTTGGGACCAGCCTTTGATTTTTGACTTTGTCATTTACCATCTCACAGACTGACTTAGCCTGTTTCAGCTGCTACAACAAAATACCTTAGACTGAGGAGCTTACAGTTTTGTAAGTCCAAGGTCAAGGTGCATCCAGATGCAGTGTCTGGTGAGGGTCTTTTTGGGGTGACCTCGCATGGCAGAAGGCATGAGCTCGGTCTTTGAGGCCTCCTTCATAAGGATCTTAATGCCATTCATGAAGGTTCCACCATTTATGTCCTAAACACGTGTTAAAGACCTTGTCTCCTAAATACCAATACCTTAGAGATTACAATTTCAACACATGAACAAAAATTTCAGGAACAAAAATATTTGGAGCATAGTATTCACTGAGATAGAGTTTATTTAAGGAAAAATGAATAATTTCTTCTACAGCACATTTGTGTGAATCATGGTTGTAACGCCCTATCTGGAATCAATCAAATTCCCTGAGCTAAAGAAGACTGAGGCCTTGTGCCAGGCATAAGGATCTGGTGGTGAAGAAGGCAGAGTCCCTGCTCTCTCTTTTCTTGGCTTTGAGGGTGACAAGCAGCATAGTGAACCCAGTCTTATAAATGCTACAGTGAGGATCATTATTGAGATAGTAAGATTTCTGTAGGAAGTGACACATAGAATGAGATTTGAAAGATTAAAAGGACTTAGTTACACTAATCAGTGGCAAAAAATATTCCCAATAGAAACCAGAATCTTGATAGGGATGAGGTTGAGAAGTAGCAAAAGACTTGGAGGTCACTCTGTTCGTGATTTTTTTTTTTTTTTTTAAAGAGAGAGGGACAGTGAGAGAGACAGAGAAAGAGAGAAACAACTTTATTTAGTTTTTCACATGGCCTTAGTTGCTCCAACACTCAGTTGTGTACGTGGTGCTGGGGTTTGAACCCGGGTCCTCGTGCTTGCCAGGCAAGCGCCGAAACCGCTGAGCCACCGCTCCAGCCCGTCTGTTCGTGATTTTTGGATGAAAAATGAGTAAGAAAGAACATTGGAGCACTGAGCAGGCATTAAATAAAGGCAAAATGTGGAAATAAAGCACCCTGGATGCACCCTGAGAACAAGAGGAGGCTGCAGCAGCCGGAGCAGCGGGGAGATTAGAAGCAGGTGTTATCCTGAGAGGAGGGGACCGTAATCCGGTTGACACATGAGGCTGACCTGAAACGGTGACAGAGGCAGGGGAGATAGAGAGAAGTTGATAGAGTAGAGAGATATCAAAAGGTTTAGATTCAAGCAGGCCCAGCTATCAATTTTTCTGTTGAGGACACAGAAAAGAGAGCAAGCTTTGTGTGTGTGTGTGTGTGTGTGTATGTGTGCATTGTGTATGTGTGTGTATGTGTGTATTGTGTATGTGTGTATGTGTATATATGTGTGTATGTGTGTATGTGTGTATGTGTGTGTATGTGTGTATGTGTGTATTGTGTATGTGTGTAAGTGTATGTATGTGTGTATGCATGTGTATGTGTGTTTATGTGTATGTGTGTATAAGTGTGTGTATTGTGTATGTGTGTATTGTGTATGTGTGTATGTGTATATATGTGTGTATGTGTGTATGTGTGTGTATGTGTGTATGTGTGTATTGTGTATGTGTGTAAGTGTATGTATGTGTGTATGCATGTGTATGTGTGTTTATGTGTATGTGTGTATAAGTGTGTGTATGTGTGTATGTGTGTATGGTGTATGTGTGTGTGTGTATGTATGTGTGTGTATGTGTGTGCATGTGTATGTGTATGTGTGTTTATGTGTGTGTATGTGTATGCGTGTATGTGTGTATGTGTGCATTGTGTATGTGTGTGTATGTGTATGTGTGTATGTGTGTATGTGTGTATGCGTGTATGTGTGTATGTGTATATATGTGTGTATGTGTGTATGCATGTGTATGTGTGTATGTGTATGTGTGTGTATGTGTATGTGTGTATGCGTGTATGTGTATGTGTGTGTATGTGTATGTGTGTATAAGTGTATGTGTGTATGTGTGTGTATGTGTATGTGTGTATGGTGTATGTGTGTATGCGTGTGTATGTGTATGTATGTGTGTGTATGTGTGTATGTGTGTGTATGTGTATGTGTGTATGTGTGTGTGTGTGTGTATGTGTGTGTATGTTTTCCCCTAAACAAAGTTTTGTCATCTAAACCTGTATCAGATTTTGTATGAGGAAGAAAAACAAAGAATAATAGAATCCATTGCTAAGATCCACTAAAGTGCTGGGGGCTGTTTGTTATCGTAGTGTAACAACATCTTTTCTAGCCAGTACAAACCATGAGGAATGATGGATGTGAACAATAAGAACATGAACAAAGGTTGAAGTGACTGTGAATCTGAAAGTTGGTTTGTTTTCCATACAAAATATCATTTTGTCTTATCTATGTACGATTGTGATGAAGCTAATGACAAACCAATGGAAAAATACTGTTTTTCAGGAAAACTGATATCATTGTCCCCTTTGAATTTATGAATGAAGATGGATTATAGATCCAGCTACATCCTATGGGGAAAAGTTGCACTTGCTCTGTTCTTCTCCCTGTCCGTTTCTAGAATTAAAGTGACTTGGTTTGAACTGATTGCCACTTCTTGACAGAGATAATGCATTAAGCCACGATTTTCCTTGAATTTTACTTCTGTAGAAAACTGTAAGAAACAACTATATTTGGCTTTCACTTCAAAATAAAATAATACATTCTAATATTATCAGAAAACAGACCTTTTTAGGAGTGGTAGCATAATCTTATGGATCAATGATCCTGAGCATTCTTATCAAATACATTAAAATTAAACTTGGAAAAATTATTATTGTTTTTCCAGGAAGCAAGAGAAAAGTGTCACACTCTCATAGTGAAACCATGCCAAACTTCGTCATTTTCAGTGGCATTATTTTCACTGCATCTGTCCTCTTAGGTACATAATTCAGCTCTGCATCGTGGCCTCAGCCTCCTCTTCGGTGAGAGAATGGAGTCTTACTGTGACATCTCACTTTCCTTTAGACCTATTTTTTCCTTTTGACCTATTTTTCTTCTGGCTTATTTATAGCTTGCACTGGTGCTGAAATATGTTACAGTTGGGTGTATAATACACAAAGTAGTCTCTCCCCAGTTTTTGGCAATTTGATAAAATGATTTCAGTTTTCCCACTGGCTCTGACACGGAGATACGTGAAACCTACCCCATTTCCAGCTAGCTCAGAATAATTGACACCCCAAAACTTGCCCAGTCATGGCCCCACTAAACAAAAGAAAAAGAAATTAAACTGATAGAGAATGTTCTTACTGTAAGGATGTGATATATCTGAATAATTTTTCCTTTCATTTCATGGAAACATAATCAACATATTTGTTCACTGTTTTATAGTGAAAATAAAGGATGAAATTCTATTCATACAACTAACATATATTAAAGACTTGCATGGATTTTTGTTAGTATGACAGTTTCAAGGCAAAGGAGAGGGGAGAAAAAAGAAAAGAAGAAAGGACCCAAAAGCACGGTTGAATTCCTAAGTTATCTCTTAAAAGATAAACCCTGTTAGCCCTTGGGAGCTTTACCCCCTTTAACAACATGTATGTGAGTGGTTACTGTAGTGCGACTTTGTCAAGGGAACTTAGCAACGAGATAAAATAACAGCTGTATATTTTGTACAGAAGTTTGCTTAGGAAGGCAGTTGCCATGGGAACGCCTGGCAATAGCGATTTGATTTTGTGCTGTATGAAACTGATGAGTTTACTTTGTCTGGATTATTTTTCTCACACTGGCAACTTCTGGAGGAAAGAAAGAGCTACTCTTCTCTAGATGATCTGCATATTAAAAACAATCCACTCCATTTTGGCACTGAGCAGGAGGAGAACATTGACAAGCCTCTTCACCAGTGAATCACATACTTAGAGCAAAAGATGCACATGGTGTAAATTTACTGCATTTCAAAAGGGCTCTCACTGCCCCAGCTTTTGCACTGTAGCTTTGCTTTAGGCAAATGAGTCACATTCAATTTTAAGTCCTCAGAAATTTGCCTAAAATAGTTGCAGCTGGGAGATGTAAAAAAAAAAAAAAAAATCTTATGAATGAGCAAAAACGAAGTGAATTATACTCCACAGGGAAGTCTCTCAATGAAAAATCTGGTAAACAGGACCAAAGGAAAAATAATACTGTGAAGCAGATGCTGAATGATAAGAATTTGTTTATTTTAACGGGGAGACACCGGCATGGCTGTGCTGGGATTTGAAGCAGGGTTCTGCTAGGCCACTTCCCTCTGCAGGTGGCTGGGCTTCAGTGAACTGAACTGCCATGATGGAAAGATGAAACATGTTTTACCTCTGGGACTGGAGACAGGGCTTCCTTTCATTCAGCTCTAGAATTCAGGATGGCCAGCAGCCTCACACCTACAGAATGTGAATGTTCACCTGGACTCAGTGTCTTAACTCCAGTGTTGACACCACACATCACCAAGGAGTCCTCGGAAGGCACACCCACGCACCCTCCCTAGCCAATCCTCCCCCTCTCCTTCCACAACAATCCTTAGTAAGAAAACCTTTCACTTTGCAAATGCTGGGCAAAGTTTGTTTGGATCTAGTACATGTTTGAATTAGCTGTAATTCTTGGTTTAGGAAAAGCTCATCTTCTCACCAAGGTCCAAACCCTTTTTGTTAAAGAGAACCTCGGAAAGATTCTTAAAAGACACAGGGAAAAGGAAGAGAGTTGAGATATATAGATTTACTTCAACATCTAAAAGTTCTGTGTTCTAGCAAAGGTTTGTTCATATTTCCTTTTACAATAGCTTTTTATTCAAACTTGAAAATAATGTGACCCTTGTAGACTTTGCTTCTGACTGCCACATTAAAGTAAAACAATTCTTTAAGTTAAATTAAAATATAATAAAATGTTTAGCCTGGTTAAAAAATTAAATGTATGCATGATAATACTCATAGAATACTGAATTTAGCAAAAGGAGCCAATGTTATTTTAAGGGAAAGATTATCTCCGATTTGTTGCTTTGATTTACTGACTCTGCCTCTTCTCTTGCTTAAGAAAAGAAATTAGCAGCAAATTCTGTAAGATTTCAGAGCCTTAGAGGACAAGATAAACAGGTGCTTATGCTGAAAACTGTTTCCGACTGAGGTTGCTTGTATGCCCAGGAAATGCATTTAAGTCTTCTGCTCAGAAATACCATTGACTGAGATATATTAGTTCAGATGTGGACCCCTGCTAAGCTCCTCCTTGATTAAATCCATTATGCTTCTATGCCAAAGGTCTAGAAAGAATTCACTTTCAAATATTGTGGATAAGAGTTGTTTCTATAAACACTCTGAATGTATTTTCTTGTTGAAAGCCTGGTGTGCACTTCAAAAACATTGCTCACAATTGAGTAAGTCATCCTTGTACAAAGCTCTTTAAGAAATAATGCTAGGCTTACTTCATGTGGGGGCTGCTGAACTCTGGAATGAATTACAGAGAATGTTATGAGGATACATGCTGAGATTTTAGGAAACTTAGATCTCTAGCCCTGTGTGTCAAATCCAGACCAGTTCTGACATTATTTCTTGCCTCTACACAGCTATTTTTCTTACACCACACTCTGGTTCCTATAGCTCAGTCTGTGTTTATATCTGTATCCATTGTCTATATGTATTTAAAGTCTCCGTATACATAAAAATCCAATCAAGACATTACTTTCATTGGGATGAAGAGAAGCGGATGGTCTTGAATGATTTTTATGGTGTGAATTTCTAATTCCCTGAATCTAATATTCTGTCTTTTACAGATTTCTGAGACAGTACCATATGGGTACTTTAATAAATATTAATATTAACTTTAGATTTGAAGAATATAAAATTGCAGATATCAGCTCTAAGGGACTTTACAAAACACAAATCTTAGTTAATCAGTAATAGTCTCATATTTTTTAAAGAGAGAGAGGGACAGTGAGAGAGAAAAAGAGAGAATCAGTTTTATTTAGTGTTTCATGTGGACTTTGTTGCTCTGACACTGTTGTGTACGTGGCGCTGGGGTTCGAATC
This sequence comes from Aplodontia rufa, assembly GCA_004027875.1. Classification (NCBI taxonomy): domain Eukaryota; kingdom Metazoa; phylum Chordata; class Mammalia; order Rodentia; family Aplodontiidae; genus Aplodontia; species Aplodontia rufa. The sequence continues at coordinate 214,527 of PVKS010000031.1, read as the reverse complement.
CAAGTCCTCACACATGGCAGGCGAGTGCCATAACTGCTGAGCCACCACTCTGGTTCAATTTCATTATTATTATTAGTGTTTTTTTCCATTATAGTAACAGTGAGCAATTGTTGGATTCCTTGTCTATACCCCCTCTCCCAGGCCTCTCTCTAACTCTTCTGCATATCCACATGATCACGTGACTCCTACCACCTATGTTGGAACCTCTGCTGATTGACTTAAACAGGGGGCTCAGTTCACACTATCCTGATCATAACTCCTTCCCAATGGCTAGAATTGGGACTGAGGCTGATCCAATTTCTTTATCATAGTCTGGATCCTTGCCATGTTTGAAGCTTTGAGTGGTCTTTAGTTCTGTCATGTGGACAACTGATAGAAAAAGTGCATTACTCAGAGAAGAAAGAAGAGGAAATACAGAGGTCTTTTGCCAAGACTTTTCATTCCTGATAGGTTCTTGAAATAACCCAAACCACCGGGATTCAGTTTTCCATCCTTTCTTCTCTATTTCATTACAAAGAAAAATAGAAAATGTTTCATTTTTCAAAAATTGTAGCAAAATATGAAAGGGTTTTGTATCACAAAATCATGAGCCCATATTACTATTAAAATAATGAGTAAGATACACCATGTTTTATCTCATCCTCAAGAAAAAGCATGAGCATTATAATTAATAATAAAAACAAATGTTTAGGAAAGCAAATGTAGAAGAAACTCCCACATCTGAATAATTTCACAGTAATTTAAAATGTGACTTAAATAAATTAACATGATAGGAGATGCAGTGAAAGGCTCAAACGATTTATGGAAATATTTCTATTTACTAAAATAGAAATAGCTTTCAAAATTAAATAACACATTTCTGATGGGGTAAGTGGGATCTTTATCAAATATATGCATATATATTATTTAATGGTGACTAGCTTCGTATATGGTAGTAGGTAAGAAAATATGTGTTCATTGTGGAAGGCTTTATCATGCATAACCTAGGTTACTGAAAATCACCCACTTATTATAATCTGAATCACTTACTTAAACCACCATATTTTTCCTATTATCTGAAATTCTATAGCATGCCTCTAAAATCAGAACAGTTTTAAGCATAGTATTTCTTTTATATCTCTCTCCCACATGCCACATGCCTTCTGCTTAACAGTTAAAGTTTTCATGAAAAAAGGTATTTTTAAGGAAGAAGAATTTCATAAATATCAAAATTTTTATGAAATAATTTCTAATTGAATAACAAATCTTTTCATCATTATTTAACTTGTAACGAATACTTAGCAAGTATATGTTTGAAGCTGTTCCTCCTTTATGTTCTTCCTCAGGTCATTGTGCTATCTGAAAATGGAAATCTAAAATAAAGACATGCGTTAATTTAAGAATCTGTGTTATTTGCAGTCCTGGTGCATTTTGTGCGACTATAACAGAATATTTATAGCAAACAGAAATTTATTGGCTCACAGGGATGGAGACTGGAATTCCAACACTAAGGGACCAGAAACTGGTGAGAGCACTATTGCTGCTTTGTGACATCACGTGGAGGAGAGCAAGGGTGTGTGAAAGAGGACCAAACGGAGCCAAATGGTTCTTTAATAAGGACACACTCCTGTAGTACACGCAGTGTTACTCCCCTCAAGAAGGCAGAGAGCTCCCATGTCCCAAACACCTGTTAAAAGTCCCAAGTCTTAATTTTGTTACAATGGCAGTTGTTTTCAACATGAGCTTGGGAAGGAACAAACATTCAAACCATAACAGTCGCCAAAGCACTAACGTATAGAAGTTTATTAGTGTCCCTTTTTAAATTAAATTTCTTAATGAATAAAACATTCTTTGTTGTTTTTACAAACACACTTGAATTATAAGAGTTGCTGATGGAATCAGGAAAAGATTCCTGCTTTTCCATGTTCCTTTTCCTACTTGCAAAATTGAAGTCCACACAATAACTTTATATGAAAATATTAAAATCTAATTTCAGTTATTGACAAAATATGCAGAAAAATGTACATGTAGATGTACAATAAAAGTGTGCATTTGTAAAATAGAAATTCAAAATTATAGATTCCTAAGGAAATCATGTTAGCCTAAAAGTCGCTCGGAACATGAATATCCAGTGTGTTTCCTGGATGGGCAAACGGCTGCAGAACTAGCCATCCTTCAAAACGTTACACAAAATGCTGCACAACACTGTTGATGTAAATTAAAAATAATTTGTGTACATGGAGATGCATTCCATGTGCTTGGACTGGAGGAGTCAATGTCACTAAGATGACCCTATTGCTTAAATTGTCTTGTAGATTGAATGCAGTTTCTATTCAAAATTCCAGTGGCATTATTTTGTTTTGAAAAATTTCGAAAGCTTACTCTAAAATGTATTTGAAAATGCAAATTACTCAAAATGTAAAACTCATTTTGAAATGAAGAATGAAGTCGGAGGATTTATACTTCCCAATTTTGAAACTTACTGTAAATCTGTAGTAATTGAGATAATGTGCTTCTGGCCCAAAGACAGACATGCGGATCAATGTAGAAGATCTGAGAGCCCGGTAACAGTTGCTTTTATGATTAAATGGTCACGAACAAAATTTCAAGGCATTTCAACTCCTAAGTCACTGATTGATAAGTCAAGTGTTGCAGGGATATAAAATATTCACAAGCAAAAGTTAAATTTTGTTCCTTAACATTTATGTAAAAATCAACTAAAATTTTATTATCATTTGCAACAAGTAATACTATAAAACATTTAGAAGAAAATAAGGAAAAATTTATGAGTGTAGTTTCAGTAAAGAGTTCTTAGATGTGAAAATAAAATCATGATTCATTAAAAACAGCAAATTAGATGCATTAATATTAGTGGTGGCTCAGCAGTTACAGCACTGGCCTGGCATGCTTGAGGACTAGGGTTCGAACCCCAGCACTACATGCACAACAGAGTGTCGGAGCAAAATGAAAACCACCTGAAAAACTGAATAAAAAATATTGACTCTTTCTTCCTCTTTCACTCTCTCCTTTCTTTCCTTTTTTTTCTTTTTTTCAGGGCTGAGGACTGTACTCGGGGCCTTGCACGTGCTAGGCAAATGCTCTGCCACTGAGCTAAATCCCTAACCCCTCTCCTTCTTCCTAAAAATGTTAAAAATAATATTAGCAATTTTATGCTTTAAAAGCTAAATTAATAAAGTTAAAACCATCATGTATCTTTATTGAAAATAATTTTCAAATCATGACTTTGATAAAGCATTTAGATATATAAAGGACTTTTAAAATCAATAATTAATTAAAAATCCCAATTTGTAATAATGACTAGATGATTTGAAAAGATACTTTACCAAGAATGTATATGAATGGCTAATAAGATCATGGAAAGAGATTCATCATTCATCATTATAAGAATGCAAATTAAAGTAAGAAATCTTTTCACATCTTTAAAGAGACTCAAATCAAAGAGACTGATAGTATCAAGTGTTGGCAAAAATATCTAGAAATGGAACATTTCATGCATCACTGATGAGGATTAAAATGCCATAACCACTTTAGACAACAGTGGCCATTTCTCAAGTAATTAAAAAACGAGTTAGCACATGGTCCAGCAGTGGCGGTGCTAGCCACGTGCCCAAATGATATGCATGCACGTATCCACACAAAGACTTGGAGCATAATCATAATAATTAAAAGTGGAAATATTACAATGTAGGTCAGGGGATAAATACCAGAGGTCTTCCTTCTGCCAGGATGTTCTGTCTACCATCAAAGGAAGAACTATGAAGTGGGCAAACTGGACTGAACCTCTGAACCTGTGAACCAAAACTAACTTTTCCTTCTCTAAGTCATCAGGTCTTTTAGACGTGATGAAAATACTAACTAAAATAGTGAAATAAGCAAAAGGCTGGAATCTGTTTCCTTTTCCTTGAATGAATGTCCAGAAAAGCAAATTCAGAAAGTCAGAGAGAGTAGATTAGTGGATTAGTGGTTACCTGGGGCTGGGAGTGGGAACAAAGAAAGGCTACCAAAGTTGTGAGGCTCCTGAGGGACTAAGATGGAAATGTTCCCAAAATAGATTGTTGGCATAAGTCTGTCAATATAATAAAAATCATTGAACCATGTATTTAAATCAAATTAATTTTATGACATGAAAATTACAGTGCAGTAATACTTATTTAAAAAAGTCCAAAACATTATCTGATTTCTAGACTTATTAGAAAGTCACAGTGCTCATGAGAGGCATGTGTTGCTCTAAAGATAAACATGTAGACCAATGGTGACAACGGAATCTAGAAACACACACGTGTTCAACTGATATTTCCCAAAAGTGCCAGGATAACACGTGGGAAAAATATTCCTTTAAACAAGTGATGGTGGACCATAGGACATGTCTTAGGTAAAAACAGAAGGCATGAACCATAAAAGGAATTTTGAAATTGTGTTACATGTATTTAGGGGTAAAAAAAACAGAGAGAAATATATATAGTTAATGAAGTTAATGAGAGTAAGATTTTTTACTCCCAAGGAAGTTAGTTCATCAAGTGCAGGGAAATAATGGGAGGAAGCCCAGTGGCTATGCACTGGACTTACAGATACGGACACTAACTTTGACCAAACGACCATTTGTGTCCATGATAGTGACACTTTCATAGTAATGAGTATATTTTGTGAACACCTGGATTTTTTTTAAATTAATTTTTCTGTTGAACCAAGACTCCTTATAGAAGATTCTAAAGCTGAGGGAGAATAAATACTACAAAATCATGAAACAACTTGTAGTGCTAGAGGTTAAAAATGCACAAAGAAAAAAATAAGTTTAGGGAATGCCAGAAGGACACAGGAGCCAGACTGAAAAACCATCAGGGGCCAAATATGTAATAATTTTACCAGTAAAATAAATAATGACAATATTAGATTATAACCCAAAGGAAGAAATGAGTACTTACTGAAATAAATACAGGAATAATTAAACTGGAATGAGGAATGATTCTCCCCTAGCAAAATAATTTTAGTGAGTAATTACAGAAATAAGGGAGGAAATAGAAATTTCCTTTTAAACAGCAGAAATATTTACCATGTACAAGATCAACTCCAGTTAAAATGCTAAATCCAGTGGGTGACAGTTTTAGGAGTGTTTTAGTCAGCTTTTTCAATGCTGTGACCAAAACTTGTCAAGAACAATTTTAGAGGAGGAAAACTCAATGTGGGCTTCATTGTTTTAGAGGTCTCTGCCCAAGGGATGCAGAAAATCATGGTAGAAAGGCATGGTGGAGGAAAGCAGCTCAGGACACAGCACTCAGGAAGAAGAGAGAACTCTGCTCACCAGGGACAAAATATGAACCCCAAGAGCATCCGCAATCACCTACCTCTTCCAGCCAACACTACCTGCCTACTGGTACCACTCTCATAATCCACTGAAGTGCATTAATGTATTCATTACATTATGGTTCTCCTAACCCAATCATTTCACCTCCAAACTTTCTTGCATTCTCTCACACATGAAGTTTAGGGGACAACTAATTCCTACACCACAACAAGGAGAAAAGGGACATTATTAGAGCTTCAGAGTCTCTCTTCCAAAAGTTTTATTGAATATAGAGGGAAAATGGTGTTCAGAGGACTGGCAGACCCAGCTTAACCAGAGATCAGAAGTCAACAGCACAGGAAAACCCAGATGATGGGGGGTTCCTGATGGAAACGCTAAGCAGAGCACGCAGCCTCTGTGAAGTTCTTCCTAAACACATTCTACAACAGACCATCCCTAAATAAGAATGCTCCAAGATCTGTGACCAGGGCTCTGCTGTAACATCAAAGTTGTTAAATAGAGCCAGATCCTGATGGGGGTCCAGGATTAACCAAAACCAAAGAGACCTGATGACTATGCAAGGTGGGCTCCAGGAGCAGATGCTGGAACAGAAGATGGACACTGGTGGAAATGTCCATGAAACCCAGGTGAGAGCCCCAGGTTCACATCTGGCTTCACACCACAGCGATTTCCCAATTGGCTCAGTTCTGGTGTAAGGAATGTTCACATTGCAGGACTTGGAGCCGCTAATATCTTTGTGACTCTTTGTGAGAATAAATATGTTTCAGCTATTTATAGAAATGTTAAACCACAAAAACAATAGCAACAATAATAATGGGGTGCTAACTACTTTAAAATCTGGGACTTTCTATAAAGAACTTTGTAAAATCTGACAGAACTTCTAGAGTTGACAATATTTAATATGTTAAATTTAAGCAGAAATTCAAGCTGTTTCATTTTTAGTCTGAAGATTTAAAATTGATATGAAACTGAAATTACGTGTGTACTACCCCTACCATAAGTGGTTGTCTCCAAGTCTATGTATATAAATGCACATATTGTTATTTTTTAAATATACTAATTGAACACTCAGAAGAGGTTATAAACATCAAAATTAAGCCAGTCTTGTGATATTGCTGAAGCTTTTAAAGTGTGTGCTTTTACTTCTTCTAATAGCCTTGAATTAACAATCAAATTGCATTTCTGATCTTTTTGTTTTATATTTGTATGATCAGACTAATCTTGTAAGCAAAAGGCCAAGGGATTCATTGTGCTATTGTTCCCAGGCAATGTACAGATTGCTCTGATTCTTTCCATTGTCTTAAACACGCCATCGAATCCTCCTGTCTCTGCTTACCTTCCACTTAGCTAAAAGGCATGAGACAGAAGGAGTCTGCCTCTGCTTTAAGCACAGAGAATAGACCTGTTAAGAGGTCATTTTACTTGAATCCTGTAGTTTCAAGGTTGTGGGTTGAAGAGAGCTTTCAGTTTAATATTTTACCTGGCTTCCATGAACTCATCATAGGAAAGAGAACATGCAGTATTTGCAGACTAAACAGAATGTCAGGGATTCCTTACAATAGCTTTTGGCCTGTCTAAACAGCAATAATAATCAGCTTATTCATCTAAGCGGTTCATTCGTCACACAACTGAACATTCTTTGCTTTCTCTAATGTGATTGGAGAACTGCCTGTCCTCATTCAATTTATTGTGTTGGCGTAGCCTTGCCTTAGATGAGGAAGTTCATAAATTTGTTTGCTGTTATTCCCTTTTTTCTTTGTTTATTTTGGTAGTCACAATTATTTGCATGATTTACATTTCGTCAATGAGACAAATAATGAATTATGTTTCCTTTTTGAAACTCATTGTTTTCACCAGCCCATAGGATGCAGTATTTCCTTGTAAAAGAACAACTTTGATCCTTTTAGGCAGATGTATGGTGGTAGAATTAGTAAACAGTGTTTATTGGAGCACAAAGTGCCAGTTAAAGGGATCCTTCTGTCCCCAGGGTTGGGGAGGAACAGCTGTCGGAAATTTCTTGGAGGAAGTTGGATGGACAGAGACAGCAGCCTGATATGGATTTAAGTTTTAGGCTTATCATACATTGTTTGAAAATGTTATGCTTCCTTTGATAAGAAAAATAATTTAGATAAGGTTTCCTGAAATAGAGATATTTTCAAAATCTTCTCTAGACTCATGATATAACTCCTGAAATCCTTGTTGTATTTCAGGTTAATTTAGATTTGTGGCACTTGGAGGAACGGTTCAACCGTCATCTATGAAGCATCCGTATAGAAGAGAAGGGCTTAAGAGCAGCCAGGCAATTAATGTCCCACTCTGGAGCTCTCTGGAGCTGTGGAAAGGAAATGTTTTTGCTCTTTCGTCTGGGTTTGTGGGGAAGGATGGGACGATAGTTATGGATGCTTTAACTTTGGCTTTTGCAATAAATTGTCTTTCTTGGTACATTATTTTGTAATATTAGAGATTTAAATGAATAAAATAATTACATAAAACTCAATGCTAAATTTAAAGCACATACAAAAATATTAGATCCTCTGTTGAAGAAAAAGGGAATCTGAAGACTTGATATTCTTTTCAACACTGAGCATAGTTTCTGTACAATAGAAACAATACCTTTTGAGGGAAATGAAATAAAAAAAAATATTCTGAGGTCAGCAATGGTCAATTAAGAGGTGGATTAAAGAAAATAAATGATTGAATTTTTAAAATAACTTTCTACTTGCACGATGAAAACAATAAGGTTGTTTGTAGCATATCTCTGTGGGGAAACTGAAAATGCTTATAAATATTAAATGTCAATCTTACCATTTCTAGCACTTTAGAAGCTGGAAATTATATATAATATACAAATTTGGTGATTGACCAAGGGGAAAGTGAATTATAAAGTAGACATATTATCTGAAAAAGTTTTTTTTAATCAATAAACAAAAACATTATAGAAGTCCTCAAAAGTTGTATATGTTGAGGAAGATATTAAGCATTTTTCATTTAGAAAAAGGAAAAAGTGGTAAACTCCCTGTTTTAACCACAACTAACATTCTCCCAAGACAGATACAATATTCTGATAAATAATGGAAGTACAAATATAAAATTTGAAAACCAAATGAATTTATCTACTGAAGAAAGAGGACGTAAATAGAAATGTAGATTATTTTGAATTAACAAGTGCCATTCTGTTAAAATGTGTTAAAATGAGTTATATTTCAATGAAGAATGCTTTGAGTTACTCCCTTGGGTTTATGATCATCAGTTCTGAGTGAAGAATAACCAAAAAATTACACACAGAACAGTGCTATTGCATGCGTCTGAAAATTACCCATAGCTCCCATCCAATGACCAGACCCTGCATGTATCGGAGAGATATTGTGCTTGGAAATGTGTATGCAGAATGAAAAAGCTGGGTTCCTCAAGGTTGCTCAGTCCAGGCAAGTGTCTTTATCCACATCCCCACTCCTTTCTCCAAGATATTGAAATCACAGCTATTGAGTGGCTTATCATAATTTGTACTGCTAGTAAATATGTTAAAACAACATTAAATATTGAATTACAATCTGGCCAACTCTAGGTATGGACTGAAATGTCCCGAAAGTCATTAGCAAGGACTGATTAGTATATATGCCTACATGCTCTTAAATTTCAATCAGAAATATTAATTATTCTCCTAAAAAGTGCACTTATGTATAAACTTCTGCAATAAACATAGCATGAATCTTCCAGTCCAGGTATGCTTATATGACCTTACATTACGTGTCCTGTCTGCAGCAATTCTACCCATCTCCCAGCTATTAGTTGTTCTAGCTTCTGAAAATCATAGCACCAATGCACACTGAGGAGAGAAAATGAAGCAAGTGTCTAAGGTCAGAATGGTCTTAGGTGTTCAGTTTTCTGCTGATACTCACTCCTCTTGCCTGAGTCCTTACAGCTCTCACTGAAACGTTGCAGGTCAGCAAATCCACCTCCATCAGCAGGCCCAGCTTTCCTCCACTTCATAACCAACACATTTTAAAAATAGATCTTCTTTATATTTCTGTTTCATATTTCCTTTTGCCTTGGGGATATTCTGGGAAGTGCTCAACTACATGGAAGAGGGACTACTTTGGGAGTGTCTGCCTGGACCTCCTGGAAGAGGGCCTGAAGGTGGAGCACTACTTGGGGCAAAAGTACTAGAGCCACTTAGTCCACCACCAGGAGAAGCAGGAAGAGGCTCAGTGCAGAGCGGGTTAGCTTGATTCTGCTTTCTTCCTTTACAGGTTTGGAATCAGGTAAGAGAGGACAGTGAGTCATCAGGCAAGGTTGAGAATGATTTAAATAATTAACATTTCATAATGTTGCAAGTGACTTATGTTTAAGAATATGGAATTCAATAATGGAGTTTATATGGCTTCATTGCTGCTCTTGTGTTTCAGTTGTGAGGGAAACTGAACTACTATGTGGTGGAAGATAGCTGTTCTTAAACGCAGCCCTAATTCCATTTCTCCAGCCGCAGCATACCCAGCCAGGAGACAAAACAACTGCCTTTTTTTTTTTTTTTTTTCTCATTTTGACATGGCATACTGCTAAGTTCTGGCCAGCAGGGTGCAGGCAGGAAAGGGTGAGCATTCCAGAAGGACATTCTGAAGGGAGGGTGCTCAACTTTCTCCCAATCCCTTTCTCATGCCACCTGCAAAGCTCATGTGGTGACCAAAAGTCAGCAGCCTCAGAGGAAGCAAGGGAATTTGTGAATACAGGGAGAAGGCCAGTGAGATTTCGGCCTTGGGTATGACCACGTGTTCCTGACCACAGGGGGAAACTGCAGTGGTGGCTGCAGCAATTGCTCAACCACGGGGGGGGGGGGGGGGACAGTAGGCATGGTTACGTCTTTACTGATTTACAGCCCTGATGGCCGGAGCACAAAAATTCCTTCCTGGCTCTTATGCCTGATTCTTAACACTTCTCACGAACACAGTATGGGGGCATGTCTATGATTGAGCTCATGCACACACAAATCAAGTCAGCAATACTTTCTTAAAGTTTTTTCCAAGTAGAAGTGAAATCAATAAATAAGGCAATTAGACAGGTTATTAAAGCAAAAAAAAATAGGAGCTCAAAATAATCATATCTGTGAGTCAAAGTCCTATTTTTAAGCTTGATGGTGCAGATAATTACCTCATTTCCATACTCTGCTTTGCGAGCACAGATATTTCCTTAATTGACATGTATTGTTCATATACCAGGGAAGTAAATGTTACACTTGTGAGCGCATTTTTACTTCTATCAGAATGAAATCCGCTGTGCTGCTATAGCCTTGGGAACACCAGTTTGAAATATCGGCACCATCTGGAACAAATGGTTTAACTCCCAGCTGTATCACGTAGATCTTCATCTTGTCTAAGTGGAAAGGCTAAGTAAGGGCATAAGCAAGAGCATCTCTTGGATAGAACATTAGCTGGAACTTTAATCCAGACTTTATACATACTACCCGGGATGCCCAGGCTCTGAGCTCAAGGCATTTCCCCCATGACCGAAGTAATCATTTCTCATTTTTTCACAGCAGGATTGTTTGAATTCTCAGGCCAGCTATGGCCATCCCTCTCAGAGGGGATTACATTTCTATGAGGCTTCAGAATTTCTAAAAATGCTTTGATCTTTCAGAATCTACGGCATCATAGTTACCGTAAAGTAATTCTACGAGGATTAGTGTAAAAGGGCTCATGAAGGAATAGTAAAGGATGGAGAAGAAAACATTGATTCTGATACTCATAATTTTGCGGGCATCTTGAAGCAGAGATTGCTCTCTGTGTCTTGCACGGTGAGACATTAGAGCATCGCTGTTATAACTGCAGGCCTGCGCCACACTGCTCTCCCTGAATCCGTGTGTTGACACTAATGTGAAACATTAGGAATAGCCGTTCTCTCCTTTGTACCTCCTGTGCCTGCTCTGGGAGAGGGGGCCAGTGTTGTCCCCTACTTCATAGGGATCCTGTGAGGGTTAAAAGGTTATTTAGCGAAAAACATTTGGAACAGTGACTGGTAAAACAGATAAACACTCTAGTGGTAAAACGTGGTATTGGGGGAGTTACTTTCTCATTTTTATTTTCATATTATGCTACTCTGATTGAATCAATCATCATAGATTCTTGATATCCACGCCTCTGAAAAGAGACCATGGGAACGGAAAGTCTAAAATTAACGTGTGCAGTAATAAGTCATAATTTTTAAAATTTGTGTCTCACACATTTTGTGATGTAGGTATTTATAGTTTTACTTATACATAAAGCAATTAAAGAGAATCAACTTATGAGGGACAACCTACATGCTATATGACTAAATGCTGTACAAATACTATGTGAAGAAAGCCAGAATTCTGTAATTTCAGAGGGCAAAAACCTTAGGAGTTCCAAAGTGTGCTTCTCAAAATTAAATTAAGGGTATTATTGGGATAAAGTGGTGACTCAGTGATTGGAGGAGTACTTGTCCCAGAATGGCCAAGGACCCAAGTTCAAACCCCAGCACCACATGCACAAGTATGTGTTGGAGGAAAAAAGACAGATGAAAAAATAAATACAACTGATTCTCCCTCTCTCCCCCTAAAAAAAGAAAAACAGTATTATCAATTATCCACTTTACTACCATGTACAAATTATAGTAGGATACGTGTTTAATAAAATAAATTAAATCATATAAGTAAATAAAATCTGTTGAGAAATTAAAACTAACTGACTTTTCATTTTTATAATTTTCACCGATAATTACATGATTTGACTGTTTTATAAATGCAGTTGTTTATAAAAAAGATTAAATGTTCAGGTGGACACAGAAGGAAAAATAGTCCGTAGTCAAAATTACCTGTTAGAAAATCATGGGTCACCCCTAAACACAGTCAATTTGGTATAGTTAGAGCATCCTATTCTACATAACATTGTTTTGGAACATTAAAGTGTGAACTAGTGAGGGAGAAAAAGATAAACCTTAAGTGTGGTTAACTGGCTATTTGAACTATTCTGCCTTTATGATAACAAGATTCTGAATAACGAATTAGGGTTGGTTGTGAACTCCCAAGTGTGGCTACTTGTCAGTAGGATACTAGTTATTCTAATATCGTCTCCATCAACTTTGCTGGAAGAAACAGATTTGTGAGTCATAGGGAGGAGTAAAAGAGATACAACAGGGGCTGGAATGGTGGCTCTGCAGTTAAGGATGCAGGTTCAAACCCCAGCACCACATACACAACAAAGTTTCAGAGCAATGAGGGCTACGTGAAAAACTGAGTAAAATTGATTCTCTCTTTTAGTCTCTCTCTCTCTGTCCCTCTCTCTCTCAAAAAAAAAAAAAAGAGACGTATCAAAATGTTATCTTGAAACAGGTAATAAAACATTCGACTTTCTAGGAATATACATAATACTCAGAGTCTAGGACGCCATTTATTCTCACATCTGAAGCATTTTTTAATTCATTCATCTAATCCTTACTGCAAATTTAATATTTCCATTTTTCTTTAAACTGTTTTTGGAGTTCCAACCTGCTAACTGTGTCTCATTGTGATTTGAGGTTAACTTAACAACACTACTTACTATGTATGTAAATACATGGCTACAGGTATGCGAAGGCGTACACTTGTGTTTTCTAATGAATATGAAGCCTGCGAGCTCTGCTAGGCCACCTGATTTGAGAGAGGTTAGGGAGATGGTGGCTCCTGTTTGTCATAAAGTTTCTGTTTTATTTGCTAGTGTCCATTTGTGTGAGCCAGCTCAGCTTGTGCAGCACAGGTGGCTGATTGAAGCAGCAATTAGCTGATGGCACTGCTGCTTTCAGGGTGTGTAAAGACATTTTATGACCACATCTAAATGCAGACACCAAGGCTGTGTGCCAAAAGAAGTCAGATGGAAGACTATGAAAGTCTAGATGAAGGTTTTTCAAAATCTGATGTTTAAAATTAAACATTAATTTCAAAACAGAATTGTTGTTGTTTTTAATCAAGATATCTTAACCGTTGTTTTAGAAAAAGTCATTTAAGAGGAATTCGATTTTCTTCATGTAACCACTTGGTACTTATTGAATACCGACTAGTTGCTACGTATCAGGCTAGGTTAAAAGGCCACAGATTAGCTGAGAATGGTTTATTCCCTCACAGCTTCAATTTGTTAGAAAGGTATGCAGGACAATCTGAAAACTAGAAATCAGAATATTGAAAAAAAGCTAACATAAATAAAATGTGCAGTCTGGTCCCTCCTTTTATTGAGGGTGCAGACCTGCAGGGTGTGTCTCAAGCGCTCCTCTGGTTTACAGTCTCTTCTGTTTGGACAGTACTTACGCTGTGCCTTCTCAGGAAGCCAACAGCGAGCTGTACTCTGCACTCATCAAGGTAAATAGTTCCCACCATGACATAAACAGTACCATTGTGCTTCCTTTATAAAAATGCACTTCCCAGTTTGCTGGTAGATATAAATTGATGATTTTTAACACTACTAGAGCATTTGCTTGCACAAGGTGAGCCACTCATGGAGCAAATCTCCAGAACTGATCTATATGATTTTGATTCTGATATACACAGTAAAGATGTGCTACTTTAGCATTGTGAAGAATGAATTTGGTAGGGTACATTTTTTCCCTTTTTTGCATATCAAAGTACAAAAGCAAAACCAAGAGGAGCTACAAGGTTTGTGTTTGATTTCCAACTACAGAGGTGATATGGTGCAAAATAATTCACTAGCATGTGGTTGGAGATATTTATTCAAAAGGAAGATAATTTAGGAACACTGGTTTTGGATAGTGCTAGCAAAATAGAGGAACATTGAGTGCGCTAGAGAGGAAATAAGGTGCTAGATACAAAAGAGCTAATAAAATAAAGCTTCACTATGAAGAACCCTTAGTGGATTTTTCTATGAAAATCTACTTTTTGGATGATGCAAAAACTTTTCCCTTTTTTGGGAACTAAAAGAGGAAACAAATTATCTTACAAGAAAGTTCATTGGTATAAATATTTATCCATGCGATGGTGACTATTAGTTAAAAATGCTAACATTATTTTTTTCTTTTTACAAGTAAGCATGAAGAACTGATCATCATCTTTCTGCTTTGATTCTGCACCTGTTTGACAGCAGATGGCTGAATATGCATCCTTAAAACTTCCTATTACGTGACTTTTGTCTGATGTATGCACTGAGCCTGAGATCAATTACTTAAGTGCTCTGATTAAAAAAAAAAAAAGAAAAGCTCTCTATAGTGATTAATTCCCCTACAAATGTCATCATTCCTAACAGGACAACGGTCAAGGTGTTCAAGAGAGAGAGATTAAAACTGAGCAATAGACATTGTGTCCAAACTGCATATAATTTTTGTGCTGTGGCATTTAATTGGATATAGAAAGTCTCCTGGTGTTTTGATTTCCTTCATGAATCAACTACACTTTTATCAGCTACATTATTTTATTAACTTTTTATCAAACATCATAATGACTTTCTCTGCATAGATTCTTAAAACTTGTACTCACTTCATTAAAAAAAGCTATTTTAAAGTGCAGTAAGTACATTAACTTTGTAAAAAGTACAGTATGTGATTTAAATATTTAGTGAATAGTCAAGGAAAGGTCAGCACAATTAAAGGGAAATTTATCACACAAAACATGAGCAAAAGTTGGATTTTTATTTTCCAATCTCATCATTCAGTGGCATAGTCTTGGAGTCTCAGGATTTCATTAATGGCCAGGACCTCAAGATTGTTACAGGGAGACCAGAAATGAACAGGAAGAGAAAAGTATTTCCTTAAAGATAATTTAGAAATGTAAAGTTTGTTTTCTAACAAAATAAATATTTTTAAATTCACAATGAGAATGTTAAGAATTTGATGAGACTTAGGAGATCCTTACTCTAAAACAAGGTCTGTTTTGATTTCAGTGTCCGTTTTCTGGAGGTAACTAAACATTTAAATTAATTTGAAGCATTGATACATGAATACACAATATAAAAACATGGGTGTACTTTGCCCGACCTACTAGTGCTGTAATCAGAGTGGAAGTTCATTATAAAAATAAAAATAAATAATAATTTTAAAAGCTAAAAATATTCACATGGTTTAAAGATCTGAAATTACTAGAGTGCACCTTTATATTTGCATATGGTTCCTGTCCATTAAAGAGCCATAATGATATTATTAGCAAATGGGAAGTTCATACTCTTTGTTCTGTACTTGAGGAGTAAGAAGTCCTTCAGAGGATGTGTAAACCGAAGGAAAAATACCAAAATCAAAAGTTGAAAACTATTTCTGTCTAGTGAGTTGTTCATGTGGGCACAGTGGGTCCTTTCTACAGCATCTGTTTCCTTGAATTACTTTCCTAGCTTATAGTCCATGAGAAAATATTGCTTAATGAGAGCTAAGTATGATTACACCACCACCATTTGTTTATTCCACTTGTATATTCACTTTAGAAACACACACCAAGCACTAAAGACATGCCTTGCACTATTCTAGGGTTGATCCCTGGCTGCAAATGCCTAGATTTCTGCTACTGTAAATATGGTAAAAAGAATTCTATGTTTTGTATCTTTAACATACAAAATTTTACAAAACCGATTGATCTCTGCATGAGAGTTATAATGTATGTTTCAGTGCTTTAGGTGCCTACCCAAATTATGAAACAATTCTGCATATCTTAAAAGTAACATTCAAATTGCAAAGTCCAATACAGGTCTGTGAGTACGTTCCGAGTGCTTATCTGTCTTTATGACTGTAAAATTAACATAAAGTCCAAAGGGTAAATGCTTTCATGATAGATCCCCTTCAATTCATAGCCTGCGATTTCAAATAAGAGGAGAAATCTGTACTGAGAAGTGGGGAGGTAAACAGAACGGCCGGACTGAAACATGCTTCTTTCATTCTCTCTAATCATGTCCTTCCATGACAAGTGAAATAAAATATAATGTAACAAATTCCTCAAAGACTGTTCAATAGATAAGGGGTGTTTGTGACTGATATGTGAAAGACTTAGATTTCAATGTTAGCTAGCAGTTTTTATTCAGTTTTCATTGCGTTTAAATAATGCCTCAGAGGTGGTTTACATAAGTTACTTCATCTGAACAGCAATAAAAACCTCAGATCAATTTTTATTCCTCTTAAATAAAATAAAGTCAAAGAATTGGTTAAGCATTTTGCATAAGATCAAATGGCATAATATCAGTATTTAAACCAAGGTGGGACTGACGCCCAAACCCAGATTGTGTCATGAGCTATTTTATCCATGAGGACAGCAGGAGGCTTTGACTATGCTGAGAGCTTTGATCCTCCCACTTTTAATTAATTGCAAAATCATCACCTCTCCAGGCTATGCCCATGGGTGAGAGAGTGGTCTCATTTAGCAACTGCTAATGTTCACTAAAATAATAATATAATACTATACTATATTATAATAATAATTGGTTTAAACAAGAATCATCAATAAATGTCAAAATGAATGGGTGAAGCTGAATGAGGAACCAGACTTTATAGTCTCAAAATACCTCAGAATGCAATACTGTAAAACACAGTAAAATAGTAGTTCTTCAGTGCAGAAACCTAGTCCCTGTCACTTAACCAAATGATGGGTGTTAACACTGCAGTAAGGGGATTGAAGGGGATTGAGACTCAACTCCATCCAACATGATCAATGTGAAAAATTCTTATCATTTTTAGGGTATTCCTAACAATAGTCTTACACCTAGATCCAATCATGAGAAAACATGAGATATACCTAAACTAAGGTGTTACAAAAGAAAGAAATATTTAATACTTTTGTAAAATTCAATACACTGAATATAAAAACACAAAGCAAATGTTCTACATGCAGTGAAACTAAATGGAACAACTGAATGCAATCAAATCATCTTGAATTTTGTCTACAAATAATATTGTAGGGATGATCTATAAAATATAAAATAGTTCTTGTGTAAAAGAGTGTGTGTGTTGTGCTAATGTTCATTTTCTGAGTTCATTATACTGTGCCTTTGTAAGAGAGCTCCTTGCTTTCAGGTAACAGTGAATTATTTAAGGAAGAAGGAATATTATATATTGAAAGCTCTTTTAAACCTTTTAGAAAAACAAATTATGGTCCTAAGTGAAGTGTGAGTGGAGTGAGAGGAAGAACGTACAAAGCAAAAGTAGCAATGTAACACTCTGGGACTCTGAGTAACAAATGTTTGGAAATTCTTCTCACTGTTCTTGGAAGTTTTCTGTAAGTCTAAAACTAAAACATTAGAAGTATATATTATAGTGCTTGAAGTGTCATTTAATATAAAAACTAAAAAATCATGAGTGTCTACAACTCAATAAAAGTCATTGTTCTTGGGGCTGGAGAAGTGGCTCAGCTGTGGCACACTTGCCTGGCATAAACGAGGATCCAGGTTCAAACCCTAGCACCACATACACAAATAAGTGTCAGAGAAACAAAGTCCAGATGAAAATCTAAATAAAATTGATTCTCTCTTTCTCTCTTGCTCTCACTCTCTTTTTTAAAAAGTAATTACTTTCAAAACATACATGAAGCTCAATGAGAATAATTATTCTTTAAAAAAGTCAATTTTACACATTTAATCCACAAGTTTCATTGTAAAAACTATGCAACAATTCCTAAAACCTTGCTAATTATTTCTCTTATATGCGTTATTCCCTTCTTTCCATAAAAAATTTGGGGGATATTAGGAATGAATAGTTATTACAATATATTACTTCTATTGACATAAATCTTTATTGGCTTCTTAGTGAAATTCAGGAATGTGTTAAATGTTTGATCTGCACTATCTTCTGTTACTCTTTTTTCTGTCATGAAGACAAAATACCTAAGGCAAGCAATGGGGGAAAGACTTATTTTGGCTCAAGGTTTCTGAATTTCCAGTCCATATTTGGCCAGTCCCATTGTTTCTGGGCATGAGCTGAGATTCATCACTATGGCAAAGGGTGGAGCAAAGCTGCCCACCTCAAGGCTGCCAGGAAGCACAGAAACAGAGAAAGTTGAGAATGGGGCTGAAAACAAGATATAATCCATAAATGCACACCTCTAGGGACCATCTCCCTTCAACTGGGCTGACGTTTCCACCACCTGGCAATAATACCATCAGCTGTGAACGTGTCCATTAATGAATCAGCCCATTGATGAGGTCTGAGTCCTCATGATCCAATTAATTTCCAAAAGCCCTGTCTCTGAACCCTACTGCACTAAGGACGAAACCTGCAACACACGAACCTGTGGGGGACATTCCAGATGCAAGCAATGTCAAATCTCATCTCGAAATGTCCCCAAGAGTAGGCCCTTCTGCTAAATCCATTTTATGAAGGAAAAACTGAGTTTCTCTGAAAAACTTCTAAATGTCAGCCACTTAGGAATTAGTGGTAGGAATAGAATGCAGGCACGTTAACTTTGTAAATACTTTCAGATATACTTCTACTTTTTGAATATTAAGTTTATCTTCTGATAAAACTGTTTCTTAAAGTATTACTATTAGATTTTTTCCAATGATAAGAATAGAATTCAGAGCTTGGCACATGCAAATATTTTATTTCAAAATATCATGAATGCAGTAGAAGGGTTGTGAAACTCATAATCTTCTTTCTCTTTATTTAATCTTAGTTCATCGTTAGTGACTAAATGTTTATGGGTCATGGTGTTGCTCTAATATTTAAAAATATTTCAAGCTTTCCTTGTTCTAACCCTCTTTTTCATCAAAAAACCTGTGCTTATTAAGAAACAAGGTAAACATATTATTTTAAAAAGGGCTACACAGAATTGTCAAAGGGTATTCATTCTTTATTTCCTTCTAATTTGCAAGTCAATTATCCTGACCTATAATTTAAAAAGAAAATAAGAAATATACCCATCTTAAGGATAGAATTCAACAAACATTTTGTTTTCTACTTATACAAATGTATTTTCTAGATTAGATTTAGGTTTATAGTAAAATTGTAGAGTAAGTACAATTCGAAACAGTATTCCATTGTATATGCACACCACATATTCCTTATTCATTCTAGTGTATACAGGCACTGAAATATCACAGCATACTTCATAAATAGGTATTGTGTTATGTGTCAATCAAAGGTGAAATAAAGCCTTAAAAATACACAACCATGGAAGGGGTCAAGTAAGTTACATTGCTTAACTATAGTGATCATTTCACTGAACACAGGTATATTAAGGCATTGTGTTGCACACCTTATATTTATGTAATAAGAGTAAAAAAAATACAGAAATCCTTTCATGTTAACGTGAGTCCAAAAGTTATATAGCAGAGAAACACTCCAGACGAACTTAAAATAGGTGTTCATTACAGACTTCTTCTGTTAAAAACAGACTATTCCCTTTACCTGGGCAAACTTGGTTTTAATTATGAAAGGGCTGACCTAATTAAATTCAGGCTCAACCCAGAAATAGCTGGATTGAAGAAGACAAGACTTATACATTGTCATCTGCAGAATCATTATTTGTATTACCAAGGAATGTGTGCACTTCATTTTTATGAGAAGATTTAATAATTTTCAGCTGTTAAATAACTTGGAAGAAGCTCTTTATTAAAAAAAGATTAATACATGAACTAAAATGCTCACTCTAAAAATTCAAAGCACAAAACTTTTAAATTCATGTAATAATGCTGACATCCAAAGGAAAAAAATAATATTATACATATTAAAAGTGTAATAAAAATTGCATGATGAAATGAATCTATTCATAAAGTTATAGCACTCACTTACAACAGGCTCTTTAGGGAGTGAATTAATGTCATTGTAAAATCTCCTCCCTGGACTGGAAATTCCAGCAGCAAAAATGCATATATTTGGCTGCAATAAGAACTTGGGAGAATCGCCTTTTCTATATCTGTGAAGAATGACATTGGTATCTTAAAGGGGATTCCACTGAATCTGCTTTTTGCAGAATGGCCATTTTTATTATGTTGATTCTGCCTAACCAAGAGCATGGAACAACTTTCTTCTTAGGTCATCTTGGATTTCATTCTTCAACGTCGGATAATTTTCGTTATGGAGAACTTTGACTTCCCTTGTTAGGTTAATTCTCAAGCATTTTATTCTTTTCAAGGATATTGTGAATGGGACTAATTTCCTAATTTCTTCCTCTGCTCTTTTATTGTTAGTCAATAGGAAATATACAGACATTTAAAGATTAACATAATGAGACTTAACAATTACTTTCAACAATTTTTGATATTCCATCAGACTGTTCCTGACAAACCTTGATCGCCATATCATATCTATCATAAATTTTTCAGGATGTGTAAAAATTATTTTTTTCTTCCTATAGGAGTCCCAGTCTTTAAGAATGTCTTTAAAAATTAGAATATTTAAGAGGGATTAATAACTCATTAGCCAATTAATACCATTATAGAAATTAAAGATTTCAAAAAATCACACCCCAACCAACGAATTCAGGTTGGAAGGATGTGGTGTCAGATTGGAGACAATTCCTGATGCAAATCTGACTTCCCCGTACAGCATTGACTCATCCGAAAAGGGCTCATTAAAAAACCTAAGAATCAAAACAGAATATTCATATTGGCCAGTCCCGTTAAGCCATTGTTTATCCACTTAATGATATCAAGGATGAATGAATGGACCATCCTTCCTATCTTCCTATCATGGACTCTGCTCCACAGAAAATAGTTAAGCTTGTGCATTTGAACAAAGTGAAAAAGAATGATTTCTTTATTGATTGGCTAAGATCACACCAGCAATTAGCATACTAGATTCAAGTATGACTAAATTCAAAGATTTAGGGCATGTGGACTAATTTCTCCAAGACTCCCTTACATATCTGAAAGGGAGTTTTGCATCAAACGTGTTTTTGAAAGGTAGGGTGTGGGTTAGATTCCACTCTGGAATGAACCAGGAGGTAAATGATCTTAGCCTAAAAGAAGGTAGGAAATAGAGCCCACAGGTATGATTGGGTAAAGGATATAGGGGAAAAAATAGGAGTCCAGGGTAAAGCCCAGATTTCTGGCTTCACAGATTTGCATGGATGTGGTACCACTGAGACAGAGTCGTGAGAGCAGCAGGCTGGACCTGACAGGTGGTTTGGGATAAGCTGCTGTGAGGTCCTTGTGGGTCAGTTAAGCATGGGTAGCAGGTAGAGTCGCGGGTGGAGTTCTCTGGAAGTGAACTACTACTGCTACCCGGGAAGTGTGGAAAGCACTGTGCATGTCTAAGTAGCAAGATGCAAACCATAAGTAGACGGAAATTAGACTGTGAAGATGAGTTGACCCGACACTGAAAGGCACTGAGTCGGAATTTTGTTGGCCTTGCTGACAGGCCACAACAACTCAGGGCCTCTGTCCACCCTCTCCTGTGTACCACATTTTCCAGATTTGCTTGCCCCCACCACGATTGCTAGATCCTTCCAAAGAGGAAATAGTCAAGGGATTTAACAGGCAGAAGAAAAAGCCACAGTGTTCTGCTTCTTGTTGCAGGCAGACTGCTGGGCATTTTGGGAACTGATGGGGGTTTGACCAGCAGCTGTCAGGCATAGAGCAGAGGAAAACATCAGGAATAAAGACAGGCACTCTGTCCTTTCTGCATTCCCTGATTTGTTTGGTTTATATTTTTGTTTGAGGTTGAGTAGTATTTTGACCAAATTTGTGTTTAATAACAATGCACTGGTGACAGGAAAGAAATGAAAGATTTTAGACAAAGGAAATTAATTACTCCATGTAGCTGATGTAGATGTCAGTGAATGACTCAAAGCGGTCTCTCATCACAACCTTGTTGATAAGATGGAAAAACAGTGGAATGAGGGCAGCTCTGGCAGTTGAGACGATGGTGAATTAATAGTTGTCTGAATGAAGTCTCTTGTGATAACAAGACACATTTCTATCCTTGTAGTCCTCTCATTCCAAAAGCACAAGAAAAATTTAGAAGGTTGATTTAGGTAATATATAAATAAAATATTTGACAAGTGTATTTGTAAATTAGTATAGCATTATAAGAGTAGGGGGCTTAAATGATGTTACATTTAGATATTGAGATGAAGCCTATAAAATATAGTTGTATAAATACTTGATTATTTTTCCAAACATTTATTTCTTTTCGATGAAGTCTAATTTGAGATTTTTTTATACTCCTTTCAATTATGGATTGAATACTCAGCAAATATCCAGTCTTGCTAGTGTTTTTACAATGGTGTATTTGAAAAACGTTCAGTTTACAAGTATTCTTACTCCTATTAATTGTCTTAGGGGCTGGTCCATGGCTTGCAAAGCTCTCTACTAATATGCTTCTGTTTCCTCAGACAAAAGAGGTCCTATGGCATTGGTGTCAAAACTGAAATTGTGCTTAAAAGTGATGCCTTATTAATAATATGCATAACATTTGTCCCACTCTTTCAAATCTCTTCAAAGGATGTGCTTGAATGTGGGGAGGGGGAGAAAATTGCACGTATCACTATGTATCACTATTTTTTTTAAAACAAGCTAAGTGAAAGAGTCAATTAGTACAAATAATCAGAATAAGTAGGAGTAGGAGAAAGTGAGGAAAATACAATAGATCCTTTATAGGAACTATTATGCTCTTGATTGACATGAGGACTAGGAGGAAATGTAGCACGGTGCAAATACACTATCTGTTATTTGTCATAGATGATTTTTTAAAAAAATGAATTTATACATTCCCTTTAATCGCAATTATGTTCAATAAAAATTTGTAAGTACAGAAACAAAAGCTAAAGGAATTATAGGAAATATCAACATACACAATTTATTAAAAAACTGTAATTATGATTTTTTTTAAATTTTTTATTTATTATTATTTTTTGAACAACCTTACAAGATTTTAACAAAATAATATAAAATGTATATAAAATGTGTAAATATTCTGGATATTGCAATTATCTCCAGGAGTGCCCCCCCCAATTACCCTCCCTTCTCCCTCCCTTCCCTTTCCCTTTATAATTCTAAAAAAACGGTATTAGATTGTAAAGCTTTACATCTTATCTGGATTTAACTCATGTTACTAGACCAGCTTTCTCACTGTCCAGGGTCTAGTCCCCACCTCCACCTATGAGTGGAGACAATCGACCCTTAGATCTCTGGGTTAAGCTGATTTTACTCATCATGATCTCTTCCATAACCATCCATTTACCCTCAAAGGCTGCAAGGTCATTGTTTCTAATTGCTGTGTA
>PVKS010000031.1:148128-191001 GCA_004027875.1 Aplodontia rufa | reverse complement strand
CTTTATCTAAAAGGACATCATAATTTGAAGCTCTGCAGACAGGGAATTTCTTTCACTCACAAATATTTCCTTTTTGTTCCCCATTTGCCATGCCATTATTCAATCTTATTTATATGTCGATTTTTAAATGAAATTTTAATATCTCTTGAGAATAAGATTTAGGTTTTATTTATTTTCTAAGATCGTAATTTTACTGTGGTTTGGGACAAAAGTAAGTACTCAACAAATACTTGTTAAACAAATCAATTTTCTGTCACTGAAACTGTAAATTATTATAAATGTTTGGTTTGAAAAGCCAATATCTTTTTAAGTGACCATCCAATGTATACTACATTTAAATTATCAGTGAGATTCAAGTTCAGGCCAGTCTGTTTAGAACTAAAAAAAAATTAAATCAGTAAATCAATAGAGGAGAAAATGTGACCAATCTGTGGTAGTATAATATAAATAGTGTCCATTTGCCCCTGGCAAAACCTATCTGACATTTTCTCATAGACCCTTGGGGAATTTTTAATTTAAAAATCTTGAGAGAAAATTTTCATGTAGACACTGAGCAAGAAGAAAAACCGTAAGCATCTATGCTGTCATATACTGAAATATAAATTCATCTTTGCACATTTTGGAAAATGTATTCCCTACATGTGACTTCAATTACAAGTCATAGAGTGTTCTGAGGATGCATGCCCAAGACTTTCAAAGAGTTAAGTAGTATGTCTAAAATATGGAAACAAATGTGGGAAGCCACTGATCAGCCCCACGATTAGATGAGAGAGTAAATGGAACTCTCCTATGTCAATGCCCATCTACGAAACAAACTGTTTTGCAGAATCACATGTATTTATTCATGTCTTCATAAACGTTCAAATAGAGCTTGCCTTCTCCTCCCGCAGGACACACAATCTGAATTACACAAATAGCACTAGATTTAAATAAGCAAACCCAACATACTTCAGATCTGATGGCCATTAATCATCAGTGATCTTGGGTCAATGAGCATCTGGCTTCAGTAATACAAAAGATAATACATTTCACTAAAAGACAATGAGACTTCTAAAGAAAAATAACCTCCCTTAAGAAAACAGACGGTGCAAAAGGCAGAATGGAGCAGATGATGAGTGAGCTGGCCAAAATGGCTCCAAGACAAAAACAGTTTCCATCACACAACAGGAAAACAAATAGATCTTTTTCTATATAGGTAATTTTGAAATGACAGAGAATCATAAAGAATGTAATAAGTTTATGAATAAAAGGGAACTTCAGTGGAATTTCTCCTTGGTATGCTTTCTTAGATCTCAACACACACTTTTGCAGTTATTGCTTTGGGAACATTCTAAGCAAAAATCTCTTAGGATGATGAATATCTTAATTTGCATTACAACTGAGTCCTTAATTTTACAGCATGGAGGCTTTTTGCACTAAGACACATTGGGTCAATGCTACCTAAGCGATTGCGTTCTGTCAAAGAATTTGAGTTGATATTATTGGTGGAGTAAAAGGATCAAATAGAGATAACTCAGGAGGCATCTTTAACATATCAAGTCCTGGGATATCAGTGTTTTGGAGTCTAAGCGTTAAGTCTAAATTGTGGTTCAGATTATAGTCAGATGAACAGGGCAGCTCCACAGAAGTAGCCCATGTGAGCACTCAGGCTTGATTACCTCCTGCCTGGTCTGTTCCACTACGGAGTGACCAGCTTCCACTCCTGAGGGCGTTCAGCCCCAAAGATATATGAGTTACAAGAAGGGTTGCCATCCAAACACACACACCTCTTGGCTTCTCTGCCATGGTTTTTGACTCCTTTTCATTCCAGAGCCTTTCTGTATTGCTTGGGCTTTCTGATGATACTCGACCCTCTTCTGTTACATTAACTGACTTCATCAGCTTGCTGTCCTGTTAATTGTGACCCGCTAGCAGACTCACTGTAGACTGCTGTTGCCGTTGGCCTCAACCCAAGTCCCTGATCTAGTAAGGTAAGAAACGATCATGAACTTTTTCACTCTGCCCAGCGTCTATCTGCTCAGACAGCAATATTTTCAGTCTTCCAAAATAAATAATTAACAACTTACATTTATCAAGTAGTTAAGTCCAAAAAACTTAATGTGTTTTATGTCCTAACCACTCAGTGGTCACTTGACAAAGATAATACACATAAACTGAAAGAAAAAATAATGCTTTATTTTATGGTTAAATAACTGTAATTGTTCAATAATGTAATTTGCACCTGCTGGGTACTACACAATTTCTTAATTGTCATTTCTTCATTCACATTGATTTTCTTATCACCATGAAAACCTCTGCTTTGCAAAGATGTGATCTTACTGAAAAGAAGTATAGTGCTCTCTAATGTTGAAATCATTGATTTCTTCAAGCTAGTGTTTTAGCAGTGTTTAAAAGATATCATGGATCTCTATGTTTTCCTCAAAAGTTTAAAATATTTTGGGGTGCCTATGAGTTTGCTATTGCCTCCGGAGGCATTCCCACAATGTTTTAGAACTGTTATTAAGATAAGGATGACAGGTAGTGTGATATAAAGCACTTTAACTTATATTTGATTAAATAAATATGATTTTTGCTCAGAATAGATTACTAGGAACAGCAGAAACACAAAACATTTAGAGAAAAATTCAATAGTCTCACTTATGAAGTAGCGACAATTATAATTAAAGTTTGTGATAAAAATTAAATTTGATGGTGTAGGGGAGGAGTCTATGAAGGAATCACTGGGAAAGTATGGATAACAATTCTTACATAGAGATAAGGATGCTGCTATTTATGGCAGCAGATATTTAAAGAGCCTGAGGGAACCAATCACATGACAATACTGGGAATAATCGTTGAATGTGGCTTTAATGAGGTAATATAACAGAT
Organism: Aplodontia rufa; assembly: GCA_004027875.1. NCBI lineage: Eukaryota > Metazoa > Chordata > Mammalia > Rodentia > Aplodontiidae > Aplodontia > Aplodontia rufa. The sequence continues at coordinate 188,133 of PVKS010000031.1, read as the reverse complement.
TACTTTAAATATTGGGCTAATGTTGGGAGGATGCCAATGGAAAACTCTAGGTGCAAGGAGATAAAGCCTTAAAATCAGCTGATATGAGTAGAAATGAGGAAACAACATGGTTAGGAAAGATTTCCTCTTGTCTCTTTGGAGTTTTGACTCATCAGTAAATAGCTTCCCTTTCTCTTCTGCAGATTTATCACCATACTTTCTAGCTGCTTCTTTTCCATCAGCATGTGGACATGGTCAAATGCTTCACCATCACTTTAAAATCAAAAGAAATAAATCTCTCCTTTATTGTCATACCTTCCTCCCTCTTTCCACCCCTTAATGGACTACTCAAAAATCTACAATAGCATTTGCTACATCCTCCCTCCACCATCACCTTACATCCACTGAAATCTAACTTCTTTCCTACCAACCACAGGGAACTGTTTACTCTTTTCCAATATCCTTCACATTGCAGCACTCAATGGGTTTTTCTCTGCCTTTGCTCTTCCTTATTCTCAAAATCTGATTTCCACTTCCTGTTTCTTTTCTATGCTTCCTGTTTCTTGCATCTGGTCACACTTGTTTCATGCTTTGTGGGCTTCAGTTCTTCTCGTTTTTTAAGATCAATTTCCCGTACAGATGAGTAACAATACTTATCTTACTGTGTAAGCACAGCCACTTCTTTTATTTGCTTCTTTTCCCTCACTTACCAACCTCATTTCCAGTCCCTCTCGGTCCTACAGTTATAGGCACCCACATTGAATAAATGGTCCTGCATTGATTTACTATGCTGTTTTATGCCTCTGTGCCTTTTCAGAATGTTTTCATTTCCATCCTGGCCTTGGCACATTCTTTGTTTATTCCAGTGCAAAATGAAAATATGGGCCCACTTGTCCAATATTAGTGTAAATTTCAGATAGAGATATCAACATATTCAACCAAGCAGAGTTTTCTAAGTGTGGACCGTGGGCATCTGCACAAATCACACACCCTTGAAGCAGACCTGCTTCACTTTCCTCTCATTCTTTAACACTCATTTCAAGCATCCTCTCTTCCAGGAACTCTGTCTGACTACCAGCATCAATCTGAGTAAACACCTTTCTTCCATGCCTTCAATTTCTTTATACAACTTGATCCAAGCTCTTCTTCCTTCTTGGCAGGTGCTGGCTTCTTGGCTTAGCTTCCTGCATAGGTAGTGATCTTCTGATAACAAACAACATACAACTTGAACCTCAGTTTGGACCAAGTTTGACAAATTCTAGTTCCCAATGAGCCCAAGTATTTAAGACAGTGAGTCAAAGCGAGAAAATATACATAGGACATAGATTTGGACAGTGATAAAAAGAACAAATTCAAAGATTTGATTCTATATGAATTGGATACCACATCTAGGAGACAGTATGGGGAGGAAAATTATGAATTGAGGGGTGTCATGAGCAGCATGCAAACTCCATAGTGCCACGACAGACCTCTGTATCTGTTTCACAGAACACAATGGTATTGTTGAGCCAACATAGTCTACACCATACTTAAAAGCATCATGGTGATTTCCTTAATATTTTATTTAAATCTAATTCCATATGTCTCATAATACCTGTGTTTACAAATATCTTGCCACTTTATCATGCTGCTATCAAACACTACAAGTGAGCCTCTCTATTTTCTTTGAATAAAGAAACATATTGCTGGCAGAAACACCACAGCAAGAGTCCAGAACATTATGCCAGCATGCTTGAATTTCTCAAAGGTGCAGTTTTATGCAATAAATCTGTCTACAGAACCTGAGGGAGAAAAAATAATCACATGAAAATGAAAGATTGAGACTTTTTAATATGTGAGCAATTATAAATTGGGTGCATTGTTTGATGCCATATGATAGTCAATTTCTAGATGTAGAAAACAACTTAAATTAAAAATAATGGAAGTACAAAAGAGAAACACGTCCTTATTGAAGAAGTGAATTGGATTTCTCTGGTCAGTCCTGAGTTGGGAGAAAAAAATATAGTAGGTGGTAATTGTGGACCAATCTGCATCCTCCGGGAAAGTAGCTGCAGATGCTGTAGGCCAGAGTCATATTATCACATGTAATCTGTGTATTGAGTCTCACTGTGCATTGAGTCTCTTAATTGCAATCAACTCTCAAGATCTCAAGTGTTGTAGTAAAAGTATCATAAAATTTATGACAAAACAAAAGAGAAAAATGAAGGGCCTAATATTTTTGAGTGCTTATTCTGTTATGGACCTGCCTATGTGGGACACTTATTTTTAAATATTTGAAACAAAAAAAAGTTATATTATTGATCACCTGTTGAGGTTGGAAGGCAGACTCAGGGTGCTTAAGCAATTTGTTCAAGTCAGTGGTGGTAATGCACAGTTGTAAAGTTGTAAATCCAGGTAGTCCACAACAGAGACTGAAACAGAAGGAACACAAGTTTGAGGCCAGGCTGGGTAAATAGGTTGGAAATATTGCTAAGTGGTAAAGTCTCTATATCAAGCATTGATTTGATCTCCAATACTAGAAAAAAAAAAACAGAAAATGTCAGAAGTAATACCTTTGTATGTGTTGGTTTTATTGGGCAAGGTGGACTTTAAATCACATTTAATGCTGTCATAAGACTACTATATAATTTTGTTTTGAGAATACTGGCATTCATATATTAAGATACTTCAACTATGAATAATACCCCAATTCAATCTGTCCTCATCAACAAAAGAGATTTCCTCTTTGGGGCTGTTCATAAAGGGTTGGGTGGATCCAGAAACATAAAGAGATCATTAAGACAAAGTCTGCTTGAGTCTGAGCTTCTTCCTAGACTACCGGCTCCTTCTCTGTGATTCCAATATGGCAGATGACATCCAATGACACCCAGTGCGCAAAATGCTATTCATCTGTGAAAGAGAATGAGATGGAGAGAAGAAGAAGAAGAGAGAAAAGGGGGACAGTGGGGACAGAAAAGTTTGATTTATTTATTTTTAGAACAATCAAGAAAAATTTTACTTTTCCCCAGGAAAATCTATTTTATTTCACTGATCCAAATTGTGTCTCTATAAACTATTAAGGGAAGATGGGGGTCTTTGGCTGATAAAGTTTAATCTCAACTTGATGTGCCAGTCCTAGAACCAATGTTTTCAGTCAGTTCCCATAAGCACAATAGCTACGCGGTGCTGGAGACTGAAACTGTGGAAACGAATAGGACAGAAGGGCAAAGAGGAATTTATTTGACCTTGCATTCTCTGTCTTCTCAAAGAATTTTTAAAGAATCGGTCTTATAGTTGTGCAAAAATTCATAATACATAATCCTAAAATTCAAGTTCTTAATGTTTTAAGAAATTAATATTCTGAATGATAACAAATCTGTGCCCAATGCAAAAAAATTGAAAAATAAAAACTAAAGCAAAATTTAAAGTTGCCATTAATTTCTGTTTGCTAAGAAAACTTGACATAATCTTTTTGTTAAGCTTCCTTCCAGTCTGGTGGTATATGTGCATATGATGTTATTTAAAGTACTAATTTATTCTTATTTGTGACTGAGTAAATCTCATACATAAGCTTTTCATATTCATATTTGAACAAATTATAGTGAATCTCTTCAATATGTATATCAAGTAAATAAATTTAATAAAAGATAAAAGTACTAATAAAGAGCAATAGAGTAGAGGGAAGAGAATAGGGAGGTATATGTGGTGCGGAGGGACATACTGGAGACTGATTTGGAATAAGTTTGACTGCTTACATTTATAAAAATATCAATGCTTATCCTATTGTGCAGTATATCTAACAGCAACATGGGTTGGGAGGAAGGGAGGTGAAGGGGGAACACTGGAGACTGAAGTAAAACAAGTGAAACTCCTTGCTATTATAGTTATGTCATTGTGTAATTTTATGTCATGTATGTCTAAAAAAATAATAAAATAAGAGGTGAGTAGGCAGAGGAAAGATAAGTTTTATGGCAGTTAATGTATTCTGTATGGTAACACATGAAGGATCATGCTATTAGACTTTTTCCAAAGCCTATGGAAGGTATAGCAACATCATGAGTGAATCCCTCATACGAATTGTTGAGTTTAGGTGATGTGGTGTGCCTCTTGAGATTCTCAGTTGTGACAGATACGCCACTCGGATATGAGATTTGATAATGGAAAGTCATACATGTGTGACATCAGAGGATATATGGAAAACCTGATTTTCTCCTTAATTTTTCTTGAACCTAAAACTGCCCTAAAAAAATAAACTCGTTTTCTAAAAAGACTGTGTACCTCTATGTGACAATAGGAAGAAAGGAGTACAGTCAGTGAATTCTCAGTGTGTTGTTGAATCCAACAGGATAAAGAGCTAGAGAAATTACATGGCAGGCACCAGAGATAAAGCTGGATTAATGGAAAGCTAATTAAAGAATCTTATCCTCTCTTTAATTATTCCCATCAAGGTAACAAAGAATACTGCAAAATATTATTCCAGGAACACAGAAGAATAGGGGAAGGGAAAAGTAGTTGAAGTTGGGGCTGGAGAGGTGGCTCTGTGGTTATGGTGTGTGCCTGGTATGCACGAGGACCCAGGTTTGAACCCCCAGCCCCACGTACAGAATGAGGTGTCTGAGCAACAAAGACACATTCAAAACTAAATAAAATTGATTCTCTCTCTCTCTCTCTCTCTCTCCCCCTCTCTCTCACATTGTCCCTCTCCCTCTTAAAAAAGCCAGTATTTGAAGCTGGTGACCTCAATAATTCTTACTACTTGATAGTCAGTCTTTCATAATCCTTTCTTGTCATATTTCCTTTGAATAGTTGAAGGTTAGGAGATGTTACCTTCATTCTAAGATTTCAAAAGATACTGACTTCCAACTTGGTGGCTTGTGCCCTTGCTTCCTTTTGAAATAAAGCAGATTGCTGTGCTGGCACATCTGGCAAGGAACTAAGGAAGGAACAACTAGAAACTCTGATCCTCAGTCCAACAGCCCCAAATGAACATCAGTGTGCGCATAACCACGTGAAGAGCTTGGAAGCAGGTCCTTCTCCACTTGAGCCTCCACATGAAACCAGAGTCCTTGCTGATGTCTTGAATTGTGCTTCACGGGAAGAACTGAAGCAGAGGGCGAAGTAAGACAGTTCACACCTCTGACTCAAAACACTGTGAGAAACTGTATGCTATTTTAAGTCCCAAAGCCTGTTATAATTTTAACATAGAAATAAATAGCTAATAACAGGGCTTGTCGGGGCTGGAGCGGTGGCTCAGCGGTTTCAGCGCTTGCCTGGCAAGCACAAGGACCCGGGTTCAAACCCCAGCACCACGTACACAACTGAGTGTTGGAGCAACTAAGGCCATGTGAAAAACTAAATAAAGTTGTTTCTCTCTTTCTCTGTCTCTCTCACTGTCCCTCTCTCTTTAAAAAAAAAAGGGGGCTTGTCATTAAAAAATAAACACCAATTTATGTGCTTTTATATTCTAACTTTTATAATTCACTAAAATTGTAATTTAGCTTTATAAAATATTTTTCTCCTCTGTGCCCTCATATGTTTTGGGAATTGGGTTGACTCTCAGAAGGTCGTGTCTGCAGCAAGGAGCTGTGAGGTGATACCCACTCTGAAGGAGCTGTCCCCTGGGGCCATCACTAGCAGCTGAGCAGGTGGTCCCCCATAGGAGAGCGGAGGGCTCCTGTATTGACTACCACATGTGCTGAAATAGCCTCATGAATTATGTTCCTCAGATTTCCAAGAATATAGGCTCAAAAATAGTATTTTGTGCCTGCTGGATTTATCAAAATCTGCAGAAAACATGTTGAAGTCATTCTGTTTTTGCCATCATGGCACTTTTAAAAAAATTGGACTTTTTAGCTTAGGCAATTTCAGCCTATAAAAATGTAAAAAAAAATACAAAAATTCTCACGTACTATACATTTAGCTAGCCTATAAAAAACTGGAAATTAATATTTAATAAAATACCATCAACTTATTCCTAGAAGCTTTTAGAATTTGTCAGTTGTCCATTCTCTCCTCCAGGATAGGACCCCAGAACCCTATTCCATTAAATTGCCCATATCTCCTACAGGAGGTTACAGCTTTTCCATCTTTATTTGTTTTTTAGGACCCTGACATTCGAAGTACACTGGCCATTTGCTTCCTAGATTGTCCCTCACTTTGGGTTAGTCTGATGCCTCTTCCTGGTTAAAGTAAGGTTATATGTTTTTCGATTCCAGCCACAAAAGGCTGGCCGTTCTCAGGACGTCTCACAGGAGCTGAGGTGGACACATTTCGTTACTGTTTATACTGATTTCGATCACTTGGATAAAGTGAAGTTTTAATTCTTACTTTTGTCATTAATAAGTCATGAAAGTAAGGGTTACATACAGGATAATATTTAAAGAGTGTGAAATACACTGCTTCTCCCCTCATTTCCTCTCCCCAGGTTTGGCAAGCCTTGCCTGAAACAAATTGGACTACGGCATTTATATAGGATGCTTTTCTATTTTCATTATCCCTTCTCAGTTTATCAGTTGAAATAGTCCTCCAAGGAAATATTTTCCTTCTTAATTATTTGCTTATTTATTTGATTATTTTATCAGTAGAGACTCATGGACATTTGTGATATCTTGGGCTTCATAACTAATTACCGTGATTAATTATTTTGATGCCCAGATGTTCTTACATTTCCCTTTCATTTCCAAATATTGTAGTCCACGTTATTTCTTAATTACATAGGCTTTGGCACAACCTTTTATGCTTTTATTCACTGTTGTCAATTTCATTGATTCAATAAATTCTATGATTAACAGTGAAATAAATTTAAGTATTATGAAATAAAGTTAAAACTCATCATTCAATACTTGGAGGTTTTCAGAACATTGTAACAAGCATAGTCTATTGCTAACATGTCCATAGTTCCTTTATTTCAGTGTGTCTTGAGGCACAGTAAGTGCCTTCTTCCTCTAAAAGGTACAATTATCTGCTTTTTAGGGAAAAAAAAGGCACTGAGGCACTTGCATATTTCACATAAAACAGCTCACTCAGGACAGCTCTGATTAGAATTATGAAATCAGCAACATTTAAAAGAAACAAAACCAATGGCACACACAGAATCTTTCATGGGAATTTCCACATTTATCAAAATAGTCTTCATTATTTTAAGAAGTTTCTGACCTTAGCACGCACCTTTTAATAATTAATGGTATCTGACTCATTTCTTCTTTTTTTCTTTCTTTGTGCTTGTGGGTAGCATATTTTTTCACTTTTTCTACATGAAACAATTTTCCCCATGGTTGGTATATCCCTCTGGTCATTTTATTAAGAGGAAATTGACACAGCCACACTTGTGTCACCATCTAAGAATTCCTTGTTTGTTTTTGACAAATTACTGTCAGTTAGGATATAGGTTATTAATGATGGCGACCCGTACAAATCTGGAAAGTATATGGTTTGAGGTTTATAAAGTAAACTCATCTAATGTTGGGCCTGACTAATAAATCAACATCTGATGCTCTACATCAAATACTAATTAATTCTTCCTTTCCTCGCTCATATTAATTCAGTGTCATTCCAAGTCTTCAAGGGAGAGCTCCTGCAGCTCAAAGCAAGAGCACTCTTGTGCCTTGCAAGAGATTTTTATTAATTGCACTAGCTGCAGTGGTTTTGGACAACTGAATTTAGAAAAGAAAGATGACTTTGGAGGATAATTCTCTCTCTTGGCAAACACGAGATTTTCAGATCCAAATAAATCCTTTTGAACCTAGTAGAAATAATTTTTTCACAGCTTTTTGGATACTCAGATATTCTGGTAATCTAATTACTGAGACCATTCATTGTATTCCAACATTCATATTAATACCAACTTCAAAATACAAAATAAAACAAATGCAACAAATTAGTTCAAGAACCCTAGGCATAATACTTCATTATGATGGCAAAGACTATTTTTATTTTATTTATAATCACGTAGGACTAAAAATACCTACTTAAATATTTAAAATTCTGGTAACCAGCTGAATGTTCTGTGTACAATTATCAATATATTTTCAGGATATTTTATTTTGTTTTGAGCTTGATAATTTAAAAGACTACCTGTAAACTGTGTTATGGAGTCTTGTTATGGAATTAAATAGAAAGCTGACTATATAGCTTTGATGGCTGTGTTGTTCTGTGAACTTAGCACCTTGTTATTTTTCATTCTGTTCTACGAAGAAGCTGTGAAAACAGATAATCTGCCTCTACTTTCTTCCATTCATGTTGTAAAACAAAAATAAATGGTTAAAGGAGGGAAGAGCCCAAAGCAGCAAATCTTCAAATACCTGTTTAAGTCCATAGTAATGTGACCTCTACTGCTTGACTAAAGCCATACGTAACTCAAGCCTAGGAGTTGGAGAAGCGGCCAATTTAAGGAAGGATGAATTCTACAGAGATAGGTACCCCTCTCTACTATCTGGAGTCAGAAACAGGACAGCTCTGAGGTTTTCAGTCTTCACAAATACTAGCTTTGGGGTCTACGGATTTTTTTATTTCTTATTGAGCTTTCTCTTACAGTTCAGAATTTTGGGGGTGTCCTAAACTTGTGAGACATCATGACAGGCTTTGAAGGACCCTTAACTTAGTCTGTGCCAATATCTGGAATGGACTAGGAGCTCCTGAGACCTGAGTTCAAGTGTAGAATGGGTCAGGGGCATCCTGCAGTCGACCCTATCTTTGGGTCCAGGTACTTGGCTCTGGATGTCCTATTTGCTTAAGGCTGGTTCTGCTAAACAGCTCAGGTCAGGAAACTGTGATCCCAGAGGGGTAGTAAAACAGAGTGGGAAAGAGGACGTGGAGTAGCGCTGCGTAAACTACATGCTGAAAGGAATATAGCCGTTTGGGGAAACTATATTATTTTAGCCTCACCAAGATAGCATTTAGTGTGCCATAATAACTAAAGCAGCTCCAAAATCTGCTGAAATTATGTGCAAGGGAAAACATACCTACTCAGCAAACTGGGCTTGGTGTGCATAAAGTTCAAAGAGTGACAAACACTTGTAAAAGCTGTTGGTCAAGGGTCACCATGCTTCCAAAAGATGAGCTTTTGAAGGTTATTATAGGCATTTACTTTGCTGGAAACTGCTAATTTAAAATCTAGGTGTCCAAATAAATCAATTCCATGAGGCACCTTGACAAAGTCAGGGAAAAACACAAAGCACAGATCTATCTTAACTTTAGCTTTTATTTTACACTGCTGCACATGAAAATAGGTGAAAAGGTTTCCCTTTTAGTTTCCATTTTAGCATTGAAATAGAATTTAAAAGTTTCCAGGAAGCTATACATAACTTTACATATTGGAAACATGAGTTGTTGCCCCTAAATGCCCATAGAAGTTTGGACTTGGTGACATTTTTATGTTCCTCTAAATTTCTCCAATTACACATGCCAAAACAATTCTCTTTGGGTCTTAAGAGAGTTCCCTCAAAAATTAAATTTATTAAGGATATATTAACATTTTCACCATGTGTGGTTTATGTTAAAAATCAAGGCTCCTTAGGGGGCCAATTTAACTTAGCAGATCTCTATCTCAGGAACTGTGTTTAAAAGGTGACATGTAAAATATACTGTGAAATTTTTCATGGCTTCACAAAGTCTTTCTGTAGCTCTTAGACCTAAATGCATAGAGGTAGATATTTATGTTCTTTTCCCTTTATAAGAGTGTAAGGGCTTAGAGTTACCATTCTTGTCCCATTATTTTTCTGTACCCCCTACAGCAGCATTTCACAAAGCACGTCCCTGGATGGTAGCAAGTTTTAAGAGGACCAAAACAGTCTCTACTCACAAAAGCACAGGGAACATGGGTTAGATAAAATTTAAACAAAATTAGAAAATTAGTATCTAGGACTCTTTCAAAGTTGAGTAAGCTCTGATGCTAACCCTAAACTTATTTGATTAATTCGCTTATTTAAGTGTTTTAACATTCCCACTTCAGAAGCATTAGAGGTGTAGAACATTTCTTTCATTCCACAAACACTGCCTGCCCCTGTGCCATTTTTTCAATCTCTGACCCCAAACCCCAAAGCTCTGCTGTCTATAAACACACAGTAATTATTCCAGTTTTGGAATATTTCTTTTTCTACGCTGGAGACTGAATCAAGAGCTTTGGATTGCTAGGCAGTTGGTCTCCCTTAAGCTACAGACACTTCCAGCTCCCTGTTCCACAGTTCCAGAGGAATGGAATTGAAGTCTTTCTTCATTGAGGGATTGTACTCAAGATACGTATCATTGATTGAAACAAGACATTTGCTTTTCCTGCTGTGTACTATTTTACTGGGCAAAGAGACCACAATTTGTGAATCCATTCTGAGTGGGCATCCAGCTTGATTTGAGTATTGGATGAATCTCTTAAGGTTAAATGTTAATCCTCCATTAAGTATGAAGCTAGCATAAAGCTTCTTTATAATTATCTTTATTATGGCATGTTTCATTTTTCTTTCAGAAGTACCGAGAGGCAGAATCATTCAGTCACATCTTGAAAATGTTTAGCCTTAGCAGTAACTTACAAATCATTTTCTAGGCCCACCAGGAGTGTATGACATTTCCAGCTCCACGTCCTTATGAGCACTTACTGTCAACTGTGCTTTTAACTGTAGATTTTGAATACGTGATTTCAGAAATTTTACTTTTGGGTTCTAAACTTTCTATTTAATTTTGCTTGATTGTTTTTGTTTGAGGTACTAGGGATTGAACCCAGGGCCTCATGTGTACCAGGCCAGCACTCTACCACTGAGCCACATCCCAGCCCGACTTTAACTTCTCTTTTAGTCCTTACTCTTTCTCATTCATTGGAAGCATGTTTTGATTTATTTATTAAAACTAGACATGAGGCTTGTTTCTTGGAAGGCAATTCCAGTCTTGGTTCATCCCATTCGTCTTTAGCCAAGGTGACTTTAGTTCCTCCTGAATGTGAGTGTCCAGGAGTCAGGCACAGGCCTGGTGGGACATGATTGGGTGACGTCCCTTACTGGCTTTCTCTCGAGGGATCTCCTGATCTCCTTGGCATCCGTTGGTTCCCATCCTCACCGTTTACATGACCCTGGACAGGTAGACTGGAGTCTTTCCAAGTCTGGACTGCTCCACCACCAGTTCATTGTCTGCTGACCACGCACTCACTGCCCAAGGCCCAAAGCTGAAAAACGGTCTCCTGTCTTTTCAGCAAGCACAGATGCCCACCAGAGTCCTTCTGCTCCGTCCACTCTCTGTACCGGCAGGCAGTTGCTTTCTGAATTATGGCCAGGATTTAGACATGCTTTCTGCAGCAGAACCTGGTGGGGACTTTGTCATATTTGGACTTGATGCAGGTCATACTTTCACTCTGTTCTGGTGCCATTTGCTGAACGTAATCTCTTAATTTGATTCAGATTGAATGCATCAACTTTTGCTTGATAATTTGTGTTTATGGTGCTTTATTTTATAATCCAGATCATTGAGCTTTTCTTCTATATCTTCTTCTAGAAAAATCAGTAGTTTGACTTTCTCATTTAGAATTACAATTAACCATAATTGATTTTTATATGTGGTCTGAGTTATTGATCAGAAGTTTGTTACCACTGAAAACATTTTGAGGTGCATTTGAACTAAATTGCAATATAGTTATGCAGTTATACTGGAGGGTAATTATCACATGGAACAAAATTCTAAAGAATATTAATTTTTATTTATGGATAGATCTAACTCTAGTACCTATACATTAGATATAAGAATCAAGAATCAGTTCTTACCAGTTAGTGGATCTCTAATTTAAAGTACCAAACTGTATTGAACTGTTAAAATGACATCAACAAAAAATGTTTTGATCAACTTAACTATTCTCAGGCAACTCAATTAAGCTTCTGAAGCGAAGCATGTAATTAGAATCTTTCCCTCTCTACTATATATACTTTATACATCAAGTATGCTTGAAATAGCTTCTATTTTGTAAATTAAAATAGACTAAGTTCCTTCTCCTTATGAATGAAGTTATGACCTTTAGACATTTGGTAAGCAAAGTTAGATTTTTTTCTTTCACTATATCATAACATTAATAAAATTATATAAAATCATATCTAATTAATATTTTTAAAAAATATCCTAAAGTTTTTGTTGTCTCTTTTATTACCTTTTAAGACATCTCTTTTGAACAGCATCAGAAAAGTTGATTGGAAAGTGTAGAAATCAGCAGTTGAGATTTATAATAATAAAAATTTTAAAATAAAATCATGGTAGATTTGATTCAAAGAATAATAAACCAAAAACATGATTTCACAAGCAAATTTTAAGTATTTATTATTTTTTAAAAAGATCTTGGATTCATTAAGTAATTTTCCACAGCACTTGAAATGCAGATTTTCAACACCGCTTGTGATTAATATTAGTTGCATTTACAATGACCTCAGAGATTGTCAGCAAAACAAAAGTCAGATAACTTAACTCCTAGACATAAATGTTTTTGTCATAAAATTAACTGTGTAGTTTAAATGTATCCATTATATCTGGTGAGTGTTATCATATAATTAATCTTGCATACAAAAATTCTTAATTCATAACATGATGTAAATATTTCTCATACTAGCATTAAATATTTAATATTTATTGACACCTACACATTGTCATCGATCACTGTATAATCAAAAGGAACTGGAAAAATTGAACAAATAAGATATGGCTAAATATAGTTTAATAACTCAAGACATAAGAAGAAATGTTAAGATGCCACTTACCAGAAGCCAAGCTCACACTGCGCTTTATATGTCTTTTTATAATTTAGTTAAGGAAAAAAAGATGGTAGTTAAGTGATAGTTAAAGTCATCTGTCAACTTGACTGGGCCTTGGGGTGTTCAGACATTTGGTCAAAACCTATGCTGGATGTTTCTGTGAGGGTATTTTAGAATAAGTTTAGCATTGGATCAGTAGACTAAGCAAAGTTGACTGCCCTCCCCAGGTGGCTGGGTCTACCCAGAGAGCCCTGGGCCTAAAGAAAACACCAGTGCTAGTTCTCCCTGGAGTAAGGAGAACTCTTTCCCGCTTCCTTTCTGGGAGGCTTTGAACTGGAACACGGAGTATGGTACATTCTTCAGACTCAAACTGAAACAGAGATTCTTCCTTGGTCTCTTGCTTGCTGACCTTTGGGTGATAAGTCCATTATCAACTCTGTTTCTCAGGCCTTTGGGTTGGACTGGAATTTATACCCTTGGCTCACCATCTTGGGATCTGTCAACCTCAATAATCATATATATGATTATATATAATCATATATGTACATTGGCTTTTCTTATTGGGGGGTCTTTCTCTAGAGAAATTGCACTAATTGAATATAGGTGGGATATCATCTGGTGGTAAATGACACAAGAAGGAAAAAAAAGCATTTATACATCAGAAAACCAAAGAAATCATGAATATTTATTTTCTAGCATTTACTACCATTTTTAGCACCAGTGTAAAAAAGAGAAATAAATGATATGTGCATTTCCTTTAATCTTTAATTTTGAAAGCAGAAAATATTCACGCTACTCAAAATGTCTAAGATTTGGTAAATATAAGAAAAAATAAATAAGTATTGCTAATTCCTTATCCACAAATACAGTATCCTTTGAGTTTGAAAGGTAATTTGTAAAATAAAACTGAAAACCATCCTAAAAGTCAAACCTTCAGTATGAGAAAAATCTGAGCACAATTCAAGATGTGGATTCATTTAAATGACAGATGTGGATAGAGTCAACCATTCCATTTAGTCAATATATTTTTAAAAGACTTTATTGTTTCCAGTCTGCAGCATAAGAAAGCTTTGTTAGAAAATATGTTCTTTTATAAAAGAAAAATTCAGCTAACACTCAATCCAGTGGAACTTTTCTACGCAGGATTTCCTTTGATGAACGCTGTTACAGAACCTATAAATCTACTGCTACATTCATCTAAGCTGTGTTAGCAAGAATTCTATTATGTACAAATTAAATATTTTGGAAATTTATAGGAGCAAGCTAATTGAAACAGATGTGAAAAAATAAACGACAGGTGCCTGCTTGAATCTGGATGCTAGCTGATGTTAGGGAACAGATTAAAAGATACAGAAATGCTAAACAAAATTATTGACCATTTTGTCTAATATAAAAAAGTTTTTTATTACTTCTTTTTAAAATATTACTAAATTAAATATTGAAAGAGTCAACAGAGTATTCATAATATGCGTGCAAATTGTCATTATAATACAAAACTTATATACATAGCCCTTGGTAAAATATCAACACAATACATTACAACACCAATGAAACTGTCTATCCTTATACTATGTCAAGGAAATTTGAAACAAAATTTCAGGCTAATAAATCTGCAAGTTTTCTACTTAGTTTTAGCCACATTTTTCTCATTACCTTTGTATCTTAACATTTAAAAACCATGTGAATAAATGTATACTATATGATTTATTCCGTTCCTTTACTTTATCAATTACTGATGAGTCATGTCTATTTCATGTATGTGATTTCAGTTCATGCTTTCCCCTACTTTAGTGTAAGAAACATTTATAGCCATTCTACCACAAACAAACATTTGAGTGATTTTTAATTGCATCATATCAGAAAAATGTTATGATTTTGGGCTGGAGCGGTGGCTCAGCTGTTATGGCTTTTGCCCAGCATGAACGAGTACACGGTTTAAACCCCAGCACCCATGTACACAATTAAGTGCCAGAGCAATGAAAGCCATGTGAGAAACTGAGTGAAAAAAAACGATTCTCTCTGCCTCTCTCTTTCACTGTCCTTCTCTCTTAAAAAAAAAAAAGTTATGATTTCTGTGGTGCAGTCTCCTGATTCACACATGAAAAGGATTCTCTAGAAATGGAACGTTTAGAACATTCACATGAACATTACTCATTGAATAATAATAACAGTCACTTTTTAAAAGTAAATGTGTTAGCTTCAGATTTTCATTCTAACGTGGAAAGATTTTGGAATTTGTCACTCCCAAAACTAAAAATCAAGAAAGAAGAAACTAAAAATCAAGAACTCTTCCCAGACCCCACAGATATTAAGATCACTGGGAAAACTAATGCCTTGAAAGCTGAAAGAGAGGCAAATGCAGAGAATCAGAGCTGGCCTGAAGCAGAAGGTCAGGGAGCCAGGAACAGTAGGAAAGGCAAACTATAAATAAAGAAATCCTGAGGAACGAGTGTGGACCACGTGAGAGGCAGGGCCTTTGGGGACCAGCCAAATGGTCACATCCATTGCTCATTCTAGGGTTATCAAGAGACCAAATTTAAATATGAAGAATACTTGATATGTTAAATAGGAACAGAACAAAAGGTCATGTAAGGGGCTGCAGGGTGGCTCGGCAGTTGCGGGGCTTGCCCAGCACGCGTGAGTATACGGGTTCGAACCCCAGCACCACATACAAAACTCAGTGTCAGAGCAATGAAAGCCATGTGAAAAACTCAATAAAAATTGATTCTTTCTGTTAAAAAAAAATATCATGTAAGGGGCTGGAGCAGTGACTTAGTAGTTGTGGTGCTTGCCTGGCATTCGCAAGAACATGGATTTGAACCCCAGCACCATATACACAATGAAGTGTGAGAGCAACGAAAGCCACATGAAAAACTAAATAAAACTGATTCTCTCTTTCTCTCTCACTGTCCCTCTCCATTTTGAAAAATAAAAATAAAAAGGTCATGTAAGTGCCTAATCAAATCCAAGAAGGACAAAATAAAGGTAAATATTTATTTTTTAAAAGAAGCAATGAATGGGTATAAGAAATAACATATAGACATATATGTTTAGTTATACATTCTGAAAATGCTTGTCTTATAACTGCAGCCCTAAGTCCATTACTGAACTACATTTGGCCTCATTGTCATATCACATGTAATTTATATTTTTCCCATTCTTTTCTGTTGCTTTCTTCTCTTTGCCTCCTTTTACACTAAAATCTTTTTTCACAGTTATTTTTTCTATTTTCTGCTGTGGAAGTTATGTGTTCTGTTTACATTCCTTTAAAGCTTATTCTTAGTTTTATGTTGTACGTATAGAAAGTCAAGTAAATGTCATTGCCCTACTTCCAAATGATATCTGTTAGAGTCTAACTTTATCTGTGATCCTGACTCATGCTATTGTCTTATATTTTAAATAGACTTTCTTCTTCTTTTTTTAAAGATGGAGTGTGTGTGTGTGGGGGGGGTGAGGGGAGGGAAAGAGGGAATCCATTTTATTTATATTGTTTTTTTTCCCATCCACTTAGTTGTGTTTGTGGTGCTGGGGTTCAAACCTGGGTCTTTGTGCATGCAAAGCAAGTGCTCTAACTACTGAGCCACTGCCCCAGCTGGCTGCTGCTACTGCTTCTTCTTCTTCTTCTTCTTCTTCTTCTTCAAGAATGAGAACGAGAGAGCGAGAGAGGGGTTAATTTTATTTTCTCATCGGGTTTTGCTTTTTCCTCCTCTTAGTTGTGCATGTGGTCCTGGGAATTGAAGCGGTGTTCTCATGCATGCCAGGCAAGCGCTCCACCACTCAGCCACCTCTCTAGCCCATACGTTGCTTTCTTATAACCTGGAAATATGGACTATTTTAATAGTCATTAGCGGTAAATGTATTGTGTTTCAGTCTACACACTCTTCACTGTTCTGTCTCACATGTTAAGACTTTTCATCTGGGCTACGTTCTCGATGATGGAAGTCTATTCTATTAGTTTTTTGAAAGTGACTTTCTCTCTTCCTACTTTTAGAGAGAGTTTTGCTCAAAGGACAGCTTTAGGTTGATAACATTTCGTTGTTGCTGATTAGGGACACAAGTGTCCCCTTATTTGTTTTGTGGGTGCCCTTTGGTTTCCTCTTTTTATTTCCTTTCTTTCTGACTGCTCTTACTATCTTCTCTTTGTCTTTGGGGTTTAGTACTTTCAAGGCCAGTCTTTATTTCTGTAATATTCTGCTTTCCTTTGGAGTCTGCTGGGATCCCAACCTCGAGTATTCACCTTCATTGGACTTCCTGCAGTGCCCAGGCTTCCTCTGGACCGTTCCCTTCTGCAGCCCTCTCTCCTCTCCTTCAGATCCTGCAAACAGAACTTCGGGTCACCTCCTCCCGTCTGCTCTGGCTTTAGCTTCTCTTTCTTGTTTCCACCCTTTGGCTCTTTTCTGCCACCTTGCAAAAGCTTTTCCAATGCACACTGTGTTTCTTCATTCTGCATCGTCCAGCCTCAGCTTCTGTCACACCTATTGATTCTTTTTAGTTGTTTTATTATTCAGGTCTGGATTTCTATTTATTTTAAATGTGAATCACCACTTCCATATCCTCTTGCTCTTTACTCTTATTAGAATAACCTATTTTACTTCTTTAGGTACACCTATTCACTTTGTTTTATACTCTGTGTCTAAAAATCACAATATCTAAAGCCATGGAAGGTCTTTTTCTGCCCTTTTTGTTCTTATCTCTGATGGCATGCCTTCTTGTCTATTTGTGATTTTCTTTTTAATTGTTAAGCTCACCTTTCTCATAAGACATTGTGCAAAAATCCTCTGGAGAGAGGGATGAAATGTCATTCCTTCAAAAAGGTTTGCTTTTGCTTCTCTGTGCATCACGGACCCAGGACCATAACAAATTAATTTGTCTTCCTGGGATGTTTTATTATCCATAAAAGGAAGTGCAAATTCAGCCCTTAATTTCACATGTGGGTTGGATTTTCTTATGAGTTATAAAACAAGAAATAAGGTTTATTTCTCTTTCCCACCTGGGCCTGAGCCCTCTGCTGTTCTGTTCCACAGAGCATACTTATTCCCAGCACCTCGTGATACAAGTGAGGCACAGCCACAGAAGCTCTTAGACACGACACCTGTGTCACATGTTTTCCTTGCCATCAGCGTTTAAAATCAAAACTCTCATTCACCAGTCCTTTCAGATACCTAAGAGCAAAATCCAGATTCAGTGCTCTTCTTCTCGCGCATTCCCATGTTGACCTTTGTCTTCAGTGTCTCCGAGTGCCACACTTTCCTAACAACTCATTAATGCACCTTGTGTCTGCAGTTGAGTACGTTTGCTTCCAGAGTCTTTGGGGTGTGCTCAGTGGAATGATTTTTGTTGTAGATATATGAAATTTGTCCTCTGTTTTCTTTTTACACATTCTGTTCTCTTTTCTCAGAGCTCTTATCCACATTGGTCCGCCCTCCTAGGCATGGCTCATGGCTTCAGATAATTTCCTTTTGTCCTTCACCAAAGTGAACATTCCCTGGCACCATTTCTAGGTAAGATAAATTAGTATAGATGATGAAATAGTAAGGACAGATATTAGCATCATCATCTAAAAAGAACGTGTCCAGGACTGAAATCAGTATGCGCAGTCTTGTGCTGTGGAAGGGTTCTTTCATTTCCAGAAGACTTTTTTTTTCTTCCATAAAACTGGGGTATGTGGGTCACATGAGATAATATGTGTGAAACAGCTTCATTATTCACCCTTCACCCTACAAATACAAGCTATTATTTTTTTTTAACAAAAGATCTTTTAACACCTAAAATGATATGAGCCAAAGCCATGAAAAATAGGACAATTTAAAGAAATTGTGCAATTTTATGAGAAAATAATTTTTCTTATCTTTTTATGTCACTGGACTTCTAATACCCCTCTAAGCCAGCCTTTGGACTCTGTTGCCTTATTCTGGCTGCACATGAGTGTTCAGAGAACATGTTTTACACCATAAGTGCATCTGTCCGCATGAATACTTTTAAGACGCAATGAAGGATATCTCCTTTGTACTGCATCTCCTTCATCAGTAACATTGAAAGGGAATCATATACCATAGTTAATTTCATTCTCAGAATGTTTATAATAGCAAGACAGGTGGTCAGCATAACTTTTCCTGTTGCTTTTCAATTTATGGTGCATATAATGAAATGGATTTGGAAGTAAAGGCCAAGTGGCTAGTCGATGAACTTTATGAAATTTAATCTGATCACGGAAAGGGCTTGTTTTTTCATTGCAATATTTTAGGCCTCATGGGCATTGCCTTGTGCTCAGTATAAGTTTCTGAAATTTATTTAAGATAAAATTTGAAAAATAAGCTGTAGAACAATAATTATCTGAAACACTGATTTATAAATTCTTATTATTTGCTTCTTGACGTATATTTGGGAGAAGGGTTATTCTGTTTCCATAAACCTATTACTTAGCTTTTCTATTTAATACTGGTTGTTAAATATTCTTCCAGGTTATGAAATATTCAAATGTGTTAACATTTAGTATTTTACAAGAAAAATCATATCTCTCTTACCATTATGTTATATGTTAAAATATAAGAAAGTCTACAACTCAGAATATTAAAGTTGGGGAGATAATGAAGTCATTTGTTCAGGTGTGTAAATGTAAATTAATGTCACCATGGGCTGAATTATACTGGTTTCAGCTTGACAAGATTATATTTATAAATAAAAATATGTGACTTCCTTTTCTTATGTTTGTAAATAATGGCCCCGAACAAGAAAGGTTGTAGCTGGTAGACATCAAAATAGATCACAAATTCTTTTTCTTGAAGGACTTTCAGAAAACAGAATTCACAGTATTCATATTGTTTAAAATGTCAAGGAGCAAGCTTCCAGCTCAGCTGGCCTCCAACACCTGTTTTATAACCATATCGTGGTTTTCATCCCTTCATTCAGTAGGATAATAAACATTTTGAAATTCATAAAACTTTATTCCATGAATTTTAATGGTGGGTGGATCCCAGAACATAGATGATATAAGCACACTGAGAAATGACGCCACTTCAAGGTTCAATGGTCTGTCTGTTTCCAATAAGAATCACTGCTCTAATTACTCTCTCTTCAGATCTCTTTGAACATTCTAGCAGGAGTGCAAGCAGGCCAATCAGTAGAAAAATATCACAGTGTATGTCCCCCTCCCATGATACGTGAGATCATCAGTCAGATTTGAAGCGAGAAAACTTTCTTTAGATAGGAGCCAACAGGAACATCTGCATACAACTAACCCTGGATCTCGATCAGCTCGTCTTCATATTTTGGGATATGTGCATGTCCCCTCCTTTTCTTTTTCATTTCATACGCTGCTGAAGCCAAGCACAGTGACAAGGACTATTTTGTAATCATTTTGATTTATCTATAAGCAGCAGGTTTGCAAATCCCTTTAGAACTCATTCTCAGATTTGTAGCTCAATTAAGCAGACTCAATTAGTCTGGATAGACTGACTCAAGAGCGCAGAGGACTCAGATCCAGAAAATTCCAGGACCTCATACAGCTTATTATATTTTGTTTAAAAATGCATTATTTCCTTGCACCAATAAAATTACTTCTAAACCTTTAGAAAGGATATTATACAGCTAAAGTATACAGTAAATACAATTGAATTTTGCAGCTGCAAGTGGTCTCTAAATTCTGTCTTCAAAATCATGGCTGTATGATCAGTAAAACCCTCATTATCTGATATCTTTTTAAAATTTTATTGAGGAGTTGAGTTGTTATGCAATCATAGATGCATATGAGTAGCAATATGATATGCCCCTGATATCCTAGTCCAGAATCACCCCATCATCCATCCACAATCACAGTCTCTTGACGCTTCTGTATTTCCCCCATAACAGATATAAATGCCTTATTATATACACATGTATGTGTGTGTATGTATGTGTGAATGTGTGTGTGTGTGCGCGCGCGCGTGTGTATCTTTTCCAAATTTAAATGATTGCGTAAGTATTGTTTGGCTTCTCAGGAGAGTAAAATGTAAGTTACATTATTGATTTCCCCCTAGATAGCCCTCCTTGTCATGCCTCCCTCTCTCCTCCCTTCCTTCTCTTCCCCCTACCTCCCATTGTGTATACAGGTTCCCCTAGATTATGTGTATGTGGTGCTTTGACTTTGGTGAGTCTGAGTTTGACCATTCATCCAAGTCTGGGTTTAGCTCTAGCCTCCACAAATGAGGGAAGACTTTTAGCCCTTGTGTCTCTGGATTCGGCTAATTTCACTCAGGATAATTTCTTCATTGTCATTCATTTACCTTCAAATGCTGCAATATTGTCATTTCTAATAGCCGAGTAGAACTGCATTGTACATATAATACCACAGCTTATGGATCCACTCATCCAGTGATGGGCATCTGGGTTGATTCCATAATTTAGCTATTATATCTTAAGGAATTAAAAATCTTCTATCTCACATCTGGCCAGAAAACAAAGAGAAAGACTAAAGTGTTTATGACTCACTTTTGCCACCACCAGCCCAGCTATTTCTGGTTAATAAAAAACTAAAAGGAATGATGGGAATTTATGAGTCCTTGAGCTCCTACCTTCTCCCAGACAGAGTCCTAACTTTCATAAGCCACACTTAATATGATTCTCATCACTACCCAGTGAGGAAGGTTCCAAGAAGAAAAATGCCTAAGGACAATGTTTTAAAAACTGAGAAGAGAAGGGAGAGAGAGGAAAGCAAAACAGAAAGAAGATAAGGAGAAGAAAAGGAAAACATGCTTGAGCATACCACTGCACTTGAAGCATAGAAAATGATTTTTCTAAGATCACACAGCCCGTAGTATCGTGTGGTTTATATGACATCAGTACCTTTAAACCCTTGCTGGGACCCAGGCTCTGTGATAGACACTAATGTGATTTCTTTTTCCTTTCCCACATAAAGCTGATACATTTTCAAGTCTGCTTTATAGTTAGATGGGTCGTGTGAGTTCTTGCTGGTGGAATATATTATCACTTCGTGGTCTGGCTACCACAATCTTTTCCATGAAATATCTCTCCCTATTGAAAGCTGAGTGGGACACATGAAGGTCATAAAGGAAAACAAACTCAGATGGTAGCAGGATCCTGGGTCCTGGAAACATCATGCAGAAGGTTTGCAGGGCACAGGTGTGTGGAGTGCTATGGGCAGGTTATAAACCTCCACAGGGTGAAGGCTTGGACTTCGGGAGCTGTTGGCTATAGCAGTCAGATCCCCTGACCAGCACAGACCCAAGGACCAATCCATGCAGCACTGCTCAATCTTCTCTAACCATAATTCCACCATGTTTGTCCTTATTAAAATCAAATCTAATCAGGTTGTTGAAACCCTCCCTTTGTGTTAACAAAATGCTTCCTTCTCTGTAGAGTGAATCCTAAAGATTTCTGCACAGGAGGAATTGCCAGAGGAGATCATCTGCGTCACATAGGAGGTCACAGGCTAACACTGGATGGGTGAATAGTGTGTTCATCCTGTGCCATTTTCTGCCAATCAGCTAATGACAAATAGCAAAACCAAACAAAATTATGAGTCTCATATTCTTCAAACCATATTGTGCATGAATGAAAACAGAATGGTACCATCATTTATTATTAAAATTAAAGCTACAAGAGGAAAGAAACTCTCTCCCAAACTCCCCAAATATAGACAAGTATTTCTAAGCTCTATGGAAAAATCTAAAACTATGGATATCTGTAAAGAGTATTGCCAGAGATTTTCCCCCACATAGATGCATATATTTTCAGGTTTATGGTTGAGTACTTATGCCTAGAAATTACAGTAGTCAAAGTAAGAAAATATTGCTTGGCTACGGAATGGTTATTAATACATAACTATTGAGAATTCTATTAGCTGCATGCTGTTCTACGGTTACGAGCTCATCTTTGTATTATCCCTGGAAGGCAGACCAGTGATGACTTTTATCAACTACATTTTAGAGATGAAGCAATTGAAAAGAGGAGCATGAGGACTTACCAGAATAATCCGCTGAATCTGAAGCAGAGTTCAGTTTACACAGTACAACAAATCCAAAACACTTAGATTTAGGACTAAAAGTAGATCTACTGTTGTGCATTGGGCCTATGATTCATATTCACTAAATCGTTTTTGGACAGAACCATTGTACTGAAAGATTTCCACCAATGTCAAAAATTTTAAGAGCCTTGGTAATTAATGTAGATTCAAAATGCATTTTTTAAGAGAGAGGGAAAGAGCAAATTAGAGAATCAATTTTATTTATTTTTTTCATCAGGCCGTCATTTCTCTGACATTTAGTTGTGTGCTTGGTGCTGAAGTTTGACCTGGGTCCTTGCGCATGCCAGGCATGCTCTTTAACCATTGAGCCACTTCTCCCAGCCCCTCAGAAGGCATTTTTTGATTAGGGATTTGTTTAGTTTGTACAGGGATGTCCATGAATGCTACCCAATGTCTATACTACATCATGCATTTGTTTCTGTTCCTTTAGCTTTGTAAGGAAGCTTAAGCATAGTAATTCAGAAATGTGCAAGGAAACACATCATCCTCCAACTAGACTAAATGCTAACCATCCCGTGACTCAAAGCTGTTTCAGAGACTCATTATGTAGGCAATGCAAAAATCATCCTCCTTGTCTGCCTTGCTAGACCTTTGATGATTCATTCTCAAATATATTTCCCAATGCGTCTTCCTGCCCACATGAACATATTCTAAAATGTACACAAATCATTGGACTCCTTTTAAATTAACTTGCTAAAAGTCATTTTTCTTTATATATTCAATTATGTTTATCCCATCTGCTTTGAATAAGTTCATATTGACATTACTCCATATTCCAGAATCCCTTATCATCTTTAAAATGCCTAATTTAATATATTGCAGTTTCCCTTGAATTTCCAAATTATCTTTGTGGGTCATTTGCTCTCTTTATTGCTTTCTCTAATTATTTACATTGACTTCCTTGTAAACTTTTGAGACACAAGTACTGTCATAGCATTTTTAAAATTTTCTCTATCAAACAGAATTTTGCCCAACATATAGCTAACATTTATTCCTCCTGTTCAGTTTCCGTGTAACTTTTTCAAATGTTTTCTTACTTGATGGAAGCACAATAAAATTTGGAAAATATGAATTCTTCAAAGGACACAATGGGATAGCAGCATGTATTTGGTGACACTAGTTATTTCTGATTAAGCATAATTTGGGTTTTGGGGCAGCTGTTGTTTTGTGTTTTAATGATTTTTTCTCTATTATATAAAGGTTAGAATTTCAAAGTTTTCAGAGAAGTTGTTGATATTGCTATTGGTGTTTCTGCAGGGTTGTCTTGCTATTTAAAATTATACTCACTTGCCAATAATGTCAGATGTTTTTCTAAACATTCTCTTCTAAAAGGTTAAATAATTTGGTCTTACTTCTAGAAGGATAGTCACAAAAAGAAAATTAGAAAAAACAGCAAAGATGACTAGAATGACTGTTCTCAGAAAAAAAATAATAGAAAGAAACTAAAAACAGCCAAAGTCATTAGAAATGAAAGAAAATGAAAATTATAATTTACTGGGATTAGAAAAATTGCTGTCCCAAGAAACATTTTAGAAAGAGAGGTGATTTCAGGAGTTCATCTGGTATTTTTACAATCAAGACACCACCTCCCTAGATGGCCACCACACCTTTAATATGTCAATATTGTGTTTTCTAAGACTTCTAGAAAATCGGTCAAATGTATATCTCACACTTGGTGGGATCTCCTTCCATATTTACAAGACTCCTTAAGGAAGTGGGTGTGTAGGGGTAAGGTTGCTCTGCAGAAGACTACAGTACTAGGTGCGTGTTCTTATAATTCACTTTATTCGGTACATTTACAGCTGTTTTAAGTTCAGTGTAATCCACCCATATGCAAGACACAAAATTATATTGGAACAAAGAGGTTATAGAAACAAAGTTTGGTATTGTATTTAATAAATTCTATAAAACACAGTTAATAAAAATATTTAAAAATGGTAGAGGGAGAATTGTAGGATTGGGGGAATTGAAGAGCAAGAAAGAAGCTAAGCTACAGGCAAGGAGGCCATCTCATAAATCTGCCCTTGGCACTGTTGCCACTGACATGATTGCTACCAAGAAACCTGTACATGTTAGTTTTCAAGGTGGAATTCCACATTCCTGAGAGGAGCCTAAATGACCCAACTGGATGAAAGTTTTCATAACAAAAAGTCTATTTTTGTTTTAGAACTAGCACAAGCAAGAGCAAAATGGGTTCCATAAAATCTGCTACCATGCATTTCTCTCTTGGAGAAAGAGAACTTCTGCTTCAGAGGCCTCTTGAAGAGGTGTCTACATCATATGATTTCACTTTCCCTCTTTGGTAGATGAATACACAGTTTCCCGAGAGGTGAATGGTGTGACCAGTGTGCTGAGTTAACTAGAAATAGGTCTCCTAATTTTTATTCCTTCACTATGCCTATGATTCTTGGAGATGAATTAGAGAATTTCCGTTACAAAGATTAGAACTCTGAAATGTTAAGTCATCAGGCCTGCAAGGAAAGAAGGAAGATTGCATTTCTTGATCTTAAAATCAAACAAGATAATTCAAGCATATATAACCAAAAAAACAAAAAAAGCAATCCTATTTCCGGTCACATTTTCCTACATTACCACTATGTAGCATTAAGCCACAGAAATCAAAGTGTTTCTAGAGGACTAAAAATCACCATGTAGTATCATTTTCTCAGCTATTCAGACTTTAAATTATACCATCAAGTTGAATTTAAGATCTTCTTTATTTTGTGTATTGGATCAGTTTCCCGAGACCCACCTAACGTGCACTTGAAATTTAGGACTATATCCCAATTGCTCACAAAGTTAGGTTTCCAGATCAATAGCATCAACATCTGTGTTAGACACGCACTTTTTCAGGCACATTTTGAGACCACCTGAATCAGAAACAGTGGGATGAGGCCAATAATCATTCTTTAATAAGTCTTCCAGGAAATTCAGATGCATATTGAATGTGAGATCCACAACTTCCAGACCATTGATACTGTCTTTATAAATACCACCACTCAAATACTACATTTTTAGAAAATTTAGAGTACATTCTCTGTGCCCTGTGCTACTCCAAGTGTTTTAGAAATAGTGACTCATTTAATTCTCATAGCAGTCTTGGACGTGCGAACTTGAGAGCTATAGCATTTCAGTTTTAAATGGGGTAAAGAGAGCCAGAGAGCAGCTTGTGCTCAGAGTGGCAAACTTGGATTTCATGCCATGCTATTTGGCTCTAGTGCCACATTCTTGAACTTGACATTTCACAGGTCATTGTGACTACACTTTAGCTCTCTATCACACTTGGGAGAATGATCAATAGGCATTTATCAAACTTAAATGCTAAGAGATTAAAAAAAATGAGACAGACAAATTCACACATGAAAATAGGACATCCAAGAATTCTAGGATGGTGATTATATAGAAAGAGGGAAAAGAAGAAACTAAGGGAAAGAACTGTTCAGAGTGAAAAGGCAGAAAATTTTCCAAAATTAAAGATAGAAATCAAGACACAGACACAGGAAGTTAAGAGAATGCCAATAGGATAAACACCAACACCCACTCCATATACCCTTAGAGACATCACATTGAGTTCTAGAACACTTAATGCAAATGTGAGGAAAGTGCTTATTTATAGAGGAATAACAATAATAATTGTAGTGGACATTTAACAAAAAACAAATAAAGTAGGAAAGTTTAGTGAAATATTAAAAGTAATGAAAGAGAAAGTCACTGATCTGAAATTCTTTACCCAGTGAAATCACTCTGCAGATGTGAAAGACAATTTTAGACTCCCAACAGTAACTGGAGCAATTCTTCTCCAGCAGATCTAACCTGGAAAAAAAATATGTTTCAAAGGAGTTTTTGAAGAACAAGAAAAATGATATATAGAGAGGATAATGGATCTCCATTAAGAACATCAGAGAAGAGAAAAAGAAAGACAAATAATATTTTCTATTTTCTTACTCTTAATTGATCAATAAGATAAGCTTAAAGTAATAATACTGAAGTACATTAAAAATGAATGGCAATCATTACAAGGAGAGAAAAATCAAAAAGGGAGACTTTTCCAATCCTAGGTAATTATGCTACATTTGCTATGCAATATTGTTTATTAGAAATGGATAGGTTGAAAATGTATATTAAAATTCTCAGCAATTCCAAAAGCATTTTTAAAAGAAATTCAATTGCTATTCTAAAAGCAAAAGTTAAATGGAATTGTATAAAATGTTCAATTAAACCAGGAAATGGCAAAAAAAGAGAAAAAAGCAATAAATAGGAAATACTTGCAAACATGATAGATGTTATACATTTCTAAAATTTTAAATTTTAATTAATGATAATTATAAATATTCATGAGACACTGTGTCATTTTACATGTATACATTGTGTAATGAACAGAACAGAGGAATTGGCACATGTGTTGAGAACATTCAAAATCCATTCTATTAGCTATTTAGAAACATATGATTAGTTATTATCAAGTAGTGTTATCCTACTGTACTATAGAATATTAAAAAATATTATTCAACTCCTTTATCTATTAACCATCTTCTCTCTATCCTCTTTACATGAATGACATCCTTCACAGTCTCTGGCAGTCCCTATTCTGCCCTATTACTCTCTACTTCCATGAAATCAACATTTTAATTTTTATACATAAGTGCAAGCATTTGGCAGTTGTTTTTCTTATGCCTGACTTATTTCACTTGACATGATGTTCTCTCCCTCCCTTTCCACCCACGATGCTACAAATAACAGAATTCCATTCTTTTTAAAGGCTGAATGATATTTCATTGTGTATACATACCATATATTTTCTTTAGCTGATTCCATAGCTTGACTGTTCTGGATGCTGCTGCTATAAACCCATGAGTGCAGATGTTTCTTTGACATAATTGATTTCATCTCATTCAGTATTTACCCAATAGTGGGATCACTGGATTTTGTGGAAGTTCTGTTTCTAGAGTTTTTGTGATTTCCTTGCTGTTCCGCACAATGATTTGTCTCCTACTAATGGTGTACGAGTTCTCCTTTCTCTACATTCTCAGCAGCGTCCAACTTTGATCTTTCTGATCATGACTATGCCATTGTAATTGGCATGAGAATATATCTCGCTGTGGTTTTGATTTCCATTTCCCTCGTGATTTCTGATGTTAAGCATTTTTATGTACTTATTGATCATTTGAACATCTTCTTTTGAGAAATGTCTGTTCAGGTTATTTGTTCATTTATTAATTGGATTAATTGGGGTGTGATTTTCTGCTACTTTGAGTTTCTTACATATCCTGAGTGTTGATCCTTTGTAGGATGAAATATTTTTTCCCATTCTGCTACTTGCTTTTTACTATATTATTATTTCCTTTGATGCGCAGAAGCTTTTTAGTTGGATTCAATTTCATTGGTCAATTTTTGCTTTTATTGCCTGTGCTTT
Source organism: Aplodontia rufa (assembly GCA_004027875.1). Taxonomy (NCBI): domain Eukaryota; kingdom Metazoa; phylum Chordata; class Mammalia; order Rodentia; family Aplodontiidae; genus Aplodontia; species Aplodontia rufa. The sequence goes on along the minus strand of PVKS010000031.1, from coordinate 160,031 downwards.
TGTGTTCATATCCAAAAATCTTCTGAAAGACCTGTAACCTAAAATGTTTCTCCCATGTTATCTTAAAGTAGTTTCAGAGTTTCGTTTCTTCTATGTAGATTTTTGATCCTTTGGGAGTTGACATTTGCAAATAGAGCTGGGAGTCTAGTCTCTTTCCTCTGCATATGGTATCCAGTTTTCTGAGAATCACTAATCGAAGAGACTTTCCTTTCTCCAATGTATGATATTAGTGCTACTGTCAAAAATCCTTTGTCTATTAACATGTGGATTTGTTTCTGACTTCTCTATTCCATTCTATTGATTTATGTGTCAGTTTTTCTGCCAGTACCTTGCTACTGTGGTTATTACAGGTTTGAAGAATGTTTTGAAGTCAACTATTGTAATTACTACCTCCAGCTTTGTGTTTTTGCTTAAGATGGCATTTGTTTGCCTTGGGTCTTTTGTGTTTCCACACTGACTTTAGGAGATATTCTCTTCCCTATTTCAATGAAGAACGTCATTGGCATTTTGACATCAATCATGTTAAATCTATAGAACATTTTTTTGTGTTATGAACATTTTAACAAAATTTATTTTTCCAGTTCATAATCATGGGATGATTTTTCATTTTTGTATCCTTTTCAATTTATTTCCTTCATGCTTTATAATTTTTAACATAGCAGTATTTCACTTCTATCATCAAATTTATTCCTAGATTTAGGTTTTTTTTGTGGTTTCTGTAAACAGATTGCTGTCTTGATTTCTTCCTTGGCAATCTGGTTATTGGTACATAAAAATAGTACTGATTTTTGTATGTTGAACTTGTATCCTGGAATGTTCCTTAAATCATTTATCAATTCTAAGAGCTTGGTAGAATATTGGTCTATATAAAATCATGTCATCTGTAAACAGAAGTAATTTGACCTCTCCTCCTGTCTGGTTATTCTTTATTTCTTTGCTTTATTGCTCCAGCTGGGACTTCCAATACTATGTTAAATAAGTGTGGTAAAGGAATCACCCTTGTATTACAAGAAAAAATTTCTGCTTTTCTCCACTCAGCATGATGTTGTCTGTGGGTTTGCCATATATTACTTTAACATCCAAATACATCCTATTTCTATTTTCTGAGGGTTTTTATCATTGGGACATTGAATTTTATTAAATGTATTTTCAGCATTTATTGAGCTGGTCACATGGTTTTTGTCCATTATTTTCTTGATGCAATGTACAATTTTAATTGATTTGCATGCATTGAATCCTTTCATAACTGGGATGAATTCTACTGTTTGTGATATATAATCTTTTTATGTGCTGTTGGATTTGATTCATTAAGTATTGAGAATTTTTTTCATCTACGCTTATCAGTGATGTTGGTTTATAGTTCTCTCTCCCTTCTTTATTTTCCCTTTTGTTGTTGCTAATGTGTCCTCATCTGGTTTTTTTTATCAGCATGATGATGGTTTGTAGAATGCATTTGGAAGGGTTCTTTCCCTTTCAGTGCTTTAGAGTAGTTTAAGAAGAATTGGTGTAAAGGTTTGGTAAAATTCACCAGTGAAGTCTTCTAGTAGTAGAATTTTCCTTTTGAGACAGTTTTTATTACTACTTCAATGTTGTTACTCATTATAAAACCATTCAGGTTTTATTAGTCTTTATGGCTCCATCTTGGTAGATTGTATGTGAGCAGAAATTTAAGTTTCTCCTAGTTTTTCTGATTTGTTTACATTTAGTTTTTTTCTAATAGTCTCTAATGATTCACTGTATTTTTTTCTGTGATAACAGTTGTAACATCTCATTTTTCAACTCTGATTTGGTTAGCTTAATTTATTAATTTGTTGTATTTTTCTGGATTTGTCCAGCTAAAGGCTCATCAATTTTACTGTATTTTTTTCAAAAACCCAGCTTTGTTTTGTTGGTATTTTGTGCTGTCATTTTAGTCTCTGTTTCATAGATTTGTGCTGATTGTGTTGTTTCTTTCTTTTGCAATTTGGGTTTGGTTTGTTCCTGTTTTCTACTTCCTTGAGCTGCGTTTTTAGGTTTCTTAGTGCTACTTTTGCTGCATTCCATAAATTTTAGCTTGTTTTCCTTTCATTTCATTTGTTTACAATTTTTTAAAATTTTCCTGTTGATATTTTCATTGACCCATTGCTCATTCAGGAGAATATTGTTCCATTTCTATTTATTTGTGAATTTCTAAGTCTTTGTTGTTGATTTCTAGTTTTATTCTATTGTGGCCAGAGGAAATATGTGATATGATCTTAATGTTTTTGGAATTCTTTGAAACTTGTTTTATGGTCCAACATGCGGTCTATTCTTGAAAATGTTCCATGTGCTGATGAGAAGACTGTTCTACAGCTGCAAACAATGCATTTCTAAGAAACCCCATGGACAATGAAAGAGTCATGATATTAAGAAATTTTTTCAACTAAATGAGAACTGAAAATATAATTTTAGTATTAAAGGTTATATTGGAAGCAGTTCTTACAGGTAAATTTATAGCACTAAATATATATATTAGAAAAGAACAATCCAAACTTCATGACATAAACTTCCACCTAAGAAATGGAAGAAGAATTGTGCAAATCTAAAGAAAATCAAAGAAAAGAAACAATAAAGTTAGAGAATAAATCAATGAAATTGAAAGCATAGGAACAATACTACAAAATCAACAAACACGTGAAGTTGGCTCTTGGAAAAAACAATGAAATTAATAAATCTCCACCTAGGTTAACTGAAGGGGAAAGAAAAAAGAGAGAACATTATTTACTAATATTAGTATCTAAGTAGAAATCAATATTGATTCCATGGAGACTGAAATGATAATAAAGAAGTACTATGAGCAATTTTTGGTTTCACAAATGTGATAACTTAGATGAAATTGGTCAATTATTTGAATCACACAAAGTATCAAAAACATGCACGGAGAAGTCATAACCCAAGTAGCAATATATTGAAACTGATTCCACAATTAGTAAGAGTCCAAAGAGGAATATCCTAGTCCCAAAGATGTCACTAAATTCTGACAAATGCTAAAAGAATACCACTTCCATACAATCTTTTCTGGAAAACTGCTGATAGAATACTCTCTGCATCATTTTGTGTAGCCAGAAAATAACAAATAAAAGCAGTACAAGAAGGGAAAGCTTGCAGACCAGTATCTCTCATGACCTCATGAACCTTGATAGGAAAGTCTCAACAAAATTTTAACAAACAAAATGTACAAAATTATGTACTACATTCAAATGCTATTTATTTCATGTATACCAGATTGGTTAAACATTGGAAAATAAATCAGTGTAATCCACATTATCAACAGGCTAAAGATAAATCATAAGTTGCTATTTAATGTTTAACAACCAGTCAACGTTTTTGGATTTCTTTTTAAATAAAACATACATTAAAATAAAATGAGGACTAATTCAGCTAAGAAACAAAATGAACTAGGACACAAAGTTTTAATTTTTGTTGAATAACATGTTTCAATTCAGAGACTTCAATATACAACATCAACTGAAAAACATTTAAGAATATTAACACAAATTTAAATATTGTTAGAATACTAAGTGGATATCTGAATATTTCAGCAGTAATTCAAACTCATTTAAAATTTACTTTCACCCTTTTATTAAAATTTTTAATATATACTTAAGTATTAATCTCTTCAATTTACAGCAACTTTTCAGATGGTATATTACAATGTGTTGTTTACTTTCAAATATCTTAAAGCACTTTACTATACTTAACATCTTTGGGATGTAAGACAAGTGAACTAATCCCACTTTATGGGTAAAGAAGAGAATTTAAATGAATGCTGATTGTTTTCTCAGGATAGAATAAGAATGGAGCTCTTAAAGCAGTGTTTGAATACTCAGTGTAGTCAGGGCAGATACTTAGGGCTTTTAAAAAATAATAATAATAAAACACACAAAAAATCCACTTCAAAGAATCTTAACCATCTGTTCTAAAAAAGCATGGAACCCAAAAGTTCTGTTTTAGTAAATATTATTAACATTTAACAAATTAGAACTAAGCCTTGATTTTGAAAATGAGAATTGTTAATACCAACAAGAAAAACTCCCCAAAATATTTCAGAAAACTGATGTTGGTTCAGTTGCTCAGACTAGCTTTTTTGCATGTAATTTAGGCTTTCTATTCTATAGTTTCTCCCCATCACTATCAACACACATAAGTAGAGTAAGTCTAGAGTTTTCCAAAAATTTAACATAAAAAGACATACAATATCATGGATTTATGTAGTTTGTTTTATAATCCATCATAGCCTTAAAGTGGGAGAAAAATTAAACTCATAGTCAAAACCATCCTTGAATCCATCAATCAGTTTATAAATGGTAAATAAAATTGATCTTTTTTCTCCAGCCTAAGACCCACCTTTAGGAATTCAGACTCCTATCTAGCACCTACCCGTGTTTAGTTGCTTATATTAAGACACTCCATTCCTTCAGGAGATAGTTACCCTGACATCACAACTCACTGTCCCTGACAAAGGAAGTGCAGCAAGGCTTAACAGAGCTGCTAGTTGTCAATCAGACTCATAAAGCAACCTGAATGTGTGAGACACTTGTACGGTGGCAGGGTATTTTCCAAACACCCTATGAAATGGTCAGTCCATAGACTACCCATTGCTACATGGTTCTTAGAGATGGAGGGACAAACTAAACATAGGCCACATGATACAGGGGAAAGGTCACAGAACTGGCAGATTGGGCACCTAAGCAGATGGCGCCCCAGATTTTACAAGCTGAGGTACACCAGGTTGTTACTTAATCTTTCTTACATTTAATCCTAAAGTAAAACAAATGTGTAAAACAGAAGTGGACGAAAGATGTAACAAATGATGTATGTAAAGTCTCTATTGCAGTGTAGTGTATGTTGTAGGTATTCATCAAGTTGAAAGAGTTATTATAGCAAAAGGGATTTATACTTTTGTTCTTATTTATACTACGTGAGCTATTACATTGAATGGGGACATTTGCCTTTTACTTTGGGCATAAATCAGCATTCAAGGGCACAGCAGCAAGAAAATGATGACCTTTCCCTATATTTTACCTGTACAGAGGCATTCTGTGTAGTTTCAGTTCACACTAGGGAGGCAGGCATCCCTATCCTCATCTTTTCTGCCAAAAGCAAGGCACTGCCACACTCTGAAGTCTAACAGTTTACCTTGCTGTATTATTTCTTCTTTATTATTCCTTTCAGTAGTTTCTTATTGCCCAAAACAGAGCATGGATTCTGTAACTGCAGCGTTGTGTGCTCCTTTTTCTCCATAAGCTGCACCAGGGTGTGGCATAAAGTGTATGACCAATGAAAAGCTGCTTAGATAAGAACACCAATCTCCTTATGCATAAGAGGAAAGGACCATGACAGTAAATCTTTATTTTGACTCTATAGTACATATTTTTTGCATGTTTTAATAAGAAAAAGTAATGTCAAAGAAGGCTTTCCACTATACACATGCCTGGGGTACAGCCCCAAATGCTTAGAAAGGAGAGGATAGAGAGGACAATATGACAGGTAAATTGACTCTTTTAGAGAAAGGTCTCAAATAAAATTTATCTAAGTCTAAGGAATGGAATCTCATTCAGTTTAGGACTCATAGGCAGTAGGTAGAGTCACAAATCAAAAACACCCTTTCGCATTGGTCTTCACGAATCTCCTAGTCCATCCAGCAGGCTGTAAGATTGGCTTGAGTATGCATTTACTTTCACACAGTGCTAAAGCAGCCCGCATCTTAGTCTTCACTGATCCTGCGAATGTGACGATGCACGGAAATTCTTCATGTGATATCACAGGGAAAATAATTGAATTCAATGACCAAGGACACGCTAAGACACCAAGGAGCAAGTTGAGGTAAAGTTTACATCACTACAATTCTGCCCCATGGCTCTTACCTATAGACAGGTAAGCATTTATTTTTTTTTATTATTTTTTTAAACAGAGAAGGAGAGAGAGAGAGAGAGAATCAATTTTTATTGAGTTTTTCACATGGCTTTTGTTGTTCTGACACTTAGTTGTGTGTGTGGTGCTGGGGTTTGAACCCATATACTTGAGCATGCTGGGCATGCTGGGCAAGCTCTGTAACCTCCAACCCACCGCTCCAGCCTGACAAATACACATTTAAAAGATGCTTTCATGCTTCGCTCAGTATGCTTGCCAAGTAACACCCTAAACGGAAAGTTCTAAGACATACTAGAGGCAGGCAGCTCTCAGATATCATCTCACATGCTTTAATAGCAGAACAAAACATAAAAAGAAAGTTGAATTCTCTCTGAATGCTTACTCTCACTTATAATTTCTCATATTTTCCCTAAGTACATCGATAGAGTGGTGTAAAAAATGCAAACAGCAATTTATGGATTCCGTAAGATGAATTCCTCAGGTGATAACATTTACTATCACAAAGCTCTTGGACTTCTTTTCCACATAGGATCTCTGAGAGCAAAGAAAATCACGGCGTTCCCACAGAAAGCCATTTCGTTGTGTGGTTTTGCTGGCAGGACCCTAATGAGGAGAAGTCCAGACTTCAGTTCTGTTTCAGAATTCAGTGACAGTTTGATTGTGGGCTCAACCTTTTCTGCTGCTGTTGGAATGTGAGTTGCATGCTGAATTAATGAGCAAAAATAGGGAAAGAGCCTGCTTTGTGCATCTCTATTTCTCTTCATTTTATTTCCGTTGTTATATTTTATTCTTGTTTCTTGAGCCAAAGTTCATTTTTTGGACACTAGGATAATTTTGAAGAACAATAGTCTTTAATCTACAAATTTGGTCGGTGTGTTCTTTAGAAACCTTGATTGATAAAATCCTACTTTCTTTATCCTGTTGGTAAATCCCATCATGGCTTTCTCCTATTTACTACTATTTTTTTTTTTGCCTCTCAATAAACACAAAGAACATTTTCTACTTCTTGCTGCAAGTTAATGTTAATGCTATTTATATTTTAGAAATGCCAGATTCCTTCACAAGTCACTTGAGACCCGGTGGCAAGAATGAATTACCCTGAACTGTCTGTCTCTTTCCTGACAGGTCTGCCTGAAAAGCAGCTTGCCTGGAGCTGAATTCATTGTTATTTCACTATCTGAGAGCCAGCAAAAGACAGTTTTACAAATTTCTAACATAAGGCATAAAATGAAATTCAACAGAAACTGATCTTTCCTTTTTTTAAATTCCTGGCTTTGACCAAATTAGTAGGGTCTGACATATTTTGAATTGCTTAGTGTATGTACTGTTGTATTTCTCTTGAATTTAATCTTATAACCACCGCTCTAGGGAGAAAGATATTAAAGTTTATTGGCAAACACATTTCCTCTGATTTCCTTTTGTCCTAAAATAAAACGATGAATTAAGACTTAGCACATATATTAGCATTTAGAATCTGGCATAGTTTTCACCTTGCATGTTCAAGCAGTGATCTATAACAACCAATTAAAATACATGTGCTCATATACAATTTTAAAATTTATCCAATGACTTATTTAATGTATTGTGTATATATATGTACATATATACATACATGAATACACACACACACGCACTCACATCTCTTGCTTAGAGATTTCACTCCTTTTCATTTATTTCATTTGTTTCTTGGCTTTAAACCCCTATTCTAACACATTTCTGTATCTAAATCTTCCCCATTGATTTCTTTTTTTTTTTCTTAGTATGGGTCACATTTTCCTATTTCTATGTAAACATGGTGATTTTTTTTATTCTGGATATTGTAAATAATATATAGTAGATACCATAATTCTGTTATGCACCTCTAAAGACTTTTTTTTCTTTTGGCAGGTAGTTAATTTGACTGACATCAAATTAAACACTGACTGTACAATAGGAAGCAGCTATGTAATAGTTTTAGCCTTTGCTTTTCTGCTTAGAGTGTCATATGCAAGTCATGGATCCCTGAGACATATAGGTAAAGTTAAAACCAGAATTCAGCTAAACTTCCATTGTTATATCTTGTAATACCCTACTAACAGTCCAGTTCCTGGGGAAGCCTACATTTTGTTGCCAGACTCCTTTAGCTGGAATAAATTCCTAGAAACAAACATCTTACCAAGCATGAATCACAAGGAAAAAGAAAACCTAAATATACTAATAATTAGCCAACTTCACTGCTGAATTCTACCAAACATTGACAGAAGAACGAATATTAATTTTTCTTGAAGGATACAAAAATTAAAAAAAAATAACTTGAAGAAGGGAGACTCTTTTCAAGCTCATTCTGTGAGGATATTATTATCCTGATACAAAGCCAGACAAGGACACAGCAACAACAACAAAGACAGATACAGACCAATATCCTTATTTAAAAAGTTGAAAAAACACTCAACAAAAAACTAGCAAAGTGAATACATCAGTTCAATAAAAAGATTCTTAAGTCCAAGCAAAAGGGATTCATCTGGGGCTGGAGTGGTGGCTTAGCAATTATAGCGCTTGCCTGGCATGCACTAATACATGAGTTCAAAATCCCAGCACCATAAGCACAACAGTATAGTGGAACAATAAAAGCCACATGAAAAACTAAATAAAATTGATTCTCTCTCTCTTTCACTGTCCCTCTCTTTAAAAAAAAAAAAAAGAATTCATCCCAGGAGTGCAAGGTTGATTCAAGATATGCAAATCAATAAATTTGATATACATCAGCAGCATCAAGGATAAAAATCACATAATTCAATAGATGCAGAAAGGCATTTGATAGATTTAACATCCATGACAAAAATACTAAAAATATTAGATATAGAAGGACAATCTTCAACTTAATAGAGGACATATATAATAAGTCAATAGCTAACATTATTTGGAAGGGGGGAAAGCTGAAATTTTTCTTAAAAATATATAACAAGAGACAAGGATGCCCATTTTTAGCACTTTTGTTCAAAATAGTACCAAAAAACCAGCTACAGCAAGAAGGCAAAGAAAAAAAAAAATTGGCATCCATATTGGAAAAGAGGAAATTGAATTTCCACTCTTTGCAGATACATTTTTTGGTGCATACAAAACCTGAAAGTCCCCACAACAAAATCACTAGAAGTAAAAAAGCAAATTTAGTAAATTTGCTGGAACAAAATCAAAATAGAAAAAAAAAATAAGTAGCATTATTGTACACAAATAATTGATTGACAAATAAAAATCAGGAAAGCAATCCCATTTAAAATAACCACAAAAGGGGCTGGAGCGGTGGCTCAGCGGTTTTGGCGCTTGCCTGGCAAGCATGAGGACCCGGGTTCAAACCCCAGCACCATGTACACAACAAAGTGTTGGAGCAACTAAGGCCATGTGAAAAACTAAATAAAGTTGATTCTCTCTTTCTCTGTCTCTCACACTGTCCCTCTCTCTTTAAAAAAAATAAAATAAAAAAATAAAATAACCACAAAAAACACCCAGGAATTAATAAAAAAAGGTAGATCTCTGCAATGAAATTATAAAATATTGATGAAAGAAGTTAAAGAGGACACAAGAAATGGAAAGAGATCTCGTGTTCATGGGGTTGAAAGAATCACATTGTTAAAATGTCTGTATCACCCAAATAAATATGCAGACTCAATGCATAAAACGACATTCTTCAACAATGTAGGAAAAAAGCCATCCTAGAATTAATTCTATTTATATACCTTAAGATCAATATTAGTAGGTGCATAATGTTCAGAATAGTAAGAGATTTTATGATCAGTTCATGTTAGAGTTATTTAGAATCGTCTTTAATATCATTCCTCCTGTGATAGACACAGTTTTGAAAAACTGAAAATATCTTTATCTCACCTTTTTACTTGAAACATTTGATGTTTATTATCTCTAAGTCAACTGAGGATGTAATTTATAATTCTTATTTCCTTTTTTATTTTTGAGAAATCAGCTATTGGTTGTCATTTTCTTTAAAGTTATCTGTGTTTTCTCACTGGATACATTTAAAATTTGTGTTTGCCTTAGTATCATCTTGCTTCTTTATAATGGCCTGATGCTCATTTTTTCAACTGAACCTTCTTGAATTGAACTTCTTGAATATGAGATTTCCTTTTCAGCTGTAGGCAATTTGCAGTTGTGTTTTCTGCAAAAGTTGTCTCTGCCAATTCTTTTTCTTGTGTCATTTTAGATTTCAAATTAGATATAACTTAATTTTCTCACCATGTCTTATTTTTGCTTCCTAAAATTTGTTTCAAAATTTGTACCACTTTATCTCTTTTTTCACTATTTTAAAATTTCCTCTGATTCTTCTTCCTGTCTTCTTGAAATTTTTCTGTGTCAAAAATTATAATAATTTTCATTGTGCTTTTAAATTAAATTTTATATCACTTTGTTTTTAGCATTCAGCTTGGTCCCTCTAAATTCGACTGGATCATTCTATAAATTGAAACAAAAATGACTCCTGTTTCCAATTACACACACGCACACACATTAATCAAGACTTCATGTCAAAAATTATATACCATGTGACAGAAAATCCATTGTGTATTTATTACACTTTAAATAAGGAAAGAGTTTTGAAGCAAGACAAATATTAACTATAAATAGAAAAGGATGTTCTGATTTATATAAAAAGTAATAACTTGATTTTATCAAAAAGTTTTAAAGTTTTAACTTAAACTGGGAAAAGATATTTTACATTCATATAATAGCACAATTGGCATAATTGAGAAAATATTAACACCAGAAAATACAGGGAAATACTTCAAATTAATACCTATGAATAAAAAATACAATGAAATCATGAGCCAGAGACACATATTAACATGCCAAAAAAATTGGAACATATGCAGACAAAATAATAAAGAACATTTTAAATATCATTCGTTATTAGGAGCATACAAGTCAATGTCATTCCATCCCATTCTATTTGTATTCATTTAATCTGAAAATTGCAAATATTAAATGAATGCATGGGAGGGATACAGATATACAGTATGTTATATATATTGCCATTGGAAAGAATTTTGCACTTTCAGTACAGAATAAAATTTGGCATTTTTATTCATTTAAAATATTTGTACTCCATACGAAACATCAATTTCATTCCTGTCAATATATTCAAAGAAACCATTGCACATGTAAACAGCATACGTTTGCTGAAACATGTATAGCTCCAAATGAAAAATTTTTTAAAACTCTGATAGAACAATGGATTAAATTTGGCATTTTTATAAAAAGAAAAATATTAATAAAGCAATGTTGATACTGCTGTATTGTATAATATTAAGAGACCACTAAAATGATGTATTATGTATTTGGATTATACATGAATTGATAGAGGATTGACTGACAGATGGTAGACAAATTGGTATGTAGACACAGACATAAACTCAAGATACAGATATTTCCCATAGCATATGGATAGACGATTAGATGTGAGAAAGAATGTCAGATTAAAAATATGTAGATATAAAGGTATATCTTATACTATATGCATACTACATAATATCCATAGCATATAAGAAATTGTTTAAGTCAGTTCCTTCACTGCTGTGACCAAAAAACCTGACAAGAACAGAAGAGAAGGAAACGTTTATTTTGGTGCTCATAGTTTCAGAGGTTTTCCTCTATTGATGGTCACCTCCATTTCCCTGGGGCCAGAAGTGAGTACTCAGTAGACGAAAGCAGCTAGGAACTTGGAAGGAGGAAGCAGAGAGACTCCACACACTGCAGACACACAATGACCGGACTCCTCCAGCCACACCCTAATGACCCACCTCCTCCAGACACACCTCCAATGACCCACCTCCACCAGACACACTTCCAATGAACCACCTCCTCCAGAAACATCTCCAATGACCCACCTCCTTCAAACACACCCACAATGACCCACCTTCTTCAAACACACCCACAATGACCCACCTTCTTCAAACACACCCACAATGACCCACCTCCTCCAGACACACCTCCAATGACCCACCTCCTTCAGACACACCCACAATGAC
>PVKS010000031.1:0-148028 GCA_004027875.1 Aplodontia rufa | reverse complement strand
CAGATACACCCTACCAGCCTGGAGTCACCATCCAGTTAATCCCCATGAGGGGATTAATGCATTGATTGGGTTAAGAAAGTCATTACCCGATCATTTCACCTCTACATTTTCTTGCATTCTCACACACCTGAGTTTTCTGGGGACTCATATTTCAACTGTAACATATACTGCATATCAAATTTTTAATAAGCACTTTTCTACCTTACAGACTCTAATCTTCTTCAAATGTTTGTATAGTACTAAGTGGTTTTGGACTCATTTTAGAATCTCTGAATATCCTAAGTCCTGCATGCCTCTGCTGTCTGAAGCAACATTTAAAAAATTTTGGTGTCTCCAGGATTTAGTTAAATCACAAAATTGTTAAATCTATTTTTGCTTTTTCATGTACTTGATATATATATTTTTTTGAAAAATAAGAACATGTTTCTTACTGTTAAGCATTTATATCGTCTATCATTTAAAATGTTAGAGTGTGACTATACTTAAAATTACTAAAATATGTTGATCTCATAATTTTAGTCATAGATATAGCATAAAACATTATTAATCTGAGCAGTTTCAAGCAATATCATGTTGTTAAGAATTATTTTTATTAATTATATATATGTAGGCTAAAATCTTATATTTTACACATAAATATCTACTATTTTCCCTTGGACTTCTTTATACCTTCAAGCTATATTATGATTTAAATTGTCTGTTGTTTCTGATATTAATATATCTAGGTATATTTAAAGTTATAATCTTATATCCAATGAATAAATTATCAAGATTGTCTTCAGGTAACATGAAAAATTCACATATACTTTTTAAATTTTTTGTACTTTTAAAATATGATATACAATTTAGAATTAGCCTATAAATGTTAGAAAAACAACTACCAAGCATAATTCACTATTTAAATATTACTGATTTAGAAGTCTACATTTTCTGGAACCACTTTTTCTTAGTTATTTCCTCAAAATAAAACTTATTTCGGATTACTGGATGGAATCTACTTAGAAAAACTGAGAAAGTATTGGCCATGAAATATTATTTCCAAAACAAACATTTTGTTGAATGGAAGATTAAAGTTCCAAATACAAAGGGTATAAAATTCAAGGAAAATATGTTTGCTAAATTTTATTTAATTTTGTCAAAAATAAATCATTTTAAATATTTATTAAACCTAGAGGTTGCCAAGCATGACTCAGGTATTTAATATATATACCATATAGTCATATAATATATGATTAAGCCATAGTCATTGATACACGTATATATATATATATTCTTTGCATGTATGTAACATATAAAATACTTTAATGATTGCTGAAACTTTGTTACTATTAAGACCCAGTCTTTCCAAATCCTTATAAATCACTATTTTCCTTGTATTAATTCAATACAAATCATTTTAGTAAACATAATTACATGCTTAAATTTATTTAAAAGACTTAAACAAATTATCATCTCTTTAAACCAACCACATAGTCACAAATTACAATAATAGAAAATTCTTATTGTACATCTTTGTGAAGTCAGGTAACCAGTATTTTCTAATTAACTTTAGAATTTTCCTACTGATCAAATCATTATAATTCCATTTTAGCATGGAGACTGAAAACTGCATAAAAAAGTGACAGTTTTGAAAGCTTTGTATTTATGATAATCCTGATAGCAAGAAAAACTTATGTTTGTGAGGTCCATAATGATTTAATAAATTATTTTTGACTCTTTTGTTTAAAATAATAAAAATGCTACAGAAAAGTAAACAAGATAATGTACACTTTAAATATTGGAGATAGAAAACAATAATTTTAGGGAAAAGCATAAATTATTATATCATTAAAAGTGTTCTCTGATTTGCAGAATATATTATATCGGCATTTTCTCTGCAGGTGTGTTTCACACAGGTGGGCACACGCACTCATACACATACATACTTGGCCACATTCTGAGACTGTTAAGTCTAATAAATATTGTAAACTCTACCTCTTAGAAATATTGAAAAAGTTCTGAATTGCCTACAGTAGTAATAGAATAACAAAAAAAAAACAAAGATCATGTTCAATTCTATTTAGTCCACTTCCCCAATTTATTATTCAGTGGAAAATTTTGTTCATAACTAGAACCTAATTTTATACCTACAAGTATTTTTCTGACCTGCTGTGATAGATGGAATGGAGAATCTTGTAGATAATACCAATTATTCACCACTATTTTCTGAAGCAACCAGCATTAATAATAGATCTGACTGAATAATACCTGTTGTTAGTAACCTAAAAAAGAAATCCTAGAAGATAAGCCTTTCCCAAAATAGAAGCATGTCACTATACTTTTTGTTGTAGCTTCTAGATGAGGTTGGATCCTACTGAAATTTTGCCCTTCAGAACTATTTAGAGTTGGAGGAGTAGCACAGGTAAAGATGCGTGGTTAGGTTATTACAGTCAATTACTCTACAGGTAATACAGTCAATTTAACTTGCAGAAATTAATTACTCATGAGAATATTTTTCCTGTTTCTTTGCCATAATGAAAAGGTATTACATGCTTATTCATAATCTTCAGAGATGCATAAAGTAGAAGAAATGAAATGAAAACCACTTAAATGCCTGTAGTCTCTGGGCTAAGGTCAACTGCAAACCCCCTGAAAATTTCCACATAGATGAATATATTGAGGAAGGCTTTGACTGAATACATTCAAATATGTGAATATATGACCTCATTAACCGACTCCACATAAAAATTTTAGACATTTTTCTGTGAATAATTACACAGAAAGAAATAGGTAATACCCATCTTGGTAACATCATATTCCTCATTTACTTGTGTGCATATCTATGCATGTATACATAAAAATGCACACTGTGTTGCAAAGCTGGATTGGTAGTGCTCATTTTTAAACCTGTGTGTGTGTGTGTGTGTGTGTGTATGTTCAACTAGACCTGTGTTGCCAGGAAGCACTTAAGCACTGATCACTCTAGCACATTGTACTACCTGTTAATACCATCTACACAGATTTTTAAATCTTCCAATAACAATGAGAAATAAAGTTTCAATAGATGACCTCATCTTTAATTTTGCAGAAACAGGAAAATTAAAATCTGTCTTCTAGTATACTTAATTTTCAACTCTACAAATACGTGCCTCATTGTCTATACTTCCTGCACAGAAAGGAGGTGGGTGTACATTTTCATTCTACATCACACCACTCTTCTGGAATTTCATTTTCTCTACCATATTTGTTTTTGCACTAACTCTGTCTCCTGAATCATATAGTTCTATTTTTTAAAAAAATAAAACTCCTCTTAGCCTACAACCTCTCAAGAGAGTATTTGGTGTCTTCTCCCTCTCCAAATTCAAGCACCTGAAACCTTCATTTATTCTTTCTTTCTTTGCCTCTCTTCCTAGTTATATTGAATCAATCTACTCTAACCTGTCCTCTCTCTTGAGAATTTTTTGTCTTAAAAAAGGAGAAAGGGGAGGGAGGTGCTTCTTCACCTAACCCTTTGACAAGTATTCAGAATAGTGGGCCACATGTCACTGACCATCTCCTTTAGAAAGCTGATGACACTGAGAAGGTGAATCTCTGCCAACTGTCTGGTTGACTCTCCTGGTGCTGATTCAGGAGGACTTGAGGGTCAACTGCTCTATGGCACCGTGAATTATATGGGCTTACTAACAACAAGCACTGACATCTCAGCGTTGTGCAGACTTAGAAGTCCATGATCAAGGCATCGGTAGATAGATTTCATGTCTGGTGGAGATGTGCTACTTCATTTGTTAATGGCCATTTTCTTACTCAAAGTTCACATGATGAAAGAGATGAGTGACTTCTCTGGGGTTTCTTTTGAAGAAAGCTGCCTTGCCATTCCACAATTCCACCATATGCAGACAGCAACATGAGGTCCTCTTGGAGTAGACACAGAGCCTTTACCAGACCCAAATCTGCCAGTCAGTGCCATCGTGTTGGACTTCCCAGCTTTCAGAACTATGAGAAATAATTTTCTATTATTTATAAATTACACAACCTATTATTTATAAATTACACAACCAAATAGGCCAAGGTACAACTCACACAAACACACACACACACACACACACACACACACACATCAAGAGATGGTACAGCTGCTCTTGAAAGCAGTATGGAGACTCCTCAAAAAATTAGGGTTGGATCCACCATACGACCCAGCTATTCCTCTTCTGGGTATTTTCTGAAAGGAGTTACAATCAGCATATTACAGCAACACAGCAAAATCTATGTTCATAGCAGCTCAATTTACAATAGCTAAATTATGGCACCAACACAGAGACCCATCACTGGATGAATGGATCCAAAAGCTCTGATACACACACACACACACACACACACACACACACACACACACATATACACACACACACACACACATACATACATATACACATATATACACATACATACAATGGAGAGTTCTACTCAGCTATTAGAAACAATGATATTGCATCCACTAAACGTAAATGGATGGCAATGGAAGAAATAATGGTGAGTGAAGTTGCCAAACCCAGAAATTCAAGGGCGAAATTTTTTCCCTCATATGTGGTGGCTAGAGCAAAACCCAGGCTTGGGGGTAAGGTAGATAAACTCATGGATCAGAAACATAGAACAAAAATGCAATATGTTAATATTTAAGAAATACAGTTGCAAGATACTGCATAAGATATTTGAACAAGCTATATATGCACACCTTTACAAAAATGCAAATATTTAATCCTATTGTCAAATATATCAAAGAATAACAAGGGATGATAGGAAAGGAGGAGAAGGGGAAATGTTGGAACTGAGATAAAGCAAGGTGCATTGCAAGCATTTATAAGTATGTCACTGTATATACTATAGTTTATATATATATATTCATATTATAAGAATTATGACACTGTACTTGGATGTTTTTGGGAAAATATAGGATGCAGAAGAGAGGCAAGGGATCAGGATATTAACCAAATTGTATTAATGTATTGTGTGCATCTAGGAATATGTGATAACAAATCCCATCATTATGTGCAACTATAATTCACTAATAAAAAATAAATTAAAAAAGAGAAAAAGGTGGATATTGGCAGAGTATGTAATAATCATAATAATAGAAATAACAACAAAAATGATTAGAAACTCAATTCAAAGTCTATGGCATGAGAAAATTGCAAGTGAAATGGGGCAAGCTATATCACATAGACGATAACTGACAAAAAGTAGAGGTTTATATGTTAATATCAGAAAACATGGGCTTCAAAGCATGGAAAATTACTAGAGGCAGAGAAAAAATATTCCATAAAGATAAAAGAATGCACATGGAAGACAGTCATTGTAAATACGTGTACATCAAATAACAAAACCTCAGAATGCATGAAGCAAACCTATAAAGGTGAAAAGAAAGAGACAATTCCACAATGCAGTTGGGACTTTCAAACCTCTTTTCCTGAAGCTAATAGAACTTGTTAGAGGTAATCAGCATGGGGAACTAACTCAAGGCCATCAGGAATCCTCAAGGTCGAGTTGAAGTGTAGCACTCCAGACAGCAGCAGCTGACACCCTGGTCCAGGACTGCTGGAGTGTTGATCAGAACAGAGCTCATCCCGGTACACAGCAATCCTGTAGGCATTTAAATGAATTGAACTCATACAGAATATCTTCTCTGATGATTTCAGAACAAAATAAAAAATCATAAAACTGGAAAATTCCTAAACACATAAAAAGTAAATTGCAATATTTTAAATATTCATGACTCAAAGAGGAACTCTCAAAGGAACTAGAAATGCACAAAACTGGATAAATACGACAATACAATGTGATGAATCCTACCAGATGCAGGTAAGCAGTGATAAGAAATTCACAGCATTAAATTTTTTGACTAAAAAAGAGGAAAAGCATCAAATCAATAATATTAGTTCCTATCTCAAGAAAGTAGAGCAAGAAGACTAAAATAAGTATAAAATAATCAGAAGAAATTATAAAGGGAGAAATCTTTGAAGCTGTAAAAAGGAAAAATAAAAAAATAATGCTCCAGAAATTGTTCTCCAAATAAAGATGATAAAATTCAGAAGCACCTATGAATACTGGCAAGAATAAAATAGGGAAAGACACAGATTCTTAATAATAGAAATGTAGCATGCAGCATCCCAGCGGCTTCAAGCATTATTAAAAGTATAATAACAAATAATATAACTAAGTTTATGCCCATGAACTTGACAACGTGGGGGATAAATATGAGTTCCCCAAAACCAAAGCTTCCAAAACTAAACAAAGGTGGAGTAGCCCATTTCAATTGGCCTAAAATCATCAAACAAATTGAATTTATAGTGTACTATTCCCCAGAAAGAACTCTCAAAATACAGGTGGTTTCACTGGAGAATTTTACCTATTTGAAGAAGGGTTAATAGTGATTTTACATACTTTTTTTCAGAAAATGGAAAACAGAGAGATAAACCTGCTTTATGAAGAAAGTGACTTCTTAATGCCAAAAGAAGACACAGATAGTGGAAAATCAAAAATGAAAAATAATGATAATTAATTTAGAGACCATTATATATGATGAGATGACTTGAAAATCCTCTATAATGCATTGGGAAATAGAATCCATCAATGAATAGGAAAGATTGTGTACCACAGTCACGTGGGCTTTACTCCAGGTATACAGGGTTTATTTGGTATTCTGTAGTGCAATCCTTCACATCAAGAAGCTAAAGAAGAAAATATGTAATGACAGCAATTGAAATAAACACAACAAACATAACATCCTACACTCAGTCATGATAAAACAAGTCAGGAATACAAAAACACAGCAAAAGAAAATTTCTTACTATTTGTATTATACAAATTGTGAAAGACAGTCTGTTCCCCCTAAAATCAGACACCAAACAAGATTTCTGCAATAATGACTCTTACCCAGCATTATACTGGAAAGTCTGCCATGGAAACAGCCATTAAACCCCCGATGTCCAGATTGAAAAGGAACACATAACTGTCTTTGTAGAAAAATCCCCCAAAATATACAAAATCAAGCCAATGAACAATGCTCTGTAAAGTTGTAAGATATAGGGTTGACCCACAAAAAAATCAATGATATGTCTATATATTAAGTGTGAACATACAGAAACCTGAGTTAAGTACAGTTATCCTCTATAATCACTTTGAGGAAGAAATACTTGAAAACAAATACACAGGATCTGCGTAATGAGTATTACAAAAAGGTTTATAGAAAGCCAAAGCTCACTTTGCTAAATGGGATACATGTTATGTTTGTGGATCAGAGGAATCATCTTACACAAGTCCTCTTCTGCTCCAGAGCAACCCACAGGTTCAAGTAACTGCTATCAGACCCCAGCAAATTTTTGGCAGATATAAGTTTATTCTAAAATATATATGGAAAGGAAACAGGTCCCATAATAACTAAAATGATTTTCAAAGAATGTTATAGGAATAACAAACCTTCCTTAGTTAAGTCTTATTACATAGCTATAATCATCAAAATGGTGTGAATGTTGCAGTCATGAGCTCAAGTATCAAAGTAACAAGATAGAGAACCCAAATAAAACTCCCTACAAATACGTTCAGCTGACATTTGACAAAGATGCAGAACAATTTACAAAATGATAGCATTTTAAACAGATGTGTTGGAATAAGTGGGCATTGATGAATCAAAAAACCTTGGACTTCAACCTAACTTAAAAAATGTTATTTCAAAATGTCTCATACACTTAAAATGTAAAATTATAAACTGTTTAGAAAACATATAGTTAGCAGGACATCTTCAGAATCAAAGATTTGGTCAAGTGTTCTTATCATTGACATCAAAACCATGGCTCATAAAGAAGAAAGTTATAAAATAGACTTGGTGAAAATTCAAGCCTCTTTGCATTCTGAAAGTTCATCACAGGGGAATAGAAAAAGAAGCTATATATGGGAGAGTGTATTTGTAAACCTCATACCGGGCAAGGGACAAGGAATTAGTAAATAGATAGTAAAAGTCACCAAAATTCAGTATTTAAAAAACTTTTCAATTGAAAATGGGCAAAAGATATGAAGAGACATTTCATTTATAAAATACATGAATATAAAATAAACACATGAAGCAATTATTAACATCACTAGGCACTAGGAAAATGCCATTACACATTGATTAAAATTGCTAAAATTAAAAAAAAAATTATGATAGTAGCAAATGTTGGTGAGGAAGTGCAGAACCTGGATCACTCAGACATTGCTTTTACCACTGTAAAATGGCTCAGTCACTGGAAAATTGCATGGTTCATGCCATCAGATTTCAATCAGTAGCACAAAGTTATAGTTTGGATAAACCTCCAGGGAATTATGCTGAGTACATATAGAACATCCATCCCAAAATATTACATACTATATTAATTCACTTTTATGACATCTGTTAAATGACAAAATAAAGAAATAAATAACAAATAAAGAACAAATTAGTGTTTGGTAACTTTTAAGGATTGGTGGAAAATGGAAAGGGAATAGACATAGTTACCATAGGGTTAAATGAAGGATCCTGCTGGTGATTGAACTACCTAGAATCTGACTGGGGTAGAGGCTGCAGAAAGTTACAGGTGGTAAAGCTGTTTAGAACTACACACACACACACACAAGAGTACAAGCAGAATGTGGACACTGAATAAGACGGAGAGATCATATCAATGTAGTCTTTTAGCTGTAATATTGTAGTATCGTTCCGCCAAGTGGTGATGGAGAAACTATTTCTTACAACTACTTGTGAATCTATCTCAATCAAATTTTCAATTAGAAAAAATGATCACAGAGTTAGCCAAAATGATATGACAGATAAAGCCAAAGTTAATTTTCAGGAGGGATGTCTGAAGTGGAAATCAATTGTTCTGAGCCCAAGGAATGAACAGTAGGTGGGAACAGAAGTGCACCCAGTGTCATCCTATAAACATGAAGCTTAGCCTGAGAGGCTGAGAGCTTATTCACCCTGCAGCCGGTCTCCCAGCCTCTCTTGGAACGCTGCACACATTGCTCTCATTAGAGGGCCATTTCCTTTGCACAGATGTTTTCAATTTTAACAGACCACAGTGACGTACAGAGTACATAACAGCCCTTCTCATCTTCGGTGATGGCCTCTCTCCCCGAAGTCTTAAGAGTTAAATCTTTGGACAGTTTTTTATGAGTTTTTCCAAAATTCAAAACACCTTCAACAAATTGATAACATATTCTGTTAGAAAAAAATGTTTCGTTCCATAGACTAACATGTAAGCCGCTCTTTAGAAATATGCTTTCTATAAAATGCAACCTATAAAAGAAAACCTAGAAACAGTACAAAATGAACAAAAGCCATGCAGACCTGAAATTGGGACTCAGCTGATCAATTTTATAAATTATATACATTGTACATTTATTCTTGCCTTTGTTTTTGCCAATATGGTGATATTTGTGTTTTAAAAACATTTATTGGTGACATTGATTGGTTGTTCCCAATCATAAAAGTAATACATATCCAATTTAGAAATGTAGGAAAGCAAAAAAAAAAAATAATAATAAAAAATACAGCATGAAGACCACATGAAACTCAAAACTATAATTGTTTTATTTCCTCGCAACATTTATCTTATTCACGTGCACTTGTGTTTAACTGAAGTACACTACCAACAAGGCACAATCTTCAGGTTGCTTCTGATGAGACTCTCACAGGCGCACACATCCATGACCCACTTGGTGGCCTAGGGCATTGCCAGCCTCTCTCAGGCTATGGTGACCTCTGCCCTAACCTCCAGACCAAGGAAATGCTTTGCCTCCTTGGGAACTTCATGTAAGTGTAAAGTGTGTTTTTGTGCCTGATCCACATTAAGACCAACAGTTTTGTCTGGTTGCAAGTTACAGCCCTTTGCTCTTATCCCCTCTGCAGAATATTCCACTGTGTTAACATATGGCAGTCTACACATCCTCCTGCCGGTTGTTTGCCCTGGGGTATTCTTCACAATGCTGCTTTGCACGTTGTGCCTAGGCAGGCATGAGCACTCACACGCGGGCACATATCTGCAAGCTCAATTGTTGCGTAGGAAGGTGTCTGCTCCATGAGTTCTAGCTGGTCCTCACAGTTCAGCAGATTGTTTCCCATGCTTGCTGACACGGATTATCCTGTGTCCTCTGAATTTTACTCAATTTGGCAGTAACATACAATTTTAAGCTAAAATAAGGACAGATTGAGTCTAGAGTTTTCCATCACGTGCTTTCCAGTGGACATTACATCATGATCCTTCACGTGGGTTAATTCGTTTTCTGATAAAATCCTTTCTTTCTGGCCCCTGATGATTATAATAACTTGAAGCTTGATTAGCTATAAAAACAAAAACAACTTCCAATGTAAGCTTCCAAAAAATATCAAAAGCAATCGCGTAGAGCACAATTTTGAAGTCACTGCGCTTTAGTCTCACAATGTGCTTCCGTGTGGTTTTGTATTTGAAATGACCTGTGCATCTTGTAAGGAAGCAAATTTTAACAAAAGAAGGATCATGATCTGAGGGGTCCTAATTTACCAAACAATTTTCAAAATAATGAAGCATTGTCAATTGCACTGAAATACAATTCATATGATAAAATATATAAGAATATAATGTAAACTTCCTCTAGAGAAGCATTTAAAAATATTTCTCTGGTTTTGTTTGCTTGGGTTGCATCTTAATTTTAACTCTGTGTGATTACTAAAAGTCAAGATTAAGATTAATATACTCCCATGCAAATTTTAGAAGTCATTTTCTTTTAAATGAAATGAAAACTTAATCAATGTACTCATAAGAATTCCATTATTATTATTTCTAATGTGTGTACAACATAGTGTTGCTAATGTTCAACTGTTTCCACTTTTTTTTTCTTCTAGCTTAGAGATTTCTCAGGTGTTTATCTTTTTTGTGGTTTTATCTCTTAACACATATAACACCTTTTCTCTGTTGCCCAATATCTCTTACATGTTAAGAAGGATGCAGAAGAGGAGTACAAACATTGGTTTATACAAGGATATATTTCGTCAAATCTTTATGTTGGGAAAAGGGGTAGATATAAGTACACATTTGTACTAACTTGCAAAATTCAGAACTGTCTGTTTCAATTATATAGCCTGAACAGCAGAGTAAGACTGAGCAACAAATACCGAGATGTACAAGCTTTCACTCTGGTTCTGCTCCTCATAGAAGATGCTGGTAATTACCTTTAAAGCCTTCTGTGGTCTGAGACCTGGATACTTTAGAGTCGTATTTCATTTCTTAGGCTCTCTGTATTTTGACTGAATGAACTTGTTCTCAGATTCTGTTCTCAGCACGGGACATTGCAGAATTAGTTACACATGGCTTTTCCTTTTTTTTTTTAATTTTATTTTTTTTACTTGACTTAGAGTTGAGGCCAAGTCCACTTTCTCACTTATCTGGAAATAATGCAAAAACCACTATTATATATTATTACAGAAGAGTCCTGAGGCTCATAATCTTTTAGATCTAGTCAAATTGCTCACCAAGTTCTCATTTCATTAAAACACTTTGAAATTATTTTAACTTAGTCATCTATTTCTCTAATTTTCTTTTGGATGATGACAGACTGTACCTGCTGTGTGTGTGTGTGTGTGTGTGTGTGTGTGTACACACACATAACTTGAAAATACAATCAATCAGTTAGCAGCCTTGAGACTGTATAAGTGATTGTTAAATCAATTTTTTATATCTATTACATCAATCAAATGCATTATTTTTGTCAGAATAAAAAGAAAAATATTAATCAATCATCTGGATATTTTGTCTACAGAATACACAAAGCAAAGCTTAAAATAATATTCTAAGGTACGGGAAACATTTTCTCTGTGTTCTCACAAATACAATCTCCAAGGAAACTGAGACAAGAAAAATAATCAGGCCCATGAGGCTTCAGTGTAAGGAGAGCTTAGGGCTCTTAGACACTTGGCTAACAGAATATTTTCATAGGTGCTATGATGAATATTCATAATATATCAAACTCAAAATGCCTCGGACACAATGAATCACCTTCTCCCCAATCTGAGTTTTCTGTAGGTTTTTCCCACTTTTGCCCATGGCAATATCCCATCTTGGGATTTCAGGCACTGCCCTATCTTGGGACCTCACTGGGGAGCATATCCTCCTCTTCACCTGCTGGAATGACACTAACCCTGGCAGGGCACCAGGATGGTAGGGACAGGTTCTACTTTAGGCTAGTTGAAAGTAGAGCACAACCTTTTGCGAGGAGTCTTTTTGTCTGGACAGTGAGCTGAAACTCAAATGGTAGTCCTTCTGCAGAGTACAGGGAGCCAGGAAGATGGACCTTACCATCACAGATGTCTGTCCCTTGGCTCCATGATTGCTGGACACCAGCAACATCTGTGAGGCACGTCTTCAGAAGCTCAAAGCTGAAAAAATTGATGCAGTCATCATCCTGTGGATTCAAGTTTATTAACCAAGTTTCCAGAACAGAGACTTTCACTCCAGAAAGCAGACAGTAACAAATGGATTGGAGGATAGTGCTGAATATTTAGAACAGGACAGACAGTTAATAATATATCAGACCATGAGCAGATGTCTGATAAAACAAAGCTGAGTCCCAAATAGATTTTAAAAATCATTTTTCTTATTCTTTTTTTTTTAAGAGAAAGAAAGGAAGGAGAGGGAGGGAGAAAGAATCAACTTTATTTAGTTTTTCACCTCGTTTTCTTTGCTCCGACACTTAATTGTGTATGTGGTGCCGGAGTTCAAATCTGCACATGCCAGGCAAGCACTGTAATTGCTGAGCCACTGCTCTAGCCCCTCCCCTGTTCTTGAAATAAGCCTAGGTCCTCAATACTTAGGTATAAGACCATAACCCACTTGGAGATTTCATGTTAGGTTTTACAATCGTGGAGGGAATGAAATAGTCTAAATAAAGATAAAGACAAGTTAAAGGAAGACAAAAGCAACAGAAATGAAGAATGAGGGTGAAGAAATATTAGTATGAAAATGTAGAGAGAGGTTTACATTTGATCGGATACCTGACCTTAGAGAGTGACGCTGTTATAGGTTATCTGAATTTTAAAACTGGTAAAAACTAAGTTTATATTACTTTATATGTAATTATTTTTTCCACTACCTTTTTTTTTGAAGGAAAATAAATATCTAAAGATTATAATGATGATATTTTGAGGAATGAAGCCAAATGTTGGAAGCACGCTGTTTCTCATTCATTCATCATATAGTTGGGGAACTGAGAAATTTCAGTTTGTGTATGAATCATTCGGTCCTGTTGTATGGAGATAGAGGAAGAGGTGAGAAACAGTGCTGTGCTTAGTCACCAGAGTTGAGACTGGAGTCATGCAGAACCCCTCCCACCTTCCCCAAGAAGTGACATCTGAGAAGCACCCAACAACACTGCTTCATATTGCACAATGGTCCCCACATCTGCCCTTTCCATCCACCAGCGCCAGTGTGATTCAGCGTGTAATTGCTTTTCCCAGGAATAATGTAATTGCTTCCACCTGTATCCTATTTAGCCCTTTTTGATCCATCATATACATTATTCTCAGATTTATCTTCTGAAAATACTACTGACATTTTGGTTGCTAAATAGCCATTTCTCTTCTGCTTGGAAAATTTTAACCCATATTAGCTTCAATTTTATAAATACTTAATATTTTTATTTGCTATCTCAATGATCCTCCCACCAAGAGAAATGCAAAAGGTGATTTTTGTCATAAGAACTGAACCTTTACTCAAACTTCCTAATTAAAAAAATTTATGTCTATCTGCAATTGAGTATGACCAAGCTTCTGATACTGGACAGAGCAGAGATTATAATTTAATAAAATATTCACTAAATTGTTTTGAACCCAAGCCAAATTATGAGTGGACTCCCATTCTTTGCCAAATCATGACACTAGTTAATAGCACTTTTGACTGCCAGTTTGGCAAAACAGTAGTGCACAGCTATATTGGTTTTTGATATGTGCTAACTACATGATCAGTGTCCACAGGAAAGGGAATATGTCTGCAGCATCCTAGGGGCTCTTAAAGATGCTAGCTCTATCTATGTCCACACAAATGTTCATTAAAGTAAAAAATACCTCTTTCTTTATTCCGTTTTTAGAAAACATGTCAGTCAATCCAAGACCTCCTTCTGCATAGATAATATCATCCCCCTGGGTAGTCTCATAGGTCTATATATTTAAATTATCATTTAAATATTATAGTCAAGGAGCTGGAGTGATGGCTAAGCATTTACAGAGCCTGTCTGGTATGCGTGAGTACATGGATTCAAACCCCAGCACCATGTACATAACGGAGTGTTGGAGCAATGAAAGCCACATGAAAAACTAAATAAAAGTGATTCTTTCTCTCTCTCTCTCTTATTGTCCCACTCTCTTTAAAAAAAATAAAAAAATATTATAATTAAAATAGAAGATCCTTACAATAATGGAAATAATTTGATGACCTCAAGTGCCCTGTGTGAGAGCAGTTCCTTCTTTCCTTCATGAAAATTCCAACACTACGTGGTTTCTATAAGGAACATGTAAATAAATAATATTATGTTTACATTCCAACTTATTTAAAGAATCACTTCCTTTGTATTTTATCTCAGTTCACATATTATATGCAGCAATTGGTGTAAAATCAACCAACTAGAGGTTTTAAAAATATCTCAAATTTTGGTTTTTCTTCCTTTTTTTGTATGAAGTATTTATTTCCAGAGACTTTAAATTGAATTATTATATTAAAATGTTTTAAATGTTTGAGAATTATTTGAACATAGTAACTATGTAAAATACTTGAATGTAGGGCAATTTATCTTTTTAAAGCTGAATATAGCTTTAATTTAATTTAGTCTTACTAATCTTTCTTGAATAGTCAATTTGGGACTGAACTATAATCTGCATTTCACAATTGGTGCCCTGAGTATTAAAAGTTTGAATAAGGAATATGTCATAGTATTAAAATGCTTGTCTTTGTAGACATATATTGGCTAGGAAAACTTGACTTTAAAAAAAGCATTTAAAAAGTTATAATTAATTTTATGAATTTAGTGCATGTTTTATTAGAGGACAAGCCCAGTTGTTTTAAAACTAAAAATGTACCCAGGAGTTCCAAGGAAGTTATAAAGAATTATTGCTGGCACACGTGGAGCATGAACATGTTACCATCATGCAATATTTTTTAAAAATAGCTCAAGTTACCTCATCAAAGATATGCAGATGGCAAATACGCAAGTGAAAAGATAGTCAATGTCCTATGTCCTCAGGGAACTTCAAGTCAAAACTTTCACTGCACACCTATTAAAACAGCCCAAATCCGTGATACTGATTATAGCAGATGCTTGTGATTAGGTAGAACAATAAGAAGTATCATTCAGGGCAGGAGCTGTGGCTCAGCCATTATGGCGTTTGCCTGGCATGTGCGAGTATGCTGGTTTGAGCCCCAGTACCACATACACAAGGAAGTGTCAGAGCAAGGTGAGCAACATGAAAAACTAAATAAAATTGATTCTCTCTCTCACTGTCCCTCTGTCTTAAAAAGAAGAAGAAGAAGGAGGAGGAGGAGGAGGAAGAGGAAGAGGAGGAGAAGAATTTCATTCACTGCTGGTGCAAATGCAAAATGGTACCATCACACTGGGAGACAGTTTGGCAGTTTCTCACAAAGCTAACACATTTGCCGTAGGATTCAGCAATTATCTCCTTAGTATTTACCCAAACAAGTTGAAAACTATGTGAAACAAAACCCTGCACCTGAATGTTTGTGGTGTTTTGTTTTTTGGAATTTTTTTCATAATTTCCAAAACTTGTAAATAACCAAGAAATCATTCAGGAGTAAAATGGAAAAATAACTGGTACTTCCAGATAATGCAATATGTTTCAGTGCTAAAAGAAAATGACCCATCAAGTCATGACAAGACACTGAGGAAACTTAAATGTATATTACTAACTGAAAGAAGTCAATCTGAAAACGTAATAAGCTCTATAATTACAAGGATATGGCGTCTGAAAAAGGCAAAACCAGAGACTGGAGAAAGATGGGTGGTACCAAAGGTGAAGGCACGGGAGCAAGGATGAACAGGGGGAGCAGATAATTTGGGGGGAAGTGAAAATCTCTGCACAACACTGTGATGGTGGATACAAGTCTTCTTATGTTTGTCAAAGCCCACAGAATGTGAGATCCTAAGAGTGAAAATTAATGAAGATGACCGACTTTGGCTAATGAACTGTCAATGAAGATTCATTGATTGTAACAAATGTACTGATTGGGTTTTTATAATGGTAAAGGTTATGCATATGTAAGATCAAAGGGTATCTGAAAAAATCTTTGTACATTTGACTCAATTTTTCTCTGAACTTAAAATATTCTAACTATAGTCTATTTTTAAAATAGCACACTTTTGGGCTTGAATGGTGGCTCAGCTGTAACAGTGCTTGCCTGGCATGCGCCAGGACATGGGTTCAAACCCCAGCACCACGTACACAACTGTGTGTCAGAGCAATGAAAGCCATGGGGAAAACTCGATAAAAATTGATTCTTTCTGTCTCTCTCTCTCTCTCTCTCTCTCTCACTCTTTCACTCTTTAAAAAAATAAGTAAAATAGCACAATTTATATAAAATATTCTTGCTGCTAAAAACAATTTATGAAATATCACTCTTTATATATACCTTCTTTGTTTAGAAAAACCCATTTCAGATAGTTTTAAAAAACTGAACTGGTAAAAAAATTTTAAAGTAGTTGCTAAGATGATTATGTTCCCAAATTATTAAACCTGTTAGCTAGGTTCCATTCACACCTAATGCTACATTCAATGAGTTTACAGATGTTTCCAGTAGTTTCCAGAAGCTCAGGCAATGTGATCTAAAAGTTCTGTTACACATGTGACACCAAAGTGTCACTGTCATTAGGGATAATGATGCTCTGGGGGCACATGCTGAAGGTTACATACTCTCACACTCAAATTGTTAAGTTTCATAAAAATGATTTTCTTTTTAAGTCATCTCCTGTTATTATTTCTAATGTCATCTGAAATTGTGTGGACTAATAAGATACATGAATAGTTTGGAAACTACAGGAAGGAAGACTAGACTTACCAGCTGTGAGTGGCTAGAGTCCCCAATCTGCATTTGAAATATTTCCAGCAAAGAGCTGAAGATTTTCACATGGAGCTCTTTTTAAAGAAGTCTTGATTGCACAGTCCACGATGTATAATAATACACATACCCATCTGGTTAATAAGACATTTGAGTGAGCAGAGGATATTTGCAGTACTCCATAAGTATTTCTGAGTTTAGGCATATACGAACCCACACAAAGTTGGCATGCTCTGTTTCATATGCCTGCACCACTGTGCCATTATAAGTGTTAAGGTGGATGGCCTAGTTAGTCTTGGTAGCCTAAAACTGACAGATGTTCTCATTCTCAAAAGGTATCAGAAAGAGGATTAAGCAGCAGATTTAAAGGTTTACTGATGGTAGATTCCTCCTACTGAGTGGGTGACACTGATTCTTAATTCCCTTCCTGTCACTTTATACCACATTTCATTGTTACGTTAAAAGCAGCAGCCAGCACCTGACCAGGTATGAAAAGACCAGCTCTTAACCAGCTCTACCCGGTTCGTGTCCTGATGCATCTTCAGAGGAAGACCTCTGTCACATGCTTGCTCTGAGCTGATGAGAGAATATTGTCAGGGCTGTTACTAGTGATCTCTCAAGAATCTTTTTTATCTAGACATCTGTAAAATGCAGGTAATTATCAAATAATCAGATTTCAACTGTGGAACACAGAAATTAGGAGAAACGGGCTGTAATTTTTTATTCCTCCTCTTCTTGAGACATATCTAATGGAATTATCTCTGTATGATATATTATTCAATGTGACTTTCAATATATTATAATTCTTATATTACCCTGTAATATCAAATGCTTTTTAATGGCATGCATCTTAAACTTATCAAGGTTTAATACATATTTTTAAGAGAATAAACATTGAATTCTTAAATGGTGTTTTACAACCGTTTTCATAAAATAATTCACAGAGTTACTTACCCTTCGGTAGTAATTCTGAAAATTTTTCATATATTGCAAATATATCATCATAATAAAACAGTATGCAAACTGGAGATATCACTTCAAGAAAGTTAGAATAGGTGTCCATGGATTCACCAAAACAATAGTAGAAAAAAATCTTATCAATTTCCTTAAAGTCCTGATGATATACCTAGAAAATCACTGTAGAGGTTACAAATGTGTCCTGAATATTTTTCACATTATGATTTTGCTTTTATTAAAGATGTAATCATATATATCTTAATATCATTTCATTTTCCATGTCTTTTTTGCTTCCATTTTTATAAATTCCACGTTGTATTTGTGGAAGTCACCCTATTGATGCCTGTATCTACCTCATTCAGATTCACTGTGTTTTAATGGTCCACTGTATAATTATACTACAATTTATTTGCCCATTTTTCCTAGTTGGGAATATTTAAGTGGTTTTCAAATTTTTATTATACAAAGCTTGAATGCCTTTTAGTGCGTATGTGCAAGTTTTCCTTATGGTATATAAACAACTGTAAAACTTGTTTCTCTAAGCACATGCATAAATTCAACAGGAAATTCAAAATAGCTTCCCAAAGTATTTGGGCCAATTTTACTCCTACCAGTGAGGAAGACTTAGTGTTGATGGATTTTTTAAAAAAAGTTATCTGCAATATTATACTCCATTGAAATTGCATTTAACTTCCAATAACTATTAATGATCCTGACTATCTGTTGGTTTTTATTTCTTTGTGTATAAAATTATTTTCCATCCTTTTATACATTTTATGTTAATTTCTTTTATCTTAATATTTTTTAAAGAGTTTAAAATTATGTTCTTTTTATTAATGTATTTAAAATGTTTAGAATTGATAGGGGCTGTTACGAAATAGATGTCTAATACTTCCTGTAGTTAGAAACAACAACAGCAACATGTTGTTGACTAGTAGCCTATGGTTTTTCCAGTAACTGGGACATTTTCAGTTATGTAATATACTTAAATTCTACTAAATACATATCCTTAAATGTTTTTCTTTGTTTTTTGCATTCCTTACACTTTTTATTATTTGTTCCCATGACTTAAATTACTGTTCCTATGTCTTATTGAGTATAGTTGCGTGTTTACACTTTGGACTACAATCATCAGGTCAAGCATAAATAAAAGCATATTCATATATTCTTTACAATGCTTGTAATGCTGAATTTGCTGATCAGACTGTACTGGACTAGACACCAAGGACAATGGGGAGTAGAAGCACAGCTGTGTTGTTCATGATTTTATGAGGACATTCACATCTTCACCATCAAGCACAAAGGATGCTACGGGTTATTTCATAGAAAATGTTTATGAAGGTGGAGAAGCTCTCTTCTACTCCTAACTTAGCTTTTCTTATGGTAAGTGATGGTTCAACTTCATTGCAAACATTTTCATCACTGATGAGGTGATCATTTGACTTATTTCTGTCAATATATTAATGTGATAAATTATATTCACTATTTTTCTTATGCTTAAAAGCTTGCATTGTGCTCTTGCAATGTTGTTGATAGCTTTGTGATATCAGACATAATTTTCCTTTTGCATATTGTTTTTCCAGTTGCAATAATAAGACATCATTTCCCTCATAAATATTTGAAGAAGATTTTTTTACAACTTTTTAATAACTTCTAGAAATATTTCTATAAGAGAAACTATGTTTTTTGGCACATTTCTTGTTCTGCAAAGCTCTGAAGTTGCTATTTTTTAAAGGAAACACCATGGATTGATGAAATAATCTCTTTAATAATATGGGATTATTCATATTCTTAATTTTTTTCTTGAGCTAGCATCTTGCCACAATGATTTTAAATGTCCAATTGTTTGCTTATTTATATTTTATTACTTCCTAACTCCATTGTTTCTTGTGTTTTAAAAGATGTAAATTTTTCTAATCTATTTTAGATATCTTCTGGAAAGAGCATATGGCTGAATATTTTAAATCTAGTCTGACATTCTTTGTTTTTAACTGGATGATTCATTCTTCCTATTTATTGTGGCTATTTCTGTATTTAGATTTATTTCTACGTTTTCATTTCTTCTGCCTGCTCCACTTTCACTTGTGTTTACCCCAGCCATTATGTGAATTGATCAAGAAGTTTTTTCCTCCCCTTGATTCATTTTTTCTGTACTGCTTTAGAAGTTATAATTTCTCTATTTGTGTCAGGTTATCACAGAAACTGTAATATGTGCATTTTACTTAATGGACTTAAAACTTAAGTATCATTTTCACCAGGCTCTTGAAAACCACAATAACTTTAAGTCACTTTGACTGTGACCATCTTTTGCAGCTTGCATTTGACATTTTCAAAGAGTTTGTTCTTATCGTTTCAATGTCACAAATTGGACATTGTTTTATTGCCGCAGACTAGCTGTGTATTTCTAAATTGTTTACACACATCCTTAACTTCTTTGCTTCTACTTATTCCTTCTGCATTCACATTCACCATCTGGAATCATTTGCTTTTTCCTGAAGCATACTCTCTAAAAGTTTTTGTAGTAAACATTTGTTGTTGGGAAACTGCTTTTGTTTAAAAGACAATGCATTTATTTATCTTGTTCTCAATCTTGAAATCACTGAGTAAAAAGTTCTAAGCTTTGTTATTTTTTCTCTCTGCATTTTCAAGAAACTATTGGACTCATCTGGTTGTAGCTTTATTGCTGAGATCAACCATCAGTCCATGGGTGTAGCTCCCCCGGGGGCCTACTTTTCAGGATGTGAAGTACTTCCTGGGCCTTTCATGCTATATGGTCTTACTACATTGTTTATAGCCAAGGAGCTCATGGGACCCCTCAGATTGGCATTTCAAAAAGTTTTTCAGCAACTGCCTCTGAATCCTGCCTTTCCCTCAGGTTCTTGATCCCCTTATTGAAGTCTAATTTGGTATGTTAGACATTCTCAATCTGTCATGTCACCTTGTTTTTCTTGTAATATCTCTCCCTTTGAATTTTTTAGTTCTATTGTCCAGGAATTATCTTTTTCAGATGTGCTTACTAGTTTACTAACTTTATTTAAATTTATACGTATGCTTGATTTCAAAGTCAATTAATATATTCAGTTTTTAACCACAGTGATCTTTTATTTGTAAACTGTCTCTAAGTTCTTATAAAAGACTGACCATTTTAGTAGTAGCCTCTTAAGCCTTGCCCATACTTTTCATGTCCATATTTTACTCCTTCTACATTTATTCCTTTTTAATATTTGCATCACGAATGTAAAATATTTTCACTCATCACAGGACTGATGCCCGTGTTTCTTCATGCAGCTCCACGTCACGTTCCTTGGGGTAGAATCTGTGCTACCTCCTTCCAGGGCTCTATACTGTGCCCAGGATGATTTTGCATTAAAATTATGTTTTTCCTTTAGATTCACACTTGATGTCAATTCTAGCTCCTCTGTCTCTTAAATGTCAAACTGAGGTCATGGCATTTTCATCTGAGTCACCCAGAGCCATGATGAAGAGAAGCAATTTCCCCTGAAGTCCTCATTTTCATTTCTTGTTTTGTTTATTCATCAAAGGAGTCATGATTAGATATTCCATACTTAAGTGCTCTGGGGATAGTGGGAACTGAACTCACT
Organism: Aplodontia rufa; assembly: GCA_004027875.1. NCBI lineage: Eukaryota > Metazoa > Chordata > Mammalia > Rodentia > Aplodontiidae > Aplodontia > Aplodontia rufa. The sequence goes on along the minus strand of PVKS010000031.1, from coordinate 126,388 downwards.
CCCACTTGGTGAAAACTCCGGGCCATGTCTCCAAGCCCCCAGCTTGCCTGGTGCTCACTCTAGACCACCAAGCATCCGGTGACATTCTCAGCAGCAGCCCTGTACCTCAGTGGTCCCTTCCTTTTGGAATTCATTGCATCTCTACCTTGGCTCCAATGATTGCCCTTACTCCCTACCAAGTATCGGAGCCATCAGCAGAGATTAAAAAAAAAAAATAAAATCCAGCATATTTCCAATTAATATCACCTTCTTCTCTCCCCATATTCTGCCTTCCTTCTTTCTCTTTCTCCTCTATAAATATCCCTAATACACATCTCCATGCCCAATAAAAACATTAATGCTTAAGCAAATCCTAAATCATGATAAATTCAGTACATTGCAACAAAATTCACTGTAAATTATCTTAAATATGATTTTTGAAGACCACTGCTGTTATTTTAAACAATGTGCTTTATATGTGTGTGTGTGTATATATATATATATACACACACATACACACACACACACACACACACACACACAACAGATACGGATGTTATATTTCTGTCTTTATTCAGTCAAAATGATCTTCCCCAGACACATCAAAGAAATGACAGTAGAAATTGCATATGTTAAAACTCTTACACAAACACTGCAAGGTCTTTGCAATTACTCTCAGATCAAGTTATTCTTTCATGATAAATTCAGACCAAAATGTTTAGAAACTGTTTTCCTTCTAAGATATGTATTAAGTAATCATCACCATAGAATATATTCTACTGCACTTGTTTCTACACACGCATGCCCATATAAGCTTGCATTTTTCTAAAGAATTTATTTAATTCTAGAACACAATGATATAAATCTTTTGCATATTTTTACAATTACTGAAGCATTTCAAACATGCCCAAAATGTAGGAAACAACATCAGGCATGTTTATGTGTCGTTCACAGAGATTGAGTGCTGTCATTTTTGCTCATCCCCCTCCTGTGTGTGAACACTCGTTCTCTCTGCCCATATGTTTTTAGGTCTCTTTTAAGGAGTGAATCTGAAAAGATGCCATTCATGCCTCACTTTGTTCTTTCCCTGGCCATTGAACCCCAGGACTTAACCATTATTCTGAATTTTGCTTTCAGATTCCCTGTGTTTATTTACTTCTAGTAAAAGAAAAGCATACATAATCAATCTCTAGCACAGTACGTATATTTATGTTTGTTTAAATGTATATGCATTTGTTATCCTGTTGACATGATTTTGCTACTTTATTTTCCCCACAATACTTCATATTTGTGAGATTTAGCTATGCAAATATGCATTCACTGCATTGATTTGAGCGGCTGTACAATATGCCACTATATGAATAAACCGAGTTGTTATGTATGTATTCATCTTCTAAGTGAAAGTTGTTTCTACAATTCCATTATATCAAACACTGTTACAAAGAGATTTGTAGTGCAAGCAAGTGAACATGTGTGAAATTTTTCTCTTGAGTCTACAATCAACCAAAAGAACAGCTGATTTGAACATGTGCATTTTAAGTTTTACAGGGTATTGCAAAATTGCTATTTAAAGTGATACAAATTTGCGTTTCTTCAAACCATGTACAACCTTATTTTCTCTATTTGTGCCAAAACGTTGTAATCAGACTTACTTATCTATATTGATTATTAATTTGTATTTATTAGGAAATTATTTGTATTTCTCTGATTGCTATTGAAGTTGACCACTTTTATGAACACATTACAAATTCTAGTTTTTACTTAATGAATTTTTTTCATCCATTTGCCTATTTATTTATATTTTCCCTATGTATTTTAGGAGTTCAAAATATTATGTAAATGTCTTTTCCTGCTTATACACACCATAGATGTCTTTACTTCAGGTGTAGCTTATTTTACTCAGTTGTTTAATGATATTTATTTTTCATGGAGAAATTTTGAACTTTAATGAAATATTCTTACTGAACTCTTTTCTTCATACTGATTAAAAAACTCTCCTTTCCCAAATGTCACAAAGAGGTTTTCCTATTTTGTCATCAAAATCATAATCAATTTTATATTTATATTCAGACTTAATCTTTGGATTTTATTTTTCTATAGATGGTGAGTTATGCATTTAATCTAATGCAAATTTACAGTGAATACACAGTTTTTCTTGACAAGTCATGAATAGTCCCTCCTTGGCCTCTAATAAATTCTGCAGTCTTTTTGGGGATGGGATCACTGTCCTTAAATGGTGACTTTCACAGTTTTCTGATTCCCCAGGGATTTCTTTTCCATATCACTTTATTAATTATTAATAAATCATAAAATGGGTTTTCCCTTATTTTTCTTGAAGGTGTCTTGTTATTAGTTGGGTAGTTTGTTTGTTGGTTGGAGAAGCTATGTAGAGAAAATTCACACTCAAACTGACACTGATTCTCACACCTTGGCCAAATGGCTAACCAAATTTCTTTTTCTACCTTCAAATGACATCACTGTCAATATAATTACTAAAGTACTTAAGAAAGCAGCTGGCATTTCATAAGTGCTACGTAAATGTTAGGTCTTATAAAAGTTATTTTATCCTGTTTTTCCAACATATGTATTAATACACAATCCATGTGTGAATTATTTTCTTTTTAAAACTCATTAGGATTCTGATTGTGACAGTGTTGAAATTATTGCTTACTGGGTTAGATTGAAGTCTATTTAGTTATTGTTCCCAGACATGCATGTGTTTTGCTTTCTACTCCTTTAGATCTTCCTTTATACCTCCCAATATTCTTTATTCTACCAAAAAAGTTCCATTTGTTATATGTAATATTTTCTTATTATTGAAGAGTTGTTGTACAATCATAAATCCATATAAAGTAACAATAAGATATATATTTGATCCTAGTCCAGAATCAGCCTAATATATGTATTCTTACATACAGTTTTCATGCCATTGAATCATATCATTTAAGAATTATGTATTCTAGTTTTTTGCTAGTGTTCATGAATGCTATTGACTTATATATACTCATTTTATATACCAACAAATGGATGAAATTTCTTAGTTTTAATATTTTCTGTAAATTATTTTTAACTCTCAAGTATAAAATCATATTTTGGTAAAATGTTAAAATATGAAGATTTCATTCTTCTTTTCCAGTCCTTACAACTGTGATTGCCTTTGTGTGTATCATTGCTGGTTAGAATCTCCAGATGATGCTAAGTGTATGTCCTGGTGATGGACTTCTGGGCTGTATTGTTTCTGATTTTTAATGGGAATGACTTGCTAAGTACCTTGGGTCTAGAGATTCCTGAATCTCACCAGTTGTAAGTACTTCATATTTTTCTTCTTTCCACTCTTTTTGTTCTAGTTTTCCAGACCCTCTGTAGATAATGTTATGGTTTGTATGTGAGATGCCCCGCAAAAGCTCATGTGTGAGACAATTCAAGACTGCTTAGAGGTGAAATGATTGGGTTATGAAAGCCTTAAATAAATCAGTGAGTTAATCCTCCAATAGGTAGTAACTGGGTGGGAACTGATGGCGGTTGAGATGTGGCTGGAGAAGCTGGGTCCTTTGGTGTCTATATTTTATATCTGGCAAGTAAAGTCTCTCTCTGCTTTTGGAGCCATTCCCTGAATCACTTTTCTGCTCCACACTCTTCTGCCATGATATTCAGCCTCCCCTTGAGCCCCAAAGAATGGAGCCAGCCTTCTATGGACTGAGACTTCAGAAACACAGAGCCCCCACATAAGCTTTTCCTCCTCTAAAATTGTTCTTCTAAAGAACAATTAGTCACAGCTATCATAAAGATGACTAAAGTAATACATTTTGAGTATTTTCATTCTACACACATATTATGTTGCTCTCTCTGGCTTGTGTTCTTTACGCTTTTGTGATCTAATTCAGTGCTGAAACCATTGTCAAAGTCTTTCTTGGACTGTGTTATTCCTACTGCTTACTGCACCTATTAATTTTTAATTTTAAAGTCTATATTATTGTTACTTCTTCAAGTTTCATATATTCATTTATCATTGTGCCTTAATTTTAAGGCTTTGATTGTATTCATGTCTTAAAGCATTTTCACATTATTTTCATAAAAATACTCTTTTGAATTGCCATTTTATTATTTCATATCATTAAATTGAGAAATTGAGACTTGATTTTCATTGCAAGGATACACTTTCACCTATGTGCTGTTCAGCTCTTGAATGTGAGGTTCCCTTGTAGCCTGGACTATGAACGTCACGCGGAGTGAGGTTTATTTACTTTTGCCAAGAGTGTCAGACAAGGAACTTGTCTGAAAATAAGTCTTTAGTTTACACTTACTTTGTGGTTCCTGGATCAAGTAAATAGTATAAATATACGATCTCAAAGTACTCTAAATAAAAGATCAAAATATGCTATAGTTTCAAACTTTAATAACTTATATTTCTTCCCCAGAACTCAGGCTAAGATATCCTTCAATGTTGTCTTTTATGCTTACATTTCATATGTGTGAGTGTGTGAGTGTGCATGTGTGTGTGAGAAGGAAAGCCAGAGAGAGAGAGAGAGAGAGAGAGAGAAAGAGAGAGAGAGATGCTGTGGAATGAACCCAGGGCATTCCTTATGCTAAGCCAGAACTACCTCCAGCCCTTCACATTATTTTAAATAAATGTAATGTGTTATAATACTTTGGTGTACAATTTCATATTGTTTGCATTGGTTTCATATTATCATTATATCTACATTATTAGACCTAAAGTCTGCATTGCATTTCTAATCAAATTATATCTTTAAATTATTAAAACTATTAGAATAGCTGAAATTTTAATAATTTGCTCATGTCTACTATGTCCCTAATGACTAATAAAATCCTAAAATAATTTTGTTATTTTACTCTTTCTTCATTTATGGGAGCATAATTGGTAGCAGAATATGTTTATAGACAATGATAATGGAATAGTTGGGGTGCCTCAATTCATGCAATTATCTAAGCATATCAAAAGCAATAAGAACAAGTGAAATAGTTAACTACTGTACAGATAGAAAGCGACATTTTGTGTTCAGTTATTCATAAAATACTAGGTTGCTGAAAATTTTGTTAGTGCAGTTAAAGTAGTATTAATGTGTTGTCACCTCTTTTAATTTTTATATATGTAGCACATAAATGTCAGAATACAAAATTATCAAATACTACAAAAACCAAACAGAAATTACTTATTTTCCTTATCTTTCAAGCTGTAGTACAACACAGAATATTTGAAACACGGTTAGCTCTCATACCTGAGAATATGTTATAAAGTTAATATGTATGAGATTTTTTAATCCTCAAACACAAACAGATGAGGAAGTTGATTTAAAAAGTGGATGGCATTCTAAGGCAACATTTGTTTTCATCACTCTGACATGTTATTTCTTCCCTTTGGCTATGCTGGCCCTTTTAACTTGTCCTTCAAAACACATTGGGAGGGCCTGGAGGGGTGGCTCAGCAGTTTCAGCACTTGCCTGGCAAGCACAAGGACCAGGGTTCAAACCCCAGCACCACGTACACAACTAAGTGTTGGAGCAACGAAGGCCATGTGAAAAACTAAATAACGTTGTTTCTCTTTTTATCTGTCTCTCTCACTGTCCTTCTCTCTCTTTAAAAAAAAAAAAACCAACACATTGGGAAACAGGTCTCAGATCTGGTGAAAACTTGGCTAAGGAACTGGACTATATATTATATCAGAAAATGATGATGATGACCAGCAGAAATAAGTGGCACCTGGGAACTGGGCACAGCCCTGCAGCAAGCTGGGACCTGCTGGGCTCTGCATGTGGGAAGCTGAGGTGCATGGAAGTTCCAGGGCTCCGCTCTGCCTCCTACCTCTGTCATTTATTCTCTCATCCCTGCCTTCTTTCAAATCTTGCTTTTCTGGGTTTAAGAAGGCCAGTCAGTCTGTTTAATCTTAGGGTCACTAATTTGTCCTACATGCTCACATCTAGGAGGGAATGGCAGGAAAAGCCCAGGGCATGTGAAATAGAGGCATTCATTCATATTCTCCCTTCCTGAGCTTTGTTTATCCTTCTTTAGTTTCCCTATTTCTCCAGTAGCCTCCTTCCCCACTTGCTATTTTTAAGGAGAGAGAGGGACAATGAGAGAGGTTGGAGGAGAGAATCAATTTTATTTAGTTTTTCATGTGGCTTTTGTTGCTCTGATATTTGGTTGTGTATGTGGTGCTGGGGTTTGAACCCATGTCCTTGCGCATGCCAGGCAAGCACCATAGTTCTCCCAACTTGATTTTGATGCCTACTCTGCAGTCCAATGCCACTATTATAGGATTCCCACACCTCCATGGACCACCAGTTCTAGTAAAACCACTTCTAAAGTTTCTTCTCTTGATAGTAAAAAGAAAAATAATGAACCATTTGGTTCTAGATAAATAATTTCATGGGTCTAAGACTCTATTCAACTTTCTCCTGACTTTTATTCACTTCATACTTAATATCAGATATTTCAGAATCCTTTCTTCTCAATCCACTAATCATGAGGATTCAGAGATCTATAGAGATGAGTAAAGGTCCAAGGATTGAGGTGGGCACCAACTTAAGTACTCCAGAAAACAAATGTTATGAAAATTTTGCCAACATTAATGAGCTAGAGTCAGAGACTGGATATCGCCTATGAGAAAAGGAATTTGGAGCCAACAAATTAAAATCAAGAGATGAGATTAGAATATATTAAAGGGTATTGTTCAGAGTGATGAGTTGCTGAGGAAAGGGAATGTTATAGTGATCATTTGTCTCCAATAAACTTGAGCCAAAAAAACAATATCCAAAGGGGAATCAGTGAATTCTTGGGACATAGCAAGTTGAATTAATTTATGTTTGTAGACCTAGCCTGAAATAAAAAGCACCATCACATTTAACCAAAATTGAAAATAAATTAAAATAATGGAATTCCCACAATTGATTGATGGAGTACATGGTGGAAAGCTGACCTGGTTCCCATTGGTTCAGCACAGTTGTCTAGCATTTGCTCAGAAGCCCTTCGTGCACATTTCCAGCTGTGGTTCATTTATGTTGTTGTTGATATAGCAGGGTTTTCCCTCATTTCAAGTTCCATGATTTCTTTTGTCTCATCTAATTTCCTTCTCATAGGTTCTAATGTCCCCCTTTTCTCCCCAAATCATGGCTTACTAGAACTAATCCAGTGAAAAAGAAAATTATGTATCCTCAAATACATAGGAAATCTCTACTTGAAGAGTTACACACACACACACACACACACACAAAATGGAAATTTACTTTTACCAAACGTTTAATTTAGTAAAATTTATAAATGAGAATAAGGTAGGAAAACTATTCTGGTTCCACTGCTAGTCTGACCAGTCCAATGTTTGAAGAATATGGCACTACACACATAAAAGCACACATGCACAACATAGTCAGGAACCTAAGTGTAACCACTTACTTTAGTGTGAAATATAAATTTAGTTAATAAAATGGAACTAATTAGCTAAATTAATAAATTGATAATCAACCTTTCAGAAGACAGAGGGGTTGAAAACTTTCATTTGAAATCTTCTCTACTCCAGGTGGCATGATATGGAGCTTTTTTTGTTTTAATTGTGTGGTGTATGAATGAGGATGGAATGGAATCCTCCTCAATGGGGAGCTCTGTCTCAGAGCTGAACTGAGACGTTTGGAAGCCACGGGACACATGCTTCATTTTACTCTCCTTAACCCTCATTACAAGAATAATACTTTAAGGATCTTAAGAATTGTGTCTGACATTAAGTAAACTCCAAGAAACCTTATTTATAATTGCTGACTCCTTTAAATAGAACATCTGGTATTCCTAGAATTCAGGCTCCTTTAAACAATGCATAATGTGAAAAACTACCAAAAAAGAAAAAAACTACGTTCATATTCTTAGTTTGGGTTTCCTCAGAAGCAGATTCTGAGAGGGAGGTTGGGGTATAACCTAAGAGATTGCTCTTTATTTGGTTCACTCCTTTCTTGAAAAGTGAAGCTAACAATCACTTAATTTTTTACTCTTTTCCATTCTGTATCATGGTAAAGATGGAATAGGAATTCAAAAGTAAACAAAACAATGCTATCATCTATCAATCACTTCATTAGACAGAGACAGTGTATGTTATTGAAAATTTTAAAATGCAATTTGTCTGGATAGTGTAAAATTCATATAACAGGAACCTAAATGTAATTTTTAAAACAGGAATAAATCTTAGAAAAGTTCTCAGAGCCTAAATGTGTGATTGTCCTACATGCCAGATACACAGTGTGAACAGTCATAAGTATTAACACATTTAATCCTCATTTGGCACTTCAGGGAACTAATAGGAACTCTTTCAGTGCACATACCGGGAAACGTAGGCTTAGAGATTTCTGCCCCTTGTACAAGGTCATTGCCTACCAGTGTAGGAACCGGAATGGGGAAGGAAGCAGGCTGACACCACATTCTACACGTTCAGCCACAGTCCCACACTGCCGGCACTTTTCTCCTTTGCAGCAGTTGCTGGTGATTGGTTTCATGTCCTTCCTGTCCTCTAACAGTCTCCGTGAAAGCAGAGCCTTGACCACCTTGCTCACCCCTGTATGGCCAGCGCTTCCCACAGCATTGCATACAAATGACATGGTCACACACATGTTGGCCGATCTGTCCTGGCACAGAGATTTCATCCCCCCCTGTATTTACAGCCAAAGAAAGAAAAGCACGGGGTGTAACTCAGGAGTAGCCTACCAGCCTAGCATGTGTGAGGCCCTAGGTTCAATCCCCAGCTACACAACGAAAAGAAACAGAAAGAATTAGAGAAGAAAGCAGAGAACGAGAGGAAGGCAGGCAGTCAGGCAGCAGGGAATGGTTAGTTGATGGTGAGTTACTTTTACTAGCCATTAAATGTTTAATCCTCAGCTGCCATATAGTCTGTATTTTGTGTGGCCATGTTTTCTCCATGTAAACTGGGTTTATACTTTTAACTGTAAGTTCCTTCTGATCACAAGAAATACATTTCCATTTCTAAATCAATAACTGGTTTTATATTTGAGACTTGTGTATCAATTAGAAGCATATTTTCTTGTCCCAGAAAGCATGGTATTTGAGGTAATACAAGATGTCCTTTGTTTATACTAAAATCCATTGTACATAATTTTTGAACGCCTATTAAAAATAATGCTTCCATTGGAAGTTGAAGGTTGTTTAAAATGGAAATAAATAATTGTAGAGATTTATGCTGTTCACAGCATCTGATAATCATCCCTGGATCACTTATGGTGTTTATGTTGTTTTCCATCCTTGTCACTGAAACTGATCAGAGGGAATGACACAGAAATGTGAACATCATGTTGTCCAGGTAAGAAAGTATTTCTCAGACCATTTGTCCCAGAGATGCTATGTTTGACAGTAAATATTCTTTGAATAAATTCTCTGTAAATTTGAGGGAAAAAAATAAGATCCCTAACAACAAAAAGGAGGAGATGGGTTGGGGGTGTAGCTCAGTGGTAGAGTATTTGCTTAGCATTCATGTGGCCCTGGGTTAAATCCCTAGAACCACAAAAATAAATAAATAAATAAGAAAGAAAGAAAGAGGAGGAAGAAGAAAAGGAGGAGGAAAGAGGAGACGGAGGAGGGAGATAGAGTCAGGTGGTGTATGCTGAAGTTTATTTACAATGCATTGCTAGTAACAGATATATCAGCAGGACAGGCTTTTTTCACTCTTATTTTCTTTGAAAGCTCTGTTCAGGTATGATGATTAAGAGTCTCTACAGCGATAATAAAGGAAATGAGATTTTAAAGTAAGGATTAATATTGAAGAAAATTGGGAAACAGATTATAAAGAATTTGCTTTTTTATAACAACAAAGGAAATGGAATCTCTATATAAACATTAAAGCAGAGAGCTTCCTATTCATATCTTCCAAGAAATCTGTAGCCATTACTTAACAGATTAGCTATTATTGTTTCCAACTGTGGTTCCTGAATATGGTCATATATTTAGCGTCTTCCTGGAAAGTGTGATACAAGTCCAAACATGATACGATGTGGCGCTGGTGATGTCCCATCTCATCAGGCACTAGAAAGTGCCTTTTAATATTTCTCCATCAGTTACTTTTAATTTAGAAAGAATTAACTCTTTCCCAGGTCCTTGAACTTCCACCTTAAAGCATAAGCCTGACTGCAGCCACTGGTTGAAGTCTTTTTCTTTCTTTGCAGTGTTAGAACATTGGAGTTCTGCAAGAGAGGACATGAGAGGACACATGTGGGCCTCTGCCCTGTGGTGGCACCAAGGCAGCCTGGCCAAAGCTAAAGTGCCTGCTGGGCTTAGTGACCTAAGACATGAGCCTTGCAGCAGCCAGGATGCCCCGCATGAGAAAGGAATTTGATCATATTTTATAAAAGGTTTCTATCTTTCTCTTCCACATAGTCTTCTCTTCCAAAGAGCTGTCAGGGGAAAGATGAGAGAAATAAGGGAAGGGGCAGCAGGAGCTGAGAACTTTTTCTACCAGATGAGGGGAATAGGCAGGTACCCAGAGCACAGATACCGTTCGGGCCATCACAAAGGAACATGGTGCTCTGTTGGTCTCTGTTCTTCCCTCTGCTTTTTACCCCTCCTCTTTTCTCTTTCTCCTCATGGCTGGCCTCTCCCTTTTTGAGCACCATTTAGTACCTGGTGTAAACAGCATTTCATCTCCTTCTTTTGGAAGCCCATATTGGGTGTCAGGCATCCATGCAGGTGACACCTTCAGCGATGTTGGAGAGAATCCCAGTGTGCAACAGGAGAGAATGCTTTTGGTAGGAACGTGGGCCATTTAAAATTTCTCTTACACAAAAGGATTTTAAAACCTCTTATCCTTGGTCTCAAAATAACCATCTTCAAGTAATCCTTATGCCAAAAATGATTATTTGGGGGTGACAAAGTCAGGTCTCCTACAGTCATATTTTGAAGAAACATGTGCTTGCCCCGTCAAAGACAAGAAAATTTACAAAGAAAAACAATGATCAATGACCAAACACTTGTCACAGATGGTAAACAGACTTTATTCACGGAGGCCATGACAATGAATTCTTGCTTAGGACTGGAGTCAATTTTGAATTCAAGAAGCAAGCAGGGATTTATAAGCATGGCACAGTGTGAGAGTCAGTGAATGGAGAAGTAGTAAGAGGAACCGTCAAGGATGGAGGATTCTGGCTAACTTGATGGGACAGGATTGCTGCCAAAGGCAGCCCAGAGAGATTGCATAAACAGAATGGTGAGATTTCAAGGGATGCATTTGTATAAATCTGAGTGGCAGGGTCATTGCTGAAACTGGACTCAATGAGGACAACAAGGACAGCTCAAGGAGCTGCCTACTCACAAAGGACGCAGAGGAGCCTGCTCAAGTTTTGGGTCATTGTGAAAGTATATGCTACCTTGGAGGCTCCAGGAGGAACGTAGCACTGCTGACCCTCTATTTCAGCTAACTGAAACTCATTTTGAACTTTTCACCTCCAGAACTATAAGATAAACCTGTGCTGTTCAAAGTGTCTAAGTTTATGGTAAGTTTTTTTCATTAGCAATAGGAAACTCATCCAGTATCCTCATGTCCAGAACTGACCTTTTGAGAATTTGAATAGCTAACGCATACTTTGAAATAACTTCAATTTCTCTTCTCATTATTTCTTTTCATCTACCAAAGACATTATTCTTTTCCACTGGTAATTAGCTTATACTATTCAAGAACTAACTTCTAAAATCTATCTTCCATAAGATGAAATTGTCTAATCTTAATATAAAACTATGGCACTTCAAAACCTTTAATAATCAAATAAGTTAGTTGTCCTCTACCAGCCTTTACCAGTATTCTTCCTCTACCTGTTTCCAGTGAGGCCAAAGGGTGGGGGAGTGGCTGAAAGGGTGTCTTACTCAGTGAAATACTAATCAAATCGCACTATTTGATCAAGTTTTTTGGTTGGATAAGTTAATTATCCAAATAAATTTTCAAATAGTTTGATGAGTATTTGTTTCACAGAAAACTTTATTTCAGATGAATCATTGAGGGAATTTAGAACCACAAACTCAAACTTGCCAAGAAGTAAATTGAGATGATAATAGTCAGTTGGTTTGGTAATTATTGAAAGTATGGGGGAAAGACTTCATAATTCACCAAAAGCCTTCAATTTGCAGATGTGGAAAATGAGGGTCAGAGTGAACACTTACATGTAGACAGTGGCAGAGCTCACAAGGTCAAAGAGAATCCTAGATCTCAAGTCTCGTCCCCTGTTTCACACAGTGAGCTCCAGTCTTGCATTTAGACCTTAATCCTCTCCAGACACTTGGACATCTAGAAAATTTCTTCTTTCACTTAGGAAAGCAGACATTTTAGAAATTACCTCCAGGATGAGGTATCAGCTCTCCACTCTTATCCATCTAACATTTCTCTGTTCTATGAATTCATTTGCAAAGCAGAAGCTTAAAAAAACTTAGATTTCAAATATTAAGGGGCTCATGAAAATCTAATTTTCCAATGAGACATTATATGAAGTTCATTGGTTGAAGTAGTAAGTAATGATTTAGTAGTAAATATACAAGAAATTGAAATACATAAAGGTGGATCAGACTCCACCAACCAAAGCAGAGGGGGAAAGAACTTTTACTTTTGTCTTTTTCCTCCTTGTGATCACACCAGGTGGTAGAGATTTTGAAGATGCACTTTCTTGTCAGAGCACCAATATTACATTGTCCACCTTCCCTGTGCCCTTTCTACTTTGAAATTCCATATGCGTATTCTGCTGGCAATAAACAACAGCAGGTTCAGAAAAATCAAACAGGCAGCTTGGCATGACGTCGATTGAAGGATTTTCATTTTCAGTCTTCTGGCAAAAAAAAGCACCTCACATTCCTGAGTCCATTCTCTTTCTTCTCTGTCTGACTAGGCAGGGGCATCGAAATGGGAGGTGTAAATCAACAATCCTGTCTCTAAACACTGCTTTCTGAAAACTGAACTGAGGAAATGTGTGAATTTAAATGTAGTAGAACAAATTGATGTACAAATGTATGTTCAGAGATGAAGTGCATGGTGTCTGATTGACAGCCCCGAAACGCCTCACAAGATTCAAAAAAAGAAATTAAAAGAGGAAGTGGCAAGAAAAGCAATCTTTTCAGGTTTGACTATTAACTCCAACAAGGCTAAAATTTCCAAACAAGTTGGACAGCATTGTCTGAATCTCTTATTAAGATTTCTATGCTTGTTATCTACTGCTGATTTGAAGTCATTTTATTGATTGATTGTTTGCAGTGCTGGGGATGGATCTAGGGCCTTAGGCATGCTAGACAAGCGCTGTAACATTAGCTATACCTACCACTAAGGTACCTCTGAAGTAAGTTTTAAGTGTGTTAAGCCTTATCCATGCATTTATTTTGAAAAAGAAAGCAACAGCAAGAGAAATACTAGCTGCCACTTGAGAAAGAAAACATAACCATAAGAAAGCTCAGAATGAATGGAGGTGCATTTTTTGCTTCAAAGCCATAAGGGACTATTTTTCATTCAGACTGTATACAAAAGTAGTGTACCTAGTCAATAGATGGTTCTCTTCCAGGAAGTGACCCAAAGAACCAGCATCCTACATCTATGGCTCCATGAGCTTCAATTCTTCGAAGAATTCCATGTTCCTATGCATTGAAGTGATGAAGGAGGTGACATTGGGAATTTTGCACAAAATAGTTTAATCCCTAAAAGTGGCCTGGGTCCTTTCAGATCACACACCATTTATACGTATTTTCACATGTCCACTCATTACTACAAGGCAGATGTAGAAACCAGGGCCCCACCTTTTTTCTAGAAACAGAAGGAAAGCTAATCCTAGCTATTTAGTGCTTAGCACCAAAAACATTGACCCAGTCAGCTGAGAAAGCATTCCTTAACTTCCTCCCAGAGCCCTTAGTTTTACCACATCACTCAATTGACCACGGTCTTGGGCAACTGACAATCATGGATATTTAAAAAATAAAATAATAATAATAATAATAATCAGAATTTGCCTATTCCAAACTCTCCTTTTCAGATAAAAGCAAAATCTAAGTAAAGGAAATCAGTCTATACAAATTAGTGACAAAGCCAAAACAGTTCTCAGTTTATTAATTTATAACTTTCTTTCAACCACAATTCATAATCCAATATTTGATTTTTATTACAAGCATTCTCTGGGAATTGTTAAAATGAGCAATTGTGAATCACTAGAAGGTTGGGAAAAGTGATTAAAAACTTAGGAATTTTGTCTTTTAAGAATTCTTTACTGGAAATCAGTTTGCTAGTGAAAAGCCGTGATTCGACGTTTTAGAAAGAGACTGCAGTTGAGTACTATCGTATGCTTGGCATATCGCATTTTCAATCCTGCATCCACCTTGTAGATATTCCATTTATAAATATATGAGAGTTAAGTACCTTCCTTTCTGCAGATATTATGATTATTTGATTCCATACACAGGAGTAGCTTTAAGAAGGAAATGAAGTCAATGACCACTTACTGTCAGCAAGAGCTGTTCAATACCAATTATGTTAAAATAGCATTGTCTTTTTTTTGGCAGACACAGTTTAGTTTGGAAACAAAGGACATTAAACTCTATTCACCAGGTTAAGCCATTTAGTTGGCTTAATTAAACTTTATAGCTAGCATCCTATTAAATTCACCAGGATTTAATACTATTTATTTATTGATTAAAAAACAGACATCAAAACCCAATGAAGTGTCAAGGAATACTTTATATACAACATTTGGGTCTAAAAGACTTGCCCTCTTTCAGGAAAGTTGTTTGCTATTTATTTTCCTTCCTATTTTGTATTAAAGATGAAAGATTGATAATTCTTTTTCTCTAATGGATTCAGACCCAGTGTTTAATAGACTACAATGATGACACTTTCATGGAATTATGTTGGGATATTTAAATGAACAATAGCTATTGCCTTGAAAACCGAGGTCTTTGGCTGCTGGAGGACCTGCAGAGGTGATTCTCCATGGAAACAAATACACAATTGTGCAGTTGTTCATGTTTACAATAAGTTCTAATGCTACCAAGATTTTGCTAGAATTACGGACACATGCTTCACTTTGACCATCAAGAGAAACAGCTCTTCCTGCTTCTTACCCTGACTAAAACATGAAAACTGTGGTCAAAGTTTCAATGCAAGATCCTAAGCATGTTTTCCTTCTCTCTTTTTTAGCAAGGCTACTTTCTAGTGGTTTGAATTTAGGATAAAATTTGATATCTGTTTCTTTCTCAAGTGGTCTGGATCAATTCTCTTTTGATTATTTAAAGCAAACACAACTTTCCAATTTACTCTCTAAAAATGTTTGCTGTAGCTCCCTGCTGGACTGGAAAGGCACCATCTGTTTTCATAATAATGGTATGAAGTGGAAAGGTTGGGGAATTCATTGGAGAGAGCCATCGCAGCTCCACTGGGGGAAGAACAGCCTCTCAAGTTCATGGACGAGGACGAAACTCAGGCCAAAGCTGGTCCGGGACCAGTCGACCTGGACTCACATGTTCCAGCAAGGAAGCCACAGAGAACGTGTGCATTCAGGAAGACCAGGAATGAAAAATCGTCTAAAGATAAGGCAGCAGTGAGAGCACCGGCACGAAGGAGAAAAGAAGCAACTGGGAAAAAAACGGTATTATTTCGTGTTCTTCCCTCCCTCTCTCTCACTCTCCCTCCGCTTCTCTCCCTCCCCCTCTCTCTCCCTCTTTCTCTCTCTACCACTTTCTCTCTCTTCCTCTCTCTCTCTCCTTTATTTTTAACATTAATCTCTCTGTTTTATTTGCCTTTTGATCATTACTAGAAGATGAGAAATTCTTGCCACTAAACCTAAGCCACACTAAACCATTACTCTACAGGCATATGATGGCAAATTTGTTTGTTTAATGGTAGATTTGGTTTTTTCCTGCTATTGAAATAAATTCTGTTTCTCAGGTTTGAAAATTTTGTACACTGTCCATTTACTCACTGGATGGTGGTTGACTGATTATTGCTCAACCAGAACTGATACTTAGCTATACACACACAAATGCTCACAAATACACATGTACACAAGCTTGCAAATACAAAAAATATGCACACACATATACAGAGCACACACACATAAATACACACAAATAAACACATGCAATGCACACATGTACACTCAACACATGCATGTGCATATACACATAAGCACACGTGTAAACACACGCAAACAACACACACACGCAAACACATTTGGGAGGTTCCAGTATGCTTTCACAGCTTGCCCAGGCAGCACCTGCTATTCCAATTTTCCCCTTTCTCCAGAGGTGCAGGCACATGAACACTATCTGGAGTTTACCAGGTTTAAGATGCACTTTAATATATTTAATTATATCTGCCTCCAATGCCAGTGCTGATACTTTAAAAGAATAGTAAAAAAAAAAAAATGTGCAGGAGTGACTTTGCAAATTTTCACCAAGTATTGCAAGATGAGCTTTGAACCAGCAGTTGCTCCCGTCTAAAGATAAATATGACGCTGGTTGTTACTGGCTTTGATTTCTTAAACATCTTATCAAACGCTGTGTTGTAGCAACAGCTTTTTCTGTTTTCTTCTTCTGCTTAACTAGAAGATGACTCAATCCCCAGACCAAGATACCGTGGTACAGTTACAACATTCAAAACAGCTTGTGTGTAAGAGCTCAGAGCTCCTCCTGAATTGGATCTTGCATCTCTAAGCTAAATGTGAGTTAACAGATTCCTAAAAATACCCCTGGACATGAGTCATCCTCTTCCAAAGAGCTCTGGAGAATGTTTTCCACAGAAGTGGCAAGGCACAGCCCCCAGGGGTGCCGAGCTTTCTTCAGAAGGAGTAACTTGCATCAGCCACATACTATGTTATATAGTCTCCATATTCCCTGGCGCTGAGTTTGGAGAGTTCAAATAATTTGTTGAAATCCAAACCTCTGTGGCAGTATCAACTCAGCCTCCCTTGCCAGTTCCTGAACAAAATGAATTCATGCCCAAGGAGAGGTACTTCAGGGTGCATAAAGTACAGTTCATGCAAGATATACTCTCTCTAAAGTGAGAGACAAGGAAACCCAAAGCTGGAAAAAATCACACTGTAGCCCTGGGCTTTAAACACAAATTTGCCTGTCTTAAAGCTGTCCTGTTTCCAGATGCTAGCGTTGACTGTGAGGTAACAGATTTGCCTTGGGAAGGGGGATGGAGTGAGCTAGGAGCCACCCCAGAGTTGGCTGTTGGCAAATAAACGGAGAGGTGTGCGGGGGCTGCCACATCCACACGATGATCTGTTGCACTAATTTAGCCCCAGAAGTGGGCAAAATCAGCCGACCCCTTGGCTACTGAGCTCTGATCCCACCTGTGCTTATCTAGCTGATGTTCATGGGGTTTAAGGCTATGCCATGTGCCTCCAGATTTCTGCCTCATTAGTGGATCCTAGAAGATGTGAGAAATCAAACACAATTTCTAACACTGGGATTTCAGGTATGTGAGCGTATCTTGGGTGAGTAGAGCCCAGCTTTCCTAAAATTACACAGTATGGGAAATTGCTGCTCTGTGGGACTCAAAAAGATATTTAGATGCCTCTACTCTCTTCAAATTACATAGGATGTAAATTATACATACAAGAACATGTACATGCTAGTCCTGATCAGCAGCTTGAATTGTAAGTCTTTGCTTTTAATTTGGGATGTGATGTTTAGATGCATATAACATCACTGATTCTCTAACAGCAGGGCTTTTAGACTCTGGTTATTATGATAGCATTAAAAACAAAAAACAAAAAAATAATTCTAGAATTGTAATCGTTTTTCTGATTTTAAAAAAATCCAATATCCCTTTGTTTCCAAATAAGAGCTTGTCAACTCTATCATATTTTTAAAAAAGCAATTTAGAAATCATGTGTATCATTTATAAACTTGTCATATTAACATCTTTTACTCCAATAGAGATGGTTTAAAAATCTGCGTGCAGTTTTTTAATCGGACTAAGAAAATATGTCCATTATTAGGTAATCAATCTCAAGACATTAATGCTCAAAATAATTGAAAAATCAATAATATGCATTTTTAAAAATAAATTCCACATAGCAATTCCATATTTGTACTATTTAAAGTGAACAATCCCGTAGCATTTGGTGTATTTACAGTACTGCGTAACCGTCACCACTCTCCAGTTCCTGAACATCTTCCTTATTCCTGAAGCATGCCCAGTACCCCATCAGCACACCCCACGCCCCTACCATAGGCCCTGACAGCTGGGATCGGCTTTCTGTCTCTGTAGAGTAGCCTTCCGTAGATGTTTTATTCCAGTGGAATCATCTGTGGCTTAATTTTTCCTGCATTCCTTCACTTAGCATGCTGTTATTGATGTTAATTGAAGGTATTGCAACTCTCAGTGTTTTATTCCATTTTATGACTAGGCAATAGACCATTGCATGGACATATTGAAATTTATTTCTCCGTTCATCTGTTGATGAACATTTGGGTGGTTTTTACCCTTTGGGAACTTTGGATAATGCTGCTACGATGACTCCTTTATTCACATCGTCGCAGCATATACGTAGGAGTGGAACAGCCAGGTCATAGAGCAATAATAGGTTTAGCTTTTGACCATCCTAAAAATCTGTAATGCTGGAGCCACTAGTTTACAGCCTGACCAGCATGAGAGCTCCTCATTTTCCCCAATACGAGTTATGTTGTATTTTTCAAAGTTATTATAGTCTTCCTAGTGGGTGTGTGGTGGTTTTTCCTGAGATGACATGTTATTAAGATGCAATTTGAAATAGCACCAAAATTACTGTGCAATGAGTAAGAAAGGCAGGCATCCAGCCCATTATCTTTTGATGTTTTCTCTTTCAGTTTTCATCTCACCAGAATATTTAGGACTACTTTAACAAAATGCGCCGACTTTTGGCTCTCTGCAGAGGTGAATGGCATTGTGTGAGGCATTTCTTCAGGAATGTATGTTTAACTAAATGCACCATACCTGCTGCCGTTTCCACGCAGAGTTCTTGAAAGGAGTACCAACTCACATTCTTATTTTTTAGATCATCATCCTCTATCTATTTCTCAATTAACTCCAATCTTACACTTTTCTTATGCCAAGTTATCTATTTGCTAAGCCCTTAATGCTCTCTTGCTTTCCAAATCTTTTATTTTGAGTTCTCCTCTCCTTGGATTTCCACTGGGGTAGAATGTTACCCACGCACTTCTTAGACCATGCCCATAGCACCTGTGTTATGCCACACTCCTGGCTCTGATTATGGCTTTTCTCCCCTCTGGTTCCTGAATGTCCACCTTGACCATGTGCCCAATGCATGTTCCTTCTTCACCATCTCTAAGTGTAGCAGTGGTTGTTCTTCCTTAAATAACCTCAGACACATTTTTTGTTTGTTGCCTTGATGCTGTATGTGTGCATAGGTGTGTACTGGGTGTGATGTGTGTGTCTGTGTGTGTGTGTCATGAATAATCCATTTCCTCCCATTATTGAAAACAAGTGTCATCCTCTACACTCTGGTTTCCAATCCCCAAATCTAACCAGTTGCCAGATTTTTATCAATTATATTGCAGGAACACCTCTCAAATTCTGGGATTGGAGGACTGTCAATTGATAGAAGTGAGAAGAACAAAACACTGAAAAAGCTTTTAGGAAACAACACTTCAGTTTTATTACTGTTAATGTGGCTAGTGATCAGTATTTCTGTTCAGTCTCATTGAGTATTTGTACAAATGATGGAAAACATATCTAGAACTCAAAAAGCAAGGTTTTACATACAATATTCAGAGTAAACATGGTTCTGTTTTATAAAATAGCTCACTCACTCCAGAAATAATTGATTCTTAAGTTGATTTGCTACTTATGTTTGTCTACATAAAAGGAACATTGATTTGATCATCAGATCCAGAGTCACTTCTGGAAAATGGGATAGTATCCTCAAAATTTTAGAGTCTCAGATTCCCTTTTTATAAAATAAGAGATAATTATCTACAAATATCTAAGATATTTTGATATCTAAGATATCAAAAAAGTATATTGGATGCAAGCAAAGTAAGAATGGGATTCTATCAACTTTAGAAGAAAGGGTGTTTGTCAGGTGACTTCTGACAGTTTACAGAAATTATAGGAGGCAGACAAATGGGACTGGGTAAAGGTCCAGCATTTTGGGCATGAGGCAAAAGCCACCAAGTGCCCCAAGTGCTGTTATATTCAGTCTTGGGTTGGCCACACTGCCCTGGTGCCCCATGTAGCTCACCACTGTTGGGCTGCAATGTCACAGTCAAACTCAGGAATGAGCTTCCCCCTCTCTCCAGGTCTTATGCCACCTCTTCAAAGTGTATTTTTTAACTAATCTCAGTTTCAAGCATCCAGCTGGCATTTGTAGATCACATGCCCATGTACTATTGAATACAGGGAACAAGTAACTCTGAGGCCCACAAAGATCCCTTAAACTTGTCACAGTTTTCATAAAGGTGGGGAAACAAGGACAGATATTGACTGCATCATGACTATGATATTGTTTATGCAAAGGCGAATTTCCACTTAGATTGCTGCAGGCTGTGTTGAAAATCTCAATTAATGAGCTCCTGGGCATCTTCATTAGAATGGCAGAAGACAGGAAAGCGGAATGGACAAAAGGAGGAAGGAAGGAGCTCAGGAATATATATACAGCGGGAGAGTAGAAAAGGAAGGAATACTGCAGCATCCCTAGCAGAGCCTCTGGAAAATTATCCCTCTGCCTCAACTGGGCACTGAGTCAGGTTTGGTGGAGACCAAAACTTAAATAATCCCCTGAACCTTTTTTTAAAAGAAGAGCAAAATTCTGAATACAAAATTTGAAACAAATGATAATATTAGTTTAGAGGGAATGGAGATAACCTAACCTGACTGCAACTTTGGAGATTGAAGTTGATTTCCGAGGTCTACGTGATTGGCCGAAAATTCTCATGTGAAAAGTTTACCTTATTTTTAACCTCAGTTTCCTTCTACCAACAGCACTCCACAGCTTCCAGCAACAAATTGTCTCATAGCATCATGAAGCTTCACAAAGATGCTCAGCGAATCGGTCTTGACTGCTCCCTCTACCCCAGCTGAGGGTAGCCCCAGCTGGTCCTGTGTCCATCACCCATTCATGCACAACACAGTTGCTGGAATTGTACCATTGTCAGGCACTGTGCTGGGGATAAATTCATAAATGAGGGAGTCAGGGTTACCTCCCTCATGGTAACTGATATACCAGTGCAGAGAAAGAGATTTAAAAAGTGAAAAAGGCCAGACAGCCTGAAGTCATAATTATTCCTCCAGCACTGCAGAAAACAAACACAAGCCATATACATTTCACATGTATGAGCTGTTTGTGCATACTATTTATTCTATTTAATAAATAAAGGAAATTTATAAATTAGGAACTAGAATATCGGGTTCTCCGTGTGTGGGTGTAAAGAGAGGAAGGGAGGTAGGAGTGGAAGGAAGAAATGGTACAAGTGGGAGAGGGGCAGCTGCCTGATAGAGGTGTCAAAGATAGAGAGAGTGGTGCTCCTGGGGACAACTGGATCCCTGAAAACTCAGAGACTCAGATTAGCTGAAACTTGCAGAGTACCACCAGACCATCTGTAAGAGGGTCACCGTGTTCCAGTAGAGCACAACCAGAGAGCACTCTTCAATTTGTATGACATAGGACATGTGGCTTCATAAGCATTGAGGATGTAGGTCAGTAC
Source organism: Aplodontia rufa (assembly GCA_004027875.1). NCBI lineage: Eukaryota > Metazoa > Chordata > Mammalia > Rodentia > Aplodontiidae > Aplodontia > Aplodontia rufa. Next base: position 104,737 of record PVKS010000031.1, on the reverse strand, counting down.
GGAAATGGTCTGCAGGCATGTGCCAGGGCCATGGGCAGTGTTGTAATCAGACAAATTTAGGAGAAAAAGTTTCCCTGAGGGCTCATGGTTTCAGAGGTCTCAGTCCATAGGCAGCTGGCTCCATTCCTCGGGACTCGGTGAGGCTGAGCATCATGGCAGAAGAGTGCGGTTGAGGGAAGCGGCTCAAGGCATGGCTCCAGGAAGCACAAAGAGAAACTCAATGCCAGTTACAAAATGTATACCCAAAGGCACTCCCCCAATGACCCACCTCCTCCAGCCACGCCCTACCAGCCTTCAGTTGACAGTTAGTCCCTATTGATTCACTGATTGGGTTAAGGCTCTTACAACGAAATCATCTTGCCTCAGCCTTCCTAAATTGTCACATGTGAGCTATTGGGAGACACCTCACATTCAAACCATCACAGGCTGCTTCTCCCCAAACAATAGGCGACTCTTTGCTGCCACAGATAGAACACACTCAAGAAAATGCAATAATACGAGTTTCTAATGGGTGAAGTGGAGTCTTCCCAGGCACACCTGTACACAGATTTGTATATGTGAATTAGGAACAAATAACCGTTCATTAGAACAAAGCATATTCACTCTACTTTCTAATGCCCGTTTTTAACTCAGCTTCCACAGCAAGCATTGTTTTGTGGAGCATCTCAGACAAACAATCTCATGTTTTGCCAGTTTTCTGAAATGAGAGCTTTCTACAGTGGGTGCATTAAGCATCATGGGTAACTGGTTCCAAAGAGACTATGAGCATCGCAGCCCACTCTCTGAGAAACTAAGGAGCAGAGAACATGGTTCAGCAATATCCTTCTCATGTTGTTTCAGACTTGAGCATGGTGCACTCACAGTAACTTAAAATTAGTCTATTATTCAAGCTTAAATCAGATAATTAAAAAGGACAGAACTCAAATTGCTTAACTATCCTGGCACTGGATGAGACTTCTTACAATTAAATCTGCACAGAAACTACCCGATATTGGGTCTGTAAGGGTGATAGACCACACAGGTTCACACATAAACACTCAAATTCATACACATCCACAGACACTCCTGCACTAAATGCTCATTCTTAATCCGTGTAGCACAACCTTTCCTCTTCCGGTATCTTCAACAACGCTTTTGTTCCATTTTGCTGCTAAGAGCGCATTCACCCTCTTGAAATGTCCCTAAAGCCAACACACAATTATCAATTGTTTCTACAGAAGCCTTCTGGTAAAGTTTTCACCTAAAGTTCTGCCACACTGGAGGCAGAGTCTCCGGAGCATCCGGAGAAATAGCCTGCATTTGCATTTTAGAGCTTGGCAAAAACATTTAAGTGTTTAAAGCTTTTTCCATTATTTAAACTTGCATGTCCACTTTGACCCTTTGGGCCCTGGCTCCAGCTGATACACCACTTACCTGAGCCTGTCCTCTGTGCTGCCTGGCTTTGCAGTAGGTGCTTCTTCAAATGTCAATCAAGCTACATCATCACCTCATCAATATGATCAATGTGTGCAGTGTTTTCATGCTGCCTTAACCTGCCTAAAGACCACTCCAAGGGTGGCAAATGCCGCATGATGATGCCATCTGCCTATGAGGGCCACCTCTAAGATGTGACAGATTTAGTTTTACCATAAACAGAAAGGAGACATCCAGAAGTATTTGTGGACACAGCCAACCACATATGGTGCTTCTGAACCTGACACAGTGAACTTCTTATAGCACATGCTTGGTAATACAATATTCCAGCTGGCCTTGGGGGGGTGAAGAATGAAACCCTTTATTTTTAGTGGTCCAACTACACAAACACTGCAGGGATGCAAGTTACATACAAGGAATTCAGACAGTGCCAGGCCTGGCTCTCTCTGACTTTTCATCTCCAGGCACCATTGTCTGGCCACACCACCGGCAGGTCTCAAAAGGCAAATTGATTTATTTAATTACAATTCAGATGAATGGAAGGCAATGTCTTCACTTCATTCAAAAAGTTAAAGCACCACCAAATAAAGTGTGCACATAAGTGATGTCATATTTATGATTTGATGGTGAATGAGCTATGTAGTTTGCATCCAGGAATCTTCTCATTACATGAAATTCATTATTAATATACCAGAACTATTTTAAAGGTTAACTTTTATTTTCCTGGTAAACCTTTAAAAATTGTATTAAATCCCCCATGTCTTCTCTCTTAATGACACGGGGGAACATGATTACACAGGTTTTCCCTTGATCACTGTCCTTCTTTAATGTTGAGAAGTCAACAGACTAAAGAGGCATCAAAATTCAAAATCAATCTAAATATTATAACAAATGATAAAATAAGAAAAATTAAGAATCCAATATAAGAAAATAGAGAATACCTAAATTTGCACAAATTGGAGGAGGAGAAGTGCTGAGTACCAGGGACTCTACTCAGTGGTTCTATGATTTATTCATTATCAGTTTTATTGCTATGTACAGCAATTATGTGCTGTGTTGAGGCAGCTGCTCTTGGAGTACACAGGCAGAGGTCAGATTCTACCAGGAATGGTAAAGTTTTCATTGACTGGAAGCAATCACCCAATGGTAGTGCCTGGCTAAAGTCTTATGTTGAGAAGGAGTCTGCAGCTGTATCTAGGCTTCCTAAAATTGCAGTCTGGGTAGTGGTGTCTGCCCTGTGCACAGAATGGAGATACGTAGAATATATGGCACAAGCTGACTATTCCTGTTTAAATACAACAGCTTCAACACTGATTGTTGGCCTTCCCTGTTAATAACTGTCTGTCTACATGAAATCCTAATGTTTCAGGGCACTAGGATCTAGCAGGCCCTCTGTCTATACTCTTTCCTTCTCTGAATACATTGCTTCTTAATTTCCATGGGAAGACTAGATGATTCAATTCATTAAACTGTATTTCTAGTAGATCAAATTATGGATAGAGAAATGAATAAAACAGATGTAGTAGAAATGGAGATAATAAATTTTAAAATTCCATCACTTCCCACAACACCAAGTTGGAGATCAAGCCTTTGCACACATGGGCCCTGAAGGAACACTCCAGATCAAAACTCTAGCAGCTGCAGTGGTGTCTCAGTGGTCACAGTGCTTACCTGGCATGCGTGAGGATGCAGGTTCAAACCCCAACACCGCGTACACAAACAAATGTCCAAGCAATGAAAGCCACATGAAAAAATAAAAAATAAAATTGATTCTCTTTTTCTCTCATTCTCACTGTCCCTCTCTATCTCTTAAAAAAACAAAACAAACAAACAAAACTTTGGCATAGCAGGCCCCCTAATACTATTTTTCAAAGGTCCTGTAAAATGTATAGTAATGAGCATCTCTGCATTTATTTGACTTGTCCCATTAAGAAAACCACTAAGAATACAAAAATGTGAACATGAGTAAAAGGGCGACCTAATTAACCGATAGAGTGTATTCAATTATATTGATGAAAGTACACTCACTATATTCTTAAGCAATCCCATTGTTCACTAAGTCTTTTAATTCATTTCATAAGTGCAACCTCTTCCCAAATTTTGCTGCAAAATTTTCAACATGAAATTCTCAAAACAAGTTCTTAGTGAACAGTCATGTGCTCACCACTTCGATTTCATAATTAACAATTTAAAAAAAAAAGAAAGAGGGAGAGAAAATCAATCTTATTTATTTTTTCACCTGGCCTCTGCTTCTCTGAAACTTAGTTGTGTATGTGGTGCTGAGCTTCGAACTGGGGTCCTCGCTCATTCCAGGCAAGCATTCCAACCACCACTCCAGCCCCACATTAATTTTGCTTGTGGTTTTGTTCCATCAATCTCCTCGGCACTGACTCTGGTGGACAGTAGTGGTTAACTCGACCCCCATATATCATTCTAAAAAAGCAAATCCAATCCAATTAATTTTCTCCAAATTTAGGAGAAATTGTGAAATTGATGGAAAGCAGCAGGCAGATATCTGAAGTGCTGACCTATCTCTAGTGTTTGAATCATAATTTACAAATGAACACACTGTGGCAAAAAGCTGATAAAAGACATAGAAAGTATAGAACCAGAAGAAAGAAATGAGTGTTGTTTTCCTAACCCACCTTTAAGGATTATATATATTTATCTAAGCTTTAATGTTTTATGTGTTTTTGGAAGTGAAGGAAATAATCTGATTAAATTTAAATGGTTCATAGAAATAAATACTTTACAAAAATATTCATCATTAGTTGAACTGAAATAGGCAATGGAAGTCATTTGCTGCCTTGGTTTTGGGCTCTGGAAGCTTCTCACTGTGTCAAAGAAGGAAAACAAAGAGAACATCTACATCAGCATTAGAGAGTGGATTAAAAATTGGCCACCGATGGAACAGGCGAGGAGAGTTTGGCCTGAGCTATCACAACAGCTTACACCCAGCAATGCCCAGAGTCCTGGCAACATTAACAGTGTGAAAAAGTGCCAGGAGAGTTATAGGCTTCGACTTCTTAAAATAACAGAATCCTATTCAGTAGATTGTTCTGCACAGTTCGGCAGACAATGGCCACAGGCTGTCTTCAGTGGTTAGTGTTTAGACCACAGAATAAATTGAGGAAGAAAACGAGCAAGAACCCAGAGGAGAGATTCACTGAAAAGAAAACAAACACCCGTGGACAGTCGGGGATTTGCCGGGGCTCCCGGATCTGGCTCCTGAGCTTATGCATCAGAGTGAATTACTCAAAACATGCCATTGGCTTCTAGGATTCTTGAATAAAGTGAGGAAGGTCCAGTTTCTTGAGATCCAAAGATAAATCACTGCAAAGTGGCTGTATCATAGAGACATGAAGGCAATAGACCATTTGAAAAATTAGAGGTCAGCGAACGAATCAGATGGTTGTGGATGTCAAAGAGCAGATGTTCACCTGCTAATTTGGAATCTGTCACCAAACTTCAGCTCTACTTGTGCAAAACAGATAAAACCAGTGTGGCTTTCAACACAACCCCCACAGGCAGCTGCTCTGTGAGGAATTTTTTGTTTTTATCTGAAGATGATGAGAACAGGTGCTTACTCACCAAGTCAGAGAATGCAACTGGTGGGAGGAGGGAGTTAAGCTTGTAGTGCGGGACAGAGTGCATCCGTGTGCCTGGGACAATTTCCTGGAGACAGACTCCCCTGTAGAGAAGGGGTGGTACTGTGCCCCACACAGTGCACTGGCTCAGGCTTGATGGAGAGTGACTGTAATGTGCGGGGTTGCGTCTGGTCCATCTGGAGGGTTCAGCACCTGTTCACCGCTTCTCTCGCTGCTCCCCCGCCTGTGCCATGTCCTCTGCCTGAGTCAGCTCTAGTCTTCACCATCACAAGGAGAGTGATTATCATCCTCTTTATAGATAAGATAACTAAAAAAGTTGTTTTGCCAAAAGACCTCAAGCCTGGCAGAATGTGGTGCTGACATTTGAACCCAAGCGTCAATGCCAGATGGATGACCAAGTGTCCTGGCATCATTGACGCCTGCACTTCAGGAAAACTTTCTGTCTCAAGAAGGCGGGGCAGTTGGTCCTCTGGTTCTGGCTCCAAATCACTTGCTTCCCATCTTTTGTTATATTTTTTCCATTTCTATTTTGGGCCACATACATGACCCATGATGGAAAATGCTTTGGGACAAAACCACATTAAAACGTACAAATTTAGAGGCTGGAGTGGTGGCTCCGTGGTTACTCTGATTGCCTGCCATGTGTGAGGACCCAGGTTCAAACCCCAGCACCACAGCTAAGTGTCAGAGCAGTGAAAACCAGATGAAAAATTCAATAAAATTGATTCTCTCTTTCTCTTTCTATCAGTGTCCTCTCTCTCTTATAAAGAAATATATATAAATCCATGCTTTTAGAAACTTTCCCTAAATACAAATTTAGCGAAGGTAGTCTAAGGCAGGAAGGATGCCATCGTTCAGGAGTATACCCTCTTGCTTTGTTTTCTGCTTTTCAAAAGATAAAGACCAATTATTTTTATTTATATAATAGGAAAATGAATACCCAATTGTATATACTTTTATACTGAATAGTTCTAAGTAGCAAAAAAATAACACATGTATTTAAAAAAAACTATTCATCTAAAAGTTGAATTAATCAGTAATTCAAAGCTTCAGTTAGATTAGGAGTCATTAGGAGAAGCAAAGTGCTTCTAAATAACCTGTGATTATTTAAAGAGTCCATTGCTTTCCTCCTCACTCTCATGGTGCAGGAGGCAGAAACAGTGAATTCAGTTTGTCCTAGAGATCCCATCAGGAGGTCAGCAAGGTCATTCAACTCCGACACATTCCAAATACTGACTTTGCAGGTGGGCAAAATTACTTAATATAAAAGATTTAGCTGCTGAAAATTTTAGTTACCATAATAGTCTCCCTAGTTTCTATTTTCAACCTGAACCTGCATATAGCTCCAAAATATGGTCTGGCAAGTTTACATCCAGGCAAAAGGAGAATAACATCTGTGAAAACACAAGAGCTTGATGACATTGCGCTTCCTTTCCATGGAAAGAAATGTGGCATTGGTTCATTCTCAAGCTGGAATATATTTCCACATTAAAATAAAATGTGCCTTCAGTTTTAGAGGAAAATTATGAGAAAAACACATCCAAAAGGAAAAAAAATAATTTTTTTTTCACTAGGCAGACACAATGTCATCAAACAGCATAAGAGATACTGGGCAAAATGCCACAACATCTAGTGAAAATAGCTCTCTTAGAAATAAAGTGTCCACTTAGACCGGGACCAGTGAAACTGAATGATGACCTCTGTCTGTCAATGATGTTTTGTGTTAATGAACTTTATAGCATCTGTCTAGGACTTGGAAAATTCAATGTGTTTCCTGTGTATTATGATTAGAAAAATAAATACATATATGAATAAATAATGTGGTAGGATTTCCATTATTCATTCTTTCTTTTTTAAAGAGAGTGGGACGGGGAAAGAATCAATTTCATTCAGTTTTTCACGTGGCTTTTTTTGCTCCAACACTTCATTGTGTACATAATGCTGGGTTCGAACCTGTGTCCTCGCTCATGCTAGGCAAGCACTGGAACCACTGAGCCACCACTCCACACCCCATCATCCATCCTTGGTAGTAAATGAGGCTTTTTTTTTAAAACCAAAATAAGAATTTTAGAATAGTTTAAGGCCTCTATGTTTTCAAAGTCTGCATTTTTGATTTCACAAACAATCTCATTCATTCTCAAAACAATACCTGTGTTGTGACCAAAACTATTCTTATTTGCAAGCGAAGAACTCAGAATTACAGTATTCAAACAATCCATTGAGGATGTCCTGAGTTACAGCCCTGGGGAGGCAGCAAGGCTCTCCGTTTCTATAGAGTGACACTTTATACTCAAATTGTGGTATCTGGACAAGCTGAATTCACATTACCTTGGATCTTGATAAAGGGCTCTATTCCAGGCTCCATTCTGACCTGCTTGCTAATAATCTGTGTAAAACAGAATCCCAGAGAACGTACACATGGCTATGGGAGTTCACTTCTCATGAGATGTTTCCTCAAATATTCAAGACACCATGTGTCCATTTTATAGAGTTTGCCAGAGTCCCGGGGACCTGTTCCCTAAACCAACAGGTATGTAAGGCATCAGTTTAAGGCTATTCACCACTCCCTCCTACCTCTAGGTACTGTGAGTGCTTAATCAAATACAAAGGTTCAGCCAAAGACTCCAAGTTATGTTTCAAGTTTTGCTGAAAGTTAGTACAAGTCCAGTCCTCTCTCACATGCTTTTAAAAAATGTTTTTCTTTGGGCATTATAGTTGTACATCATAGGGGAGTTCATTTTGACAAGTTCATACATGCATGGAACATAATTTGCTCCATTGCTATCCCCAGTGCTTCCTCTTTCCCTCCCATCTTCCCTCCCCTTGATCTCTCTATTGGTCTTACAGGTATTTCTTTATTGTTTTTATTGATGTTTTATAGATGTACATATAGGTGAAATTCACTGTGGTGTATTCATATATATATATATATATTTATACACAGCATAATTTGATCAATTTCATTCCACAGTTAATCCATTTCCCCATCCCTCCACCTTACTCATCCCCTTCTACTCTATTGATCTCACTTCTGTTTTTATGAGATCACCCCTCCTATTTTTTATTTCTTTTTTTCATTCTATCTTCAATATGTGAGAAAACATTCAACACTTGACTTTCTGAGGCTGGCTTATTTTGCATAGCATGGTGTTCTCCAGCAAAGGCCAGAATTTCATTCTTCTTTATGACTGAGTAAAACTCTATTGTGTGTATATACCTTATTTTCTTTATCCATTCAATTGTTGACAGACATATGGACTGTCCCCATAACTTGGCTATAGTGCATTGTGCTACTATGAACACTGGCGTGGCTTTATCACTGTAGTATGCTGATTTCAGTTCCTATGGATGAATGTAATAGCTGGATCATATGTCTTCTTGATGAATCTCCATACTGTTTTCCAAAGTGGTTGTACTAATTTGAAGTCCCAAACATAACATAGGAGTGCAACTCTTCTCACAACCTTGTCAGTATTTGATATCATTTAATTCTTGATTATTGCCTTTGTTACTGGAGTGGGACAAAATTTCAATGTAGCTTTTATTTGTATTTCCCTGATGAGTAGGGATGTTGAATATTTTTTCATATTATTTGTTAGCAATTTATGTTTCTTTTCAGAAATATCTGTTCAGTTATTTTGTCCATTTATTGATTGGGTTATTTGTTTCTTGCAGATATGATTTGAGGCATTGGGGTACTTGACTGGCAGGTTGGTGGAACACAATATGGGACCCCAGGAAGCAATGTGTCTGCAAGCACTCACATCTCCAAGTCACCAAATGCACCCTAGATGTCTGCAAGTCATCCATCCCAATTACAGAACTTACCACAGACATGTGTATTATGTTCACCATTTAGGTTCTAGAAAATGAGCTTTACGGATTATATGCCTGTTCTAGAAAACTCTTTAGGATTACAGCCACACCCCTTCATGCACTACATTGAGTTGATCAGATAGAAATTCTTTGTCTTGAAAGTTCCTGATATATTCCCTGCTGAGTTTTACCATACCTATGAGGAGTATCTAACATTTCTCCTTATTAAACTATTCCAAAAAATTGAAATGGAGGGAACACTCCTAAATACTTTTTATTTGACAACCATAACTCTGATACCAAAACCCAACAAAGACACATCAAAAAAGAAAACTATAGACCAATATCCCTGATGAACATTGACTCAAAAATCTTTAATAAGGTTCTAGAAAACTGTATTCAAAAAACACATTAAAAAGATAATTCACCACGATCAAGTGAGCGTCATTCCAGGTATGCAAGTCTGGTTCAAAATGTGCAAATCAAAATGTGATTCATCCCTTAAACAGAATTAAGCACAAAAACCATACGATCAACTCAATTGATGCAGAAAAGGCCTTCAATAAAATTCAGCACCCGTTTATGCTCAAAACTCTAGAGAAGATAGGGATCAATGGAACTTAACAAACCCTCAACTAGTAAACTACTAAACAGAGCTAGTAAACTATGAAGCTACTAAGCTACTAAACAAAGAAAAACTGAAAGCATTTCCACTAAACTCGGGAACAAGACAAAGCTGTCTGCTCTCACCTCTTTTATTCAATATAGTTCTTTTGACCTTTGCTGGAGCAATCAGGCTAGAGAAGGAAATCAAAGGGATAAGAATAGGAAAAGAAGAAGTCAAACTATCACTGTTTGCTTGACAATATGATTTTAATTCTGGATGATCCAATAAACTCCACCAGAATACTGCTTGAGCTTATAAACAGATTTAGCGAAGTATCAGGCTACAAGATCAATACCCATAAATCAATGTCTTTCCTATACACTAATAATAATAGGGCAAAAGAGAAATTAGGAAATCAAACCCATTCACAATATCCTAAATACAATAAAATACTTGGGAATCAACCTAACAAGGAAAGTAAAAGACCTCTAAAATGAAAATTATTGGACGTTGAAGAAAGAAATCAAAGAAGACCTGTGAAGAGTGAAAGATGTTCCATGCTCTTGGTTGGGCAGAATTAATTTAATTAAATTGGCCATTCTGCCAAAAGTTCTATATTGATTCAGTGCAATTCCCATCAAGATTCCCACGCCATTCTTCACAGATATAGAAAAAAAAACTTTCAAATTCATTTGGAACAATAAGAAATCCAGAAGAGCCAAAACATTGCTAAACAAGAAAGATGAAATCTGTGGATTTGCAACACCAGATCTAAAACTATACTATAGAACTATAGTAACAAAACCAGCATGGCACTGATATCAAAATAGGAATGAAGACCAATGGAACAGAAGAGTGAACCAAACCCACAAATCTGTAAGCATCTAATCAAAATATAACATGCAGGAATGACAGTCTATTCAATAAATGGTGTTGGACAAACTGGACAGCCACTCGCAGAAAGTTGAAATTAAATCGTTATCTCTCACCTGCAGAAAAATAAATTTCAAATGGATCAAGGAACTAGGAATTAAACCAGCTACCACACAACTGCTAGAAGAAAACTTAGGACCAACCCTCCAGCATTTAGGAGCAGACAAAGACTTTCTCAACATGACTCCTAAAGTGAAAAAATGAAAAAATGAAAGTAAAAAAAAAAATCAGTGAGCGGGATGCCATTAAACTAAAATGCTTCTGCACAGCTAAGGAATTGATCAAAATTGTGAAGATTCAACCTGCAGAACGGGGGATAATCACGGCCTTTGATTCTTCTGACATGGGATTAATATCCAGAATTTACAAAGTACTCAAAAATCTTAGTATCAAAACGCAAACAATCCAATCAACAAATGAGCCAAAGAGCTAAATAGAAACTTCTCAACAGAGGAAATCGAGCAAGCCAATGAATACATGAGAAAGTCTTCCAAATCACTAATAATCAGAGAAATGCAAATCAAAACCACATTAAAATGTCACCTCACTCCAATCAGGTTGGCAAAGATGAAGAATATAAACAATAACAGATGTTGGAAGGGCTGCGGGGAGATAGGAACACTAGCACACTGTTGGTAGAACTGCAGACTGGTACAGCTGTTCTGGAAAATAGTGTGGAGAATCCTTAAAATACTAGGAATGGACCTAGCATGTGATCCAGCTATCCTTTGGGGTATTTTCCCAGAGGAGTTAGAATCAGAAAATTACAGCGACACAGCAAAATCTATGTTCATAAAAGCTCAATTCACAATAGCTAAATTATGGAATCAACCCAGACAGCCCTCACTGGATGAATGGATCCAAAAACTGTGAGATACACACACACGCACACACACACACAGTGGAATTTTACTCAGTGATGAGAAAAAACAAAATTGCAGTCTTTGAAGGTAAATGGTTGGCGATGGTAGAAATCATGCTGATCAAAGTCAGTCAAACACAGAGAATCAAGGGTCGAAAGTTTAGCAGGTGGAGCTAAACCCAGGCTTGTGTGAAAGTTAGTCAACCTCAGGTATTAGACCCCTCAAAGGCATAACAACACATAACCTAGGGCAATCATAGACATGTATCAGGGTCAGGGGGCAAGTGGGGGAGGGAGTGAGAATGCAGAGGGATCTAGAGGGTAATTCTGGTTCAAGAATATATACATATTATATTGTTACTTTATATGTATTTATGATTGTACAATAATTCAATTCCTTAATAAAAGTTATTTTAAAAAGTCTTATATTCTGAATGTCTTTGTTAAACCTGAAGAAATGCCATGGTGAAAGGTTATGGGTCAGAGCTGCCTTGCTAGTACTCTCCTCACCTGCATATGTATCCAAATTTTCTTTCTTTCATAATTAATTATTTTTTAAATTTATTTTTAATTAAGGAGTTAAGCTGTGGTAACAATCACAAATGCATATAAAGTACGATATGATATGCATTTAATCCTAAACCAGAGTTACCCCTACATCGCCCATGCCCACGTCACAGTCTCTTGATTTTTCTATATGTTGCCCCCACAATAAATATGAAGGTGTACATATACACATTCCAGAATTAAATGATTGCATAAGTATTATTTTACTTTTGGGGAATGTAAAGAGTAAGCTACAATATTGATTCTCAGCCTAGATCCATTCCTATCCTCCTCTCTTTCCCTTTCCCTTTCTCTTCCATCCCCTTTCCCTTCCCTACATAACTATGGTTCCTCTAGATTATGTGTTGTTCTCCTTTGGTGGATCTAATACATTAGTTTTACAGCCTTTACCCCAAGCCTGGGTTTTGCTCTAGCCTCCACAAAAGTGGAAAAACATTCAATCTTTGAGTCTCTGCATTTGGCTAACTTCGCTCAGCATGGTTTCTTCCATTGCTATCTATTACCGTCAAAGGCTGCAATTTCATTGTTTCTCAATGCTGAGTAGAATTCCATAGTGCGTGTGTGCGTGTGTGTGTGTGCGCGCGCGCGCGCGGGCGCATCTCACAGTTTTTGGATCCATTAACTCAGTGAGGGGCATATGGTTTGATTCCATAATTTAGCTATTATAAATTGTGCTGCTGTGAACATTGATTTTGCTGTTTTGCGGTAATGTGCTGATTCTTTCTCCTCTGAGAAAACATCCAATGGAGGGATAGCTGGTTTCTATGGTGGATCCATCCCTAATTTTTTGATGACTCTACAAGCGTCCCAGAGTGGCTCTACCAGTCTGGGACGCCATCAACAGTTTGCTAGTGTTCCTGTCTCCCCACAATTTCTTCATCATCTATTTTTCTTTATATTCTTCATCTTTGCCTATCTAACTGGAGTGTGGTGGAATCTTAATGTAGTTTTGATTTGCATTTCTCTGATTACTAGTGATTTAGAACACTTTCTCATGTATTCATTGGCTTGTTCAATTTCCTCTGTTGAGAAGTTTCTATTTATCTCTCTGGCCCATTTATTGTTTGGATTATTTGTGTTTTTTTAATTAAGTTTTTTGAATTATTTGTAAATTTTGGATATTAGTCCCATGTTGGAGGAATCATAGGGCATTATTATCTCCCATTCTGTAGGTTCTTTCTTGACAGTTCTGACTAATTCTTTGGCTGTGAGCAAAAGCTTTTTAACTTAATAACATTCCACTTATTAATTCTTATCTTTAATTCTTTCACTTTGGGAGTCTTGTTGAGGAAGTCATTGCCACTGACCATGTGCTGGAGTGTTGTTACAAATTTTTCTTCCAGCAGTTGTGGTAGCTCATTTAATTCCTAGTTCCTTGATCCATTTCAATTTAATGTTTGTGCAAGGTGAGAAATAAGAATCTAATTTCTACTTCTTGCAAGTGGTCGTCCAGTTTGTCCAGCACCATTCGTTGAATAGGTTGTAATTCCTCCTTGTCCTATATATTATATATGTGTGTGTGTGTATATATATATATGTAAGTATATATAATATGTTTTTATGTTTTATATATATATATATACACACACACACATATATATATATGTTTTAGAGAGAGGGAAAGTGAGAGAGAGAGAGAAAGTGAGAAACAACTTTTTTTAGTTTTTCACGTGGCATTTGCTGCTCCAAGACTTTGCTGTGTACATGGTGCTGGGGTTTGAACTTGTATACTCATGCATGCAAGGCAGGCACCATAACCGCTGAGCCACGGTTCCAGCCCCATATATAAATATATTTAAAGAGAATGGGACAGTGAGAGAGAGAGAGAGAGAGAGAGAGAAAGAGAAAGAGAGAGAGAATCAATTTTTATTTAGTTTTTTACCTGGCTTTCGTTGCTCCAACACTTTGTTGTGTACATGGTTCTGGGGTTTGAACCCAGGTATTCAAGCATGCCAGGCAAGCACCATAATCAGTTAGTCATTGCTCCAGCCCCCTCCATGTTTTATTTTGACCTCCTTTCGAAAAGATCAGATGTTTACAGATTTAAGGATTTATCTCAGAGTCTTCTATTCTATTAAATTGGTCTTCATTCCTATTTTGATATTGTAACATGCTGTTTTTTTTGTTTTGTTTTGTTTTGTTACTACAGCACTCTGGTACAATTTTAAACATGGTAAACCTCCTGGTTCATCTTTCTTGCTTAAATTTTTTTTTGGCTATTCTGTGTTTCTTGTTGTTCCAAACGAATTTGAGAATTGCTGTTTTGATATTTATAAAGAATGTTATTGGTATCTTGATGGGGATTGCATTGAATCTGTATAGCGCTTTTGGCAGAATGTCCAATTTAATTAAATTAATCCTGCCTAACAAAAAATATGGAACATCTTTCCATCTTCTCAAGGTCTTCTTCAATTTATGTCTTCAATGTTCGATAATTTTCATTGTAGAGCTCTTTTACTTCCCTTGTTAGATTAATTTCCAGTTATTTTATTGTTGTTGAGGATATTGTGAATGGGATCAATTTCCTCATTTCTTCTTCTATCCTACTATTGTTAGCGTTTAAGAAAGTTATTGATTTATGGGTGTTGATTGTAGCCTGCCACTGAGTCTGTATTTCATACGCAAGTCAGATTGTTCATAGCTGTCGGTGGCATTTGTTATTTTGTATGTTAAGTTTTTGAGGTTCTTTATATATTCTCTGTATTAACCCTCTGTGGGATGACTAGATGGCGAAAATTCTAGAGGCTGTCTCTTCACACTCTGGGTTGTTTCATTTCCAGTGCAAAAGATTTTTAATTTGAAGGAATTCGGTGCCTGCACTGATATATTGGAGTGTTGACTCTATGTTTTCTTCTCACCATTTTCTGGTCTACTTCCTTGACTTTTGAACCACTTTGAATTGAGTTGTAGAATTTATTTTTTCCATATTATCCTATTACCAAAAGCAATATATAGATTTAATATAACCCCCACCAAAATACCATGACATTATTCACACAACTAGGAAAAACAGTCATAAAATTCATAGGGAAGAACAAAAGACCCAGAAGAGCCATGGCCATTACAAGCAAAACAAAGCAATGCTGTAGACATCATAAAACCTGGTCTCAAATTGTACTATAGAGTAATAGTAACCAAAATAGCATGATATTGGAATCAAAATAGACAAAGATCAGTGGAAAAGAAGATGCAAAGACAATTCCATATAGAACAGTCATTTGATACTTGACAACGGTGCCAAAAACATACACTGGAGAGAAGACAACATTTTAAACAGATGGTGCTGGGAACACAGAACATCCATAAGCAGAAGGAACCTAGATCCCTATCTCTCATACTGCACAAAAGTCAACTCAATCATGTTTGTAATAACTGAATAATAAGAAAGAATCTTTGATTAACCAAACTTTAGTCAGTTTCCTCCTTGTAAAATCCAGTTTTAGCAAAGAACCCTGCTCAATTTGTAGTAACTCATCATCTGCAGTATCTGATCATCCTCTATATCTGATTGTGTTTCTTGTCACCGCTCTCCAAATGATGTCTGACACCTGGTTAGTCTTCAGCAAGAGCTCTGTAGGGTCAGTTTGGGCAGAATCCTCCTTCCCAGAAATTTTTGTCTTAGTAAGTAGATACTGACTCTCACCCTGTGCTTTGTCAGCAAATACTCATTTACACTTGATGAATTAAAAGCTCACTTCTATCCCCCTACCCTACTATCATACCCTTGCTATAGTTGCTATTCTTATCTCCATTTTCCTGAATGAATTCTTCCTTGTTGTACTTTCACTAGTACCGTAGATTAATTTCTTTCATAATCCACATGCAAGTATTTTTTCATCCCAAGATCTCTTGACATAGGGAAGATCATGCTAGCTCTTTCAAACTGATATTTTAGAAAGGAAAAGAGTTTGAAAATCAATGCATCTTTCCTAGGTTACAACATTACAGGAATTATGAAAGATATAGATTACTGTCTCTATTTATGTCTTACAAACTCACTGGCTGCTTATTTATTTGCTTTGCAGGGATGACCTTTTCCTTCTTGACATGAAAAGTATTACCTTTAGATTAGAGTTTATGCTTTAATAAAGAACATTTGGGCACAGATGAGTGCTTAAGCACCCAGAAATAACTAAATCAGTCTATCAGTATTTATAATTTTACTTTAATCTTAAAAATGATATTAATATTATATAGCATATTTATAATGCTCACTCACAGAAAAAATTTTAATTATCAAAATTGACGTGGCCAGCTTGGTCCAGCAACTCAGAAGGCTGAGGGCAGGAGCATTACAAGTTGAAAGCCAGATTCAGCAACTTAAATGTCCTAAGCAACTTAGTGAAACCCTTTCTCAACATGGAAATAAATAAATATACAAACAAGACTGGGGATGTGGCTCAGTGGTTATGTGGCCTTGGGTTCAATCCCTGGTTTAAAACAAAATGGCATGAGTTGAGTTGTTCTTTATCTAGTCTTTACATTCTAAACATTGCTATAATTTTATTTCTGTTTTTTGAAGAAGGAGAGGGAGAATTAATTTTACTTATTTTTTAACTTGGTTTTTGTTGTTCTAACACTTAGTTGTATATGTGGTATTGTAGTTTGAACATGGGTCCTTGTGCATTCCAGGCAAGTACTCTATTGCTGAGCAATGAGTCCAACCCTTTAATTTTATTTCCAATCCAAAAAAATCCAATTAAAAAGTCCTAAACACTATTTCTAGCCTCACATATTATTATGAAGATAGTTAATTTTTGCTGAATAATTACTTGGTAATCTTAATCTACAGGATACAAAATCATAAGCATTAGCCCAATCATCAAATTTGTGTGTGTATTCATTTATATATGTATATATTTGATGATATATATGTATTTGATTTTACATATATATTTGATTATATACATATATATGTATGTGTATGTGTGTGTGTGTGTGTGTGTGTGTGTGTGTATATGTATGTGTGTATATGTATAAACATATCATGGCTAGCATCCACCATATATATTTTTATTAAAGCCAAACTAAGCAATCGTCTGTCCTAGAAAAGTTCACAAGAAAGTAACAGAATAACCGTGGTCAATTATCACACTGAATCCTGGAGCGGCAGAATCTTTATTTTTTCTCCCTCTGTTAGGCACACATTGCTATGGTAATAGCATTTTCTATTGATAGATATTTGAATTAAAGTTTTTCAAAAGAGATCGGTGGCTCAGTGGTTGGAATGCTTGCCTGGCATGAGTGAGGACCAGGTTCAAACCACAGCACATCATACACAAATAACGAAGTGTCTGAGAAAGAAAGACCATATGAAATATAAATAAATAAAATTTATTCTCTCTTTATCTCTCTCTCTCTCTCCCTCTCTCTCTCTTAAAATAAAATGAGATTATTTGTCCGTGAGAGGTCCAATTGCTATGGGAGAATTTTAATGGACAGTGAATTCAGATTTCCTTATTTTCTATGTTATCAAACAAGATTTTCCACACTACTTCAGAGAACTTTTAATGACATTAATAAATGGCCAAAAATCAACAGTCATTCTTAACTTTTATGGAGACACTAAGTACTCATTTATCGTAAAGAACACAATTTAATTGAACTGAGAGCAAAGTTTCAGTGGGGCAATGCCTGTTTTCACACCTTGGAGTCCCTGTGAAAGTAGATGGAAGGCAATTCATTTCAGCAAATCCTTGCCTTGTTTCCCCTAGGAGACCTCTTATGCTTAGTCACAGGAGCTCACAGTGGACCTCAGAGCCCTGCAGATCCTCAGAGGAGGGTGGACACAGCCCCAAGGGCACATGGTGCCTTTGAAGCCATAGTGTTGCTTTGAAGTTGAGAGAGGGTTGGCTCAGCAACCCTCTGCTGGTCACCGGTTGGCTGGTCCTCAGTGGCTCTCACGCTGGCTGCACTTCACAACATCTGGGCAGAGTTTAAAGCACACTGGCCTCCATGGATTCTGATTCAGCTGATCTAGGGCATAGCCATTTGGAAACACCTTCAGATGATGCTGACCAGCAGTTAAGATTTAGAATCATGGGACTTGAAATTCCTATTTGGTATAACAAGCATCTCCAACAGAATGATGCTTCAACTCTCCCGTTTCAAGGAGAAATGAAGGGAACAATGATGTGATGCAAAGAAAACAAATCATCAAAGTCAGAGGTGGGGGCTTGGGGCCTTCTCAAAGCCTTGTTACCACCAAGACGATTGCCCATCTTGGGCTTTCGGGAAGCATATTTAGCACTAAACAGGGATGGAATATCACAGGACAGGGCATGGCATGTGTATTATAATCCTAACAATGGGATTCACTGCTTAGCCGCTGTGTTTCCTGAGTTCATATTTCTTCCTTCCCATTTATATATTAAAATCTACTTAGGATATCTTAAGGTGCTTATTAAAATCACGACCACAAATGAAAGCTTCCCAACATGTAGTTATAATCTTAACTAGTTCAGTAAACTAGCACGAGAAGAAAAAATGTTTAGGAATAAAACTCAAAATAAACATCATTTGATCTTATACAGTGCCAAATACCTAACAAATTCTAAGTATACATATGACAAACGTGCATAGGTCCCAATCTACCAAGTATGGAGGTGGTAGGCCCTTATTATTTGCATAAGCTCTCTTGTTCTTGTGTGTTTTCAGATCTTGTTTGAGCTGATGCCCCTGTCTTAATGACATCCCATTTCTTCACTAGTCAAATCATATCATTCCATGAAGACTAACTGGTAGGCAGCCTGCTGGGCAACTTTTGCTATCCTGGACATACCAACAACTACCTTCTTATTGCTCTCTGCAATTCGTTTTCTTCCATAATCGTATATTATTTGCATTACAAAATACAAATTATTCAAACAAATCTCAGGGGTATATTTTGTAAATTACCAGGTGACAACATTCTATCATACTTCATCTAACACAGCATGGGACACATACAAATCACTTAATAAACATATGTTAAATAAATTCATACTTGCAATTAACATTTATGTGTGTATGTGACATTGCAAAACAAAAACAAATCTAAACTTAAGCAAAGAGCTATTTATTCGACAAGGATATTGCAATAGGGAGAACTCTTCCACCACAACATCTGCCAGCATTTCCAAGTCAAGCAGGAAAAGCCTTTTCTATTTTAGGGAAGGATAAGCAGGACCACTGGGATTTTTGTAGGGCATTTTGATAAGATTCCACGGAAAGAAACACTTCATTTTTAAATGAAATGGCAAAGTTACTTGATGAACAAATAGCATATGCTTCTATATACCTTTTCATTTCTAAGCGAAAGCTTACACCATAAGGTTATTTTAAAATCCTTAATAATAACATGTGGACACTTTTCAAAACGCTTTGGTATATTCCTGAATTATTTTGAAAATTTGTGATGATCAACTTATATGTGCATAAAATATAGTCTATTTTAGTATTTTAGCCACACTTAATAGTTTTGAATCATTAGCAAATATTTTCAATGTTAAATTACGGCTAAGTAGCTCTTCCAACAAAGCAATCCTGTCTACATAAAAGATCATTTGAGTATTATTAAATTCCAATGCAATGAAATTAGTGCCCGTGAAGATTCATGCTGCTATCATTTGTGTCCTCAGCCACCCGCTGCCCTCCTGTGAGAAGCAAGTGACCTTCTGTCTGAAGAACAGATTTTTCCTTTAGTGTTACTCAAAGCTTTGAACTACAGTTTTGCTTGTATAATGCAGAAGATATAATATATCAAACTATGTTTTAATGCAAGCATTTATCTCAAGAAAAAGAGTATCATAAAGATATGGATGGCAATTGTTCTTGTAAAGTATTCAAAGGTGCTTAGCAAACATGAACTTTTCTATAATTTCGAATATGAATTATCTTTTCCTTACTACATCATCAGAATGCAGTTAATGCAAATGTTTCTTAAACTGTTTCCTGTTAGCAAAATAGCAAAAGTAGTTGAAGAAGATAACCCCATTTGTGTGTGTGTGTGTGTGTGTGTGTGTGTGTGTGTGTGTCTGGTTTTGAGGATTGAGCCTATGGCCTTAGAAGGCTGAGCAGGTGCCTTACCAAAGTGTAAAGCCTATGGTCAAATATTTTCTGGTTTCTAAACAACTGCAACTTTCAGTGCCTCACTTGTGCTAAGGCACACTGAGAAGTTCTGGCACAAGAATAAGTGCATGGGTGTTTGTGAAAGAATGTAAATGGAACAGGTTTATCATTTACAATGAGTCTAAAGCATTATATTTATAATTAGGAAAAATTCCTAAGCTTTATTAAACGTAACTTTAGAAGAATATTTTAAAACCTTTTATTTGTAGATGAGCAAAAGTTTAGGCTGAATTTGAAAAGTATTCAGTAAATATTCCTTATCAATTACATTTAAATTAAAGCTAAGAGACAGTTGCATTGCTTGTATATGGAAACACCCCAAATATCTGTGTGTTAGGGGCTTGGTCCCCAGCAGGGTGGAATGTGAGGTGTTGTGCACCTATAAAAAGAGGAAGAACATTTGAGTGATGGTGTCTAGTGAGAAATCTGTTCCAAATAGGGGATGCACCCTTGTTAAAGGGATTGTGGGACTCGTTTCTCAGTCTCCTCAGCTTCCTGGATCATGATGGGAGCAGTTGTTTCTACAACTGTGCCACCCTATTAAAGGGATTGTTTGATCTTAGACTTGAACCTCTTAAACTGTGAGCTAAGCAAACTCTTCTCTTTGTAAGTTAATTGCCTCAGGTACTTCATTGTAGAAATACAAGGGGTACAAATATAGTTATGAGAGAGGAACAAAGAATTTTTATAGAATGGAAAATCATCCCAGCAAGAGAACCTTGATGCCTCCACAATCTTAAGAGGACAAGGTCTGGATTTTTCTCTGTGTCTATGAATGCAGCTTGGTTCCCTGAGGTTTTCAGGTTGTTACTCTTCAGCCTTTCCATCTTGTCTCCCAACTGGGAAGTTAATTTGAAAGACAAAGAGTCACAGTACTCAATCTGTTAACTCTTCTCAGTTCCCACTGTAGAACTTTTGTTCTAATAAGAGAAGACAATGATTTTCTGAGAACACAGAACCTGCAGTGTGTTCCAAGAACCCCCTCGCCTAAATCTGAGCAAGCCCTCTACGATACTTCCCAAAACCCTTGGGATGTGGTACTGAGTGGAGAGTGGAACTTCAAGTATGGAGACATTTGGTCTTTCTATTTTAACCCCCTTCCAAGTCTGGGACACACACACACACACACACACACACACACACACACACACAGAGTTGAGGTTATGAGAAGATATTGCAATTCACGGGCAAAATTATGACTCCCCAAAATTCATATTGAAACCTCAACTGCCAGGACATCCTGAATATGATTGTATTCAGAGATGCTTCTTTTATAGAGATAAGCAAGTTAAAATGAAGCCATCAAGGTAGCCATTTAACTAATAGATATCCTTAGAAGAAGAGGAGATTTGGATTCTGATGCACAGAGGGAGATGATGTGAGGACTTGGGAGGAGATAACCACCACAAACCAAGGAAAGAGGACTCCCGAGAAGCAAAACGCTGACACTCTGACCTTGGACTGGCACCTTCCAGAACTGTCATGATGGTTTCTGTGGTTTAAGAGACCGGTCTCTGTTTGACAGCCCTATTAGTTCTGCTATAGTTTGGATCTAAACATTCTCCAAAGGCCCATGTGTCTCCCAGCCCATGGTGTTATTGATAGATGGTGGAAATTTTAAGAGGAACCTACAAGAAGAAAGCTAGATCACTGGCCGTATCCCCTCAAGGGTAAACTGGGACCTGGGCCCTTCCCGACTCTCCCTTTGCTTCCTGGATGTCATGAGATGAGCAGCTTCCTCCACTGCACGCAGAAACAGAGCTAAGCAAGCATTAACAAAAACCCCTAAAACTGTGAGCCAAAATAAGCCTCTCCTCCTCTAAGTTGCTGATCTTATGTATCTTGTCAGTGGTGGAAGCTGACTAACACACAGAGCAGTGCATCCCCTCCTCTGTGCTCCTTGGTGTCAAAGCCATTTGGAGGGTGGAGAGGCAGAGCAGCAAGCCTGCCATCCCCATGTTAGGGGAAGGTGGGAGGAAGGCCAGAGAACAAGACCAGAGCTACACAGGATGGGATCTGTTGAATGGATCCATTTTAAAATAACAAGAAAACTGCTAAAGAATGATAAAAAGGATCTAGCAAAACGTAGGGGAAAGCCGTCACCAGAAAAATTATGTTCCTATCCTCTAGGATCTGAGACTGCAAGATATACAATGGTAAAAGGGTGTTTTAATATATCAAAGTCAAGTTAAAATAAGTAAAGGGTGCAATCGCACTGTGGCAGCCACACTGTGGTCTTGGGCTGGAACTATTAGAGAATCAGGGTGCCTAAACACACCTCTAAACCTAATCCTGGGAAACTCCGATCTACCAAGAAAGTCCCATTGGATTTCTTGCTTTGTGTCGTTTAGTGATTCAGTGCATGTTAAGGTTTGGTTTTTTGAGGTGTTTGCATTCGTTTTTTATTTAATATACACAGTGCGGCTTACTCTCTCCATCAATCTATCCTCAGACGCCTCCTGTGCTCAGCAGATATGAAAAGGAAAATATGGCAGCTTGCATTCGGGGAGTTGTGTGTCTGTGTTGGGTGTTGAATTGCGTCTGTTGCCTTATCCCTCCTTCATTTTCTTCCTGTGCTGTCTTGATGCCCCTTCTTTCTCGTAGGCTGCTTACTCTTTGCTCTGTTTATTCATTGTCCCTTCTTTGGGACTGTAGCCAGCTACAAAGCCTCTGCACAGCAAAAGATTCAATTAACAGAGGGAAGAGAGCCATTCGTTTGAAGAAAATATTTGCAAATATTACATATGATAAGGCACCAAGATCAAATGTATAAGGAACTCCAGCAGCTGAAGAGCAAGAGAACACTATATTTTAAAAAATGGGCATAGAATCTCAACAGACATTTCTCAAAAGGAGGCACACTAGGGAATCACAGACCTATGAGAAGATGGTCGATGCTTCTACTCAGAAGAGAAATGCAAATTGAAATCACCATGATGTATCACTTCACAGCTTCCCGGATGGTATTATCAAAAAGATGAATAATAGCATGCTGACAAGGATGAGGAGCAAAGGCAAACTGGAACACCGTTGGTAGGAATGCAAATCCATACAGCCAATGTGGAAAACAGTATGGAAGTTCCTCAAAAAATTAGAAATAGAACTATAGTGTGATCCCTCTACGCAGCATTTGTCCAAAGGAACTGGAGTGTGTATACTCCCAAGTTTATTTCAGCATTATTCACAGTAACCAAGATATGAAACCAACCTAAAATGTCCCATAACAGGTGGACTTAAATTAATAATGGAATATTATATAACCTTTAAAGAAGAAGGAAATGCTGTCATTGCAACAGTGTGGATGGAGCTAGAGGACACTATGCTCAGTGAGTTCACGCCAGGAGCAAAAAGACAAATATTGTATGACCACTTGTATGTGAAATGAAAAAAAGTCAATCCCTTCAAAGCAGAGTAGAAAAGGGATTACCAGAGACTGAGGGGTAATGGAAGATGGGTGAGGAAGATACTGATCAAAAGATACTAAGTCTAAATTTGATTAGAAAAACAAGTTTAAGTGTTCTATTGACCTGAATGGTGGCCACAGTTAATATGAATGTAGTTTATGTTTTTATATTGCTGGAAAAAATAAATTTTCAACATTCTTACCCCCAAGTCAGATATGTTGGTGAGGTGTTAAACATGTTAATTAGTGTGATTAAATCTTTCTAAAATGTGTACATAGACCCAAACCTCACAAATGGCTGGAAATACATGCAATTATTGTTATCAATTAAATAAACTTTGTAAAAATGTAGTTTACAGCTATTTTCATATAGTCAATTGATCTTCAATTAATTTGATTTCACTCTTTTATTGTTTTGATTCTTCCCTACACAATTAGTCAATAGCCTTTGATAATCCCATTACTAGCTTTTGGAACTGAATTGAGTTCTTGTCCATTGCGTCTGTGGTTCCGGTCTCTGTGTTTGCTGTGCCAACACATTCCCTACAGAGTACTATGATGCCTCCTAGAAACATGAACAGGCATTGCTAACATCTACCCAGAAGGCCTTGTTTCTCCACTGACTGTCTTCCAGGGACCGGTGACGGCGCATTTATATTCTTTCAGGGGAAAACTCCCCACTTCCCTTTTTGTTTGTGTTTCTGAGCAAAAATCTCTGACCTGACTTTTTTGTAGAATTTTTGCCAAATTCCACTTGCTAGAAACAGAGTCATTTACTATTTTCAACAACAATGTTAGCAAATTTTGGGTTAAAATACACTTCCATGACATTTGCCAAGAACATATTTGTAATATGTTTCTCTCTTCATCTCCACCCAGGAAGGCCTCCAGGGAAATGCTACGGTTTATATCTGGAACCAATTTAGAATTAAACACAGGATTGGAACTCATATCTCTTCGTTTAGCCAATTAGTTGTTCTTTCTAATAATATAAATCTGTTATTATCCTAATTTAAGAGCTAAACGAATTCTCAAGTGGTATCTCATAACTTCTTGTCTCCTAAAAACATAATTATATTTTAGCCAAATTTTAGGCCCAATAAATATAGTTAGCTATGTTAACAATGAAAAGCCACAAAGCAGAGGAGGTCTGCAATGGAACTGGATTCAATAATTTTTTAAACCAGTTCATGTTTCTGGAGAATACTCATATTCTATTCCCTGATATCAGGGAAAGGTATCAAGTTCAGGGCAATTGTTCAATTTGTTGATAATAGAGAAAGAAAAATATGCTTTATGAGCAAATGTATTTTAAAAGAATCTGGTATTCAAAGTCTTTTACTTCATGTTTCTTATAAAAAAAGACATTCAGGATAAGAATGGCAAGAAATAAATATTTTACATCTTTTCCTTCTTTATTCTGATGAATTTCCCAAGATAAACAGGCAGAAAAATGTTAATTCTTCTGCCTTCCCATTTTATAACTTTATCTGGCTTTTTGTTCTCCCACTGCACACATTTATTATGTGTCATAGAATAAATTACTTAATTTGGTCTTCCTACAAACAGTTTGGAACTTAGCTCTTGCCTTCATATAAACATAAATGTGGACTCTTGAGAACACTGATTTTGGGGGTTGGGGAATGTGTAGATAGTGAACAAAAATAACTTCATTATTGTTTTCAAACACAGTATAAGTGATCAGCCTTATACATAGATATCTAATGATTTCCTTCTCAGAGACCAACTGCTCCTATTATTCAATCATGTGTCCTTTATTACTTGAATATGAAAAAATAATAAGTTACACTTGGGTCCAACACTCTCTGAATGGCTCCCAGACTGCATCTAAATGGATTTATCAAGGTTGAGGTACTTGACAAGGTCAACCAAAGGCCTCACATTTGGGGCTGCTGAGAAAGAAATCCTTGCTCTAATGTTTCCATGATAGCGAATGACAGTCATTGGCTATGTCGTGCCGTGAGTCAGAATTTGCTGACTTGCTTTGATATTATGTTTTACTTTAAAGTGAAATCATTGTATTAGATTATTTTGTGGCATTTCCTGAAGTAATCACACTAAATCTTTTAATTATGCAAAATCACTAAGAAATATCTAATATTGGGCTAAGTATTTTACTATTAATGATTTATTTTAGAAAACATATTAGAAGGTAAGTTACTATTGACTCACTGGTAACAATGGCAAAAATGGAAAAGATAGATAATACCAAAAGTAGATTTCTTTGTCCTCCTTGGTGGGGAGGAATATGGAAAACTATTCAGCAGTGTGTATCATAACTGAATTAGGGATCATCTTCCATTCCTAGGTGCAACGCCCAATAGAAAAAAATGCAAGCATTTATGCATCAAAAGATGTGTAAGTAAAAGTTCTCAGCATCACTATTTGTAAAAGCCAAAAAATGGGAAACAGTCTAAATATGCTTTATTCACAGGATAGAACAGTCTATAATCATGAGAATGAATAAATTGGAAACACAAACCAATCTTATAAGCATCCTGCTGAGAAAAGAAAGGCAGGCTCCAGAGAGCACACAGGACTGGTTCCATTCTTGCAAGCAGAACCAAACCACAGTGGCTGGCAGGGGAGATCCTGGGAGGTCATGACTCCAAGGACACGAAGGGGCTTCCAGACAGTGCTAACGTTTTGCAAGATGGTGTATGCGCTGTGTGTTTACTTCATAAAATATATGCAGCTGTAACCTCTGTTGAGCTTCTTTTTAAAATAGTTGTTATAATCTCAATGAAAAATTTCCATTAAAAACATTTTTTGGGGGAAAATACATATTAACTGCATTTATATTATGTAGAAAATGACTAGGAAGGCCTTTAAGATTTGATATATAAGCAAGGAAGGCTTTGAAATTTGTGCAGAAGAGGGAAAGTCTAGACTTTGGAAATAGTCTTCAAAGGAAAATGCCAAATGCGATGCAGCCATAGTTGCCTTCCTGAGAATCCCTGGGTGTCTGCTGCGAGGAGACTGGAAGGGGTGGTGGGAAAGTGCCAGGGAGAGTGGGATTCCCAGTTGGAGGCTCATCTCTGGGCACAGGTAGCTTTTCCCCACTAAACGCTGCACTCTATTCTCACTGCAAAGCCATGTCCTCTCTCTCTCCACTTACTCTCTATGCTAATGTCAACAGACAAGAAAAACAAAAGGGCAGCTGTCTCACAGTGATTCATAAAAGAGGAAGAGTGCTCTCCAAACGTGTTGCCCCGTGCTTACTGTTTTGATGACATTCTTTCAAAGTGTTGGGAAAAAACCGCCAGAGCTGAGACTTCGGCCGGAACGCAAGCAAATCTTTTGGCCCTCCCCAGGCCCTTGCCTTGCCTTCAGGCTTGCTACGTGTTGACACAGAAATGTGGTGTTCCAGTTAAGACTCTCTGCAGTGCTCTTCCTGCCCTGTGTGGCTCGAGAGCTGAGAGCACCAGGTGGCAATGGCCGGGCATTCTGGGCTTGGTGTTCTTGACCTCCTTGAACATGATCTGGAAGAAGTACCCCATCATGCTTCTATTCAGAAACCTGTGTGTAATGCCCAGTCGCTCACTTTTATTGTTCTATTTCTATAAGGGTTACATCAAGCAAAATTACAACATATATCCTTTCTGTCCTCCTTTGCCCATCCACCCTGCCCGGTTTTCCACATACTGGTTGCATGGCTAAACATTTGAATTCTCTGAGAACAGGGACTGGGGGCACAGATTGCAGAAGTCACTTCCAACACAAGCTGTCATCAGGTCCCAGGAGTAGATGTCCCCTCCCAGATCTCAGATGCTTAAAATTTTGTTGGAAGACTGTTTCTCTCAGGTTGAGTTCTTTGAGGCTTGCCTTTCAGCAGGGATCATAGGAGAGAGAGGAATCAGTACATTTTAAGTATGATAATTGCCAATGGAAAGTGTTTTGCTTTTCTATTGAAATAATGACAGACCATGGGACTATGTAATGCTATCCCTCAATGAGGTATAAGCAGCATGGTGGCCTTCAGAGATTAGTTTTCTCCAGGTAACCCAGTGCTTAAAACACTGAAATGATAACATGGTGAAACAAATAAGATGTAATATGGGATTTTCATTGTTCCTCATTATTATTGGTTTTGTTTTTATATTTTCAACTGAAAAATTATTCTCGTGAAAATTTTCAAGGAGTGCACTTAAAAAGATGTTTGGCAAGGACCGTTCAGTGCTGGGAAGCTGTGAAAATCTATTTATGCTCTCAAAACATCTGTAACCCCCAGTGGAGTTTTGGCCCCCTTTCTGTATTTGTGTTCCAGTAAAAACACAGGAGAGCGGCAATTTCCCATCGACGCTGCAGTGCAAAGCTATAATCTTGGGAAGAAATGAGTAAACACATTACTGAACAGCAGCATGTAAGGGGATGCACAATTGTCTGGTTGTTTCAGTAAAAAGCACAGGGAACCCATTGACTGTGAGTGTGTAGATTTGGGTTAATGCAACCCTTGCACATGCTCACTCTTTAGCCCCCAAACGAAAGAGGTCTCAAACTATTGATCAAAAGATATAAATGAACCAAACAAAAAAAAAAGCGTAGTTTGAACTTCATGATAATCATGGTCAGAGCAAACATCATGAACTCCTCATTAATTTGTTAGGACTATTGGAGATGAATAGGAAGGAATGAAGTAATTTGTAACTTTTAAAATCTTTTAATCTGCACATATGTACCTACATGCATATCCTCAAGAATAAAATTCGTATCTCAATTTTACAGAGGAAAATTTTAAAAGTAAAAGAGTGTAACTTGTCTAAAGTGACTCTCATATACATACAGATATATATTTGTGTGTGTGTGTGTATATATATAGAGAGAGAAAGAGAGATAAGTATTATTTTATACTGACAGCTCAATATAGTCCACGTTGATGGGATAAAAAAACAGAGAGATTTAATTCTTTTATTTTTTAAATTTTGGGTACTAGGGACTGAAACCAGAGGTACTTTATCACTGAGCCACACCCCTACTCTTTTATTTTTTTTTTTATTTTGAGACATAGTCTTGGTAGATTTCTTAGGGCCTCATTAAGTTGCTGAGATTCTCCTCAAACTTGTGATCCTGCCTCAGCCTCCCAAGGCACTGGGATTACAGGCATGCACCACTGTGCCAACTAGAGATTCAAATTTAGTTCTTTTTTTATTTTTAAAGAGAGAAGGACAATGAGAGAGAGAGAGAGAGAGAATCAATTTTTATTGAGTTTTTCACACGGCTTTTGTTGCTCTGACACTTAGTTGGGTTTGTGGTGCTGGGGTTTGAACCTGTGTACTTGCTCATGCCAGGCAAGCGCCATAACTGCGAGCTACTGCTCCTGCCTCTAGTTCTTACTTTTAAATGTACATTACATGCTAATGCTGTTTTGCTCTTCCATGGTGACTATCTATCTAATCTTCCATTCCTTATATTTTATCAATCAATACATTAGGTAGAAAAAAGCTAATTTTTTTCATTAAGCACGGTCTTACATATTGGAGGGAATTGCTGTTACATATTCATGAATGTATGGATATTGGCAAAGTAAGTCAAGGCTGATCCACATCCAGGGTCTCCCCACTTTGACCACTCCCTGCTCCCATATCTCCCCTATATTACCCCCATGTTAGTTAGGCTTCTGATGGGAGTTGAGGATTCCCAGCTGCATTGATAACCCTTCAATCCCTCCCTCCAGCTGCATTGATTACCTACCTAATCCCTCTCTCCCCTCTCTGTCCGCCTCCCTTCTCCCCCCAGCTTCACAGTTATGGTTCCCCTGCTTATGTAAAAATCTACCCCTGTTGAGCTCATTATTAAGTTTAGTTAACTTATAATCTGTCTTAGATTTTACTCTAGCTTCCACATATGAGAAAAAATTTGGCCCTTAACTCTAATTTTCTAAACCCTATATCATATTTAAAATGATGCATTACCAGATATTTTACTATAAGTATATATTTACTATGTTATTTAAAAGTAATTTGAAATGCTGTGTTGTTAAGCAATGGCTATTTATTTTGTACCAATAAATCTGCATATTTTACTTCACAAGGTGCTTTTACAGTTAACTCATTTTATGAAGCTCTAAGTTTGGAAAATATGACTTTTATCATGAGTCTGAGCCATTCCTGTGCTACTATTAAAAATAAAAGTAAAACTACTAAAAATGGGGAAATTTGTGATGAACAACAATTTCTCACACTTCTGGAGGCTGGGAAAAGTCCAAGATCAAAGTTCTGACTACAAGGGACTTCTTGCTGTGATATCCCAATATGGAATATGGAAATCTGAGAGGACATGAGAGAGAAACGGGCTGTTTGAACTCACTTTTATAACAAACTTGCTCTCATAGTATCTACAGTAATCCATTCGTGAGGGCAATTCTCTTGGTTTAATTGCCTTTTAAAAGTTCATCTCCGTGGCTGGAGCTGTAGCTCAGCTGTTGAGGCACTTGCCTGGCATATGCAAGTCCGTGGGTTCAGATCCCAGCACCACTTACACAACAAAGTGTCAGAGCAACAAAGACCACATGAAAAACTAAATAAAATTCACTCTCTCACTCTCTCTCTCTCTCTCACTGTTTCTCTCTCTTAAAAAAGTTTATCTCCATCAAGTCTGAGAAAATTCGTGGGAAAGAGAGATGGAGAAAGAATGTCTAACAGATACTTGGGTGTGGTTGGATGGAAGCATGAACTTTTAATGATCTAAAACAGCAGTAGGGTAACTTTGATTGACAACAAAAGATTGTATAACTCTCAATAGCAACTAGACAAGATCTGGGATGTTGGCAATATGAAGAAATTGCATTTCAGGTGACAGTTATACCAATTATCCTGATCTGATCATTATATATATATATGTCAAAATATGACACCACACCTCATTAACATGAACATTTATGATGAAGTCTAAATAAAAATTTTAAAAATATATTTTTAAAAGTTACACCTCCAAACACTGTTGTGTTGGGGATTAAGCTTATAACACAAGAACTTTGGGGTGCACATTCAAATCATAGCACCATATAATGAAATTGAAGCTTATGTATCACTATCCTTCTGCAAGAATAAGTAACAAAATGGATAAAAATTCCCAATGGAATTTGAGAGCATATGTGTTTGATTACACTTTTCAATAATCTATCTAAACAAAGACTTAATATTGGTTTCATAAAACAATTTTGTATGCTATTACCAAAGTCATTTAATGCTTCAGAATGTCAACAAATAATAAAATTGTTGGCTGAACAGCACTGAAATAAAAAACTGTCAATATCTCAGATACTATGAATGTGAAGAGATTAAATGATTAAAAAGGAAATTGCTCAAATGATGTTTGGAATATGTTTTATGGTAAATTGGAAATCCAAAGAAAAATATTTCATACAATGATATACTGAATGTAAAAGACTAGATAGTTAATGAACAGAAGGAAGGATAAACTGAAAGGAAATTGTCCCCTAGACTAGGATTGTCACAACCTGCGAACAGTACTGGTATAAAGGACATTCCGCTATTCCCTTAGCTTCTCTGTTAACTCCCTTTCTCATCTTCCTTCTCTGGGGCTACCATTCTGCAACCTGGTATGTCTAACTCATCTCCTAGTGGAACAGGAAAGGTGAACACATTAATTGTGGCAAGCTTCTTTTTTTATATAGTATCCCATTTAGTAACAAAACAGATTTGTGATGCTCTAATGCTCTTCCAGTTTACAAAAGAAGGACTAAGGCAGATATCCTGTAAAAAGATTCATGAAAACTCCAGAAAAAGTGTGGAACAGGTTCCACTTCTTTTGGCAATACTTAACAAACACTCTTTCTAATATAGCACTCAATTCAGGATTATGTCCTTATTATAGAACTGCCTAGTTAGAATCCCCTGGACAGAGCTATAGTTAACCTGATGAAAAGCTTTTTACAAAAGGAATTTTTAGTCTTTATAATAACCATCTGGTTTGGGAGAACTCCTCAGACAGATTTCAAAGCAGTTCTCACATAAACCATGTGGCCATGATGAAGTTGGTGTCCTCAAAATATGTGAACTTGAAATTGCTTTGTAGTCTTTAAATTTGTAGAGGATCCCGAAATTGTTTTGTTAATATGAGTTGGAACTACTTTATTAGAAATGAAAACAGACATTTTTTTAAAGAAAGAAGGACAGTGAGAGAGAGAGAGAGAAACAATTTTTATTTAATTTTTCATGTGGCTTTTGCTGCTCTGAAACTTCATTGTGTACATGGTGCTGGGGTTTGAACTTACATACTAGCACATGCAGGGCAAGCATCGTAACTATCGAGCCACTGCTCTAGCCCCAAAACAGAGAATTTTAAAACATTTCTTTCATCATACATTTAAAGGAGTACTAGTGGGCTGGAGCGGTGGCTCAGTGGTTTCGGCGCTTGCCTGGCAAGCAAAAGGACCCGGGTTCAAACCCCAGCACCACGTACACAACTAAGTGTTGGAGCAACGAAGGCCATGTGAAAAACTAAATAAAATTGTTTCTCTCTTTAAAAAAAAATAAATAAATAAAGGAGTACTAGTACAACTATTGCACGTTAGCATAAACAATATTTTAATAAAATGATCATTTTATAAACTACATACAAAAATTCTTGAAAAGAATGGCCTTCTCTTATGCTTGCAAGTCTCTTGACTCATAAAAGGCATTGAGTTTTCATGTCTGCTTAAGGGTTGATCCTAACCTGTTTCGTACCTAAAGAAAAGTCTGAGTCCCAAGGTATGTGATTAGAAGTGGAAGAAATATTTTGACGACTAACTCATGTATTTGAGGATATTCCCTGATACTACACCAAAGCTCAACAAGTGATCATTTCTTAAAGACGAGTTGTACTGTGGACCCTGAACTCTTATCCATGGAGCAATATACTCTTCTCAGTCTCTTACATGGCAGTCTACTGTATGGTGATTGTATGATACCATGTTTGTGTCCTCTAAAATATCTATACATATCTGACATAAATTCTGAATAATGAAATGTCTAATGTTGCAGTTTCAAAAATATCACATTTGTTAATATAAGCACAGATTTCATCAGAAAGTCTTCATAAAGTATTGGGGATCTCTCAAGTTCATAGCAGCAAGCACAAGTTTTCAAAACTCTTATTTTCACTTGAAAAGTATAATTTTCAGTTGAAAACACCATGTTAACACTGTCAGTGGTTTTTCTGGGAATGACAGTCTCCCATCCTCTAAGAAAGTGTCCACCAAGTAGCACATCTTAGTCCCCAGACTTTGGTCCATGATATGGAGCTGGCTGAGCCTAATATCCCCACAGGTGCTTTCCCATGGTTGCTGTCATGTTCTGTGTGTGCCTTCCACCTTATCACCCAAAATAATGAAAAGACATATATCCAAGGGTCAAGATTTAGTAAAATCAACACTGTTTTTATTGCTGTGTCAGGGATGTTCTTAAATGTAAGCACCCCATTTTTTGGTGTCTTTTTTTTTTTCTGTTTGTGAGGGCAGAGCAAGGGGAGTACAATGACTACCAACGCAGTTTATTGCCACTGTACCGATATGCATTAAGATTCCAGAAGTTTCCACCACCATTGCTGTTTTTTGGGGTTTTTTTTGTTTTTTTGATAGAGGAGGGAAGAGAGAGAGAATCAATTTTACTAATTGTTTTTCATTTGATTTTTGTTTTTCCTACTCTTAGTTGTGTATGTAGTTCTGCGGTTCAAACTCAGATCCTCCTGCATGCCAGGCAAGCACTCCAGTTGCTGAGCCACCTGCAGCCCCAGTGCTTTTCTTTTAATGAGTACATGAAAGAGCAGATCAGAAACACTTCTGCCTGTGCCTCTTCCAATTGTGCCATGGATTCTCTACTGAAATTGATTAAACCCTCTTTATAAATTAAAAAAATAGATGCAAATGTAAAATGCTTGAAAAGTATCTAATACCTTCTCCTTTCTTTCAGTGGCATTCAGGGAACATCTGAAATCACAATTCTTATATCCAATGCTTGAGGATGGCTTTCCGTTTGCTCCCCATGCACTTCACTCTTCTACTTGCCCTTGCACAGTGGCCTTTCTGGCTTTCTCCTCTGAGGACTGGAGCACAGAGTGGGTTTAGGCTGTCAATGCATTCTTACAATGTCACACTCTAAAAGCCCTTCTGGGTCCATTTACTAAATGAAAACCATGCTGCGATCTGAAACAATGGTCAGAAAGAAGAGAAAAAGGCTCAGAATAAGGTGTTTGGGAGAAGGACTCACAAAAGAAAAGGCATTTTAATGGAGACTCGCCACAGAGCAGCACACAGGACACAGGGATGACAAGGACACCTAGTTGACATCACTCATCAGTCCCTGGAAGACCTCAGCTGAAGTGTCTCAGGCAGATTTTGTTTGACATTTGATGAGGAACAGTTATGGAGGAGTGACAAAATGATCCAGCCTGTGCTTCCAGATACTCCGGTGGCAGTGTGGATGACAGATTAGAGGCTTTTGTCACGAGGCAATTAGAGAAAATGTGCTCCTCATGCGAGAGGGTGAAGGCCTGAGTAAATGAAAAAAAAAATTAAGATACTTTAACTTAGCCATAAAAACAATTCCTGTGAACCACTGGAAGAAGAAATACTACTGTAATATTCTTGGTGGTGACATGTAACTCGTGCCTTTAGGGCATTGGACCTAGGGGGCTCTGTGCTTTACAACACAGCCATGGTGGCTTCCTTTTCAGGAGAGAAACACAAGATATAGAAGCAAAGTTACTAGTCACAGGGGACACATTCTCCCAGAAGTCAAATGGTCTGGAAATCCTGCTTTTTTTGGTTTGTTTTTTTATTTACCAGCAAGTGAGAAGTGCTTTCTGTCCCTGTCCTAAACTCCTGCAAATAACAGCAACAATTTTAAGATGAGAGGCTTTGGACAGTGGGAGCTTAATTCATGCTCGTTGTTAGCCTAATGTGATATCTCACTGGACCGAGAGTTCTCCTGATTAGCATAACCCTTCCCAGCTTGTCTTCAGAGCACTGTCAGCTTCAGAATAATTGTAGCTATTTTTAAAGAGCTGTAATTAAAAATAGTCCTGCAACAGGACTGCTGATTGTCCTAATGCATTTGCTTTTAGTCTTACATCAATAGTGCTGTTTAGATCACTTATAGGTCATTTGTGATTTTAATGTTTGAAATATCTAATATTCATTATTTAGTAGGCACTGAACACTGGAATAAGACTTTAAAACGACTGTCTTATAAAAGTCTGATTTAACCAGAACCCTAGGAGGCTGTAGAGGAGGAAAATTGGTAGGTTAGGTAACTTATTTGGCTTGACATAATGAATGAGCTGGAACTCCATCTCAAGCTTCTTGAATTCCAGGGCTCACATGTGACCTCCTTGAGAATATATTTCTACTGCTTATAAATAAGCATACATGAAAACTAATATTTAAATATCAAGAAGAGGGTACACATATCCTAACACAATTCTATTGTAAATAATGTTAAATAATTACACTTTTATTCATTCAGTGGGTTAGGTCAATTCTGTTGATAATAAAGACATTTAGAGAGTTGTGAGGACAAACCATGTGTCTGGCACTGTGGGAAATGACTTGTAGTGGCCCATTTCTGTCAGGACATACGCACCATTAGTATTGTAAATATTTTGTACACACACACACACAAAAAGAATCTATGCAACCCCAGTTAGTCAATAAGACACTCCACTACAACAATTTGACCCATAGCCAGTGTTTCGGGAAGAGTGAGATGTGTTGGAGACCCGCACTGAGGAGTAATGCTAATAGTCCATGTTAATGTCACAAGGCTCCCTGGCACTTCCTAGCTCCCTGTCATTTCCACAGGCTGGTTATAATCTTCCAACCAAATCTAAGAGCTCCCCTATGTTCCTCTAATAAAACATCTATTTGTGAAAGTTAACTGATACAGCAGACAGGATTGTAAAAATGTTCTACCTACCCTGAAAAGTTCTGTCTGCTGGTCTTTTAAACAAATGTGAAACTAGGTCCTGAAGAAGAGGATTGAGAATATATGGAAATGTTCCAACTAGAAGACCTTGAGTATGAAAAAAAGAGGATGGGTATGGCCTGGCTGCATAACCCTTCTGCAAGCAGAGGACTTCCTTTGCACTGCAGAAAGAGGTAGGGAAGTCATTCAAAGCAAAAGGGAACTTGTTCCATGACGGGAACCTTGTGCTGAGAATTGGGGTGGGGGGCACCAGGAGCTGAGTACACCCTGTGGCTGGCAGTCAGCAAAGAAACCAGACCTTAGTCCAATAACCACAAACAACTGAATTCTGCCAATAGTCAAATGACTTTGGAGTTCCCAGGAAAGAGCTAGCGTGGTTGACAACTTTCATATTGGCTTTAGATAATCTAATGCAGGGCTGGAGCAGTGGCTCGGCAGTTGTGTGGCATGCCTGACATGTGCAAGTACACGAGATTGAGCCCCAGCACACATACACAACCAAGTGTCACAGCAAAGTCCATGTGAAAAACTAAATAAAATTGATTCTCTCTTCCTCTCTCTCTGTCCCTTTCTCTCTTTAATAAAAGAAAGAAAGAAAGAAAGAAAAGAAGAAAGAAAGAAAGAAAATCCAATGCAGACAATTCAGCTGAGCCCACTGGATTTCTGAGCTACATGACTGGACACTAACAAAGGATAGCATTTTAAGCTGCAATATGTGTGGTCATTTACTACATGGCAATAGAAATCTCAATACAATCGGAACTGTAGACACAAGAGTTTTCAATTCTATCATAATTCACTTTTTAAATAGAGAGTGAATGAGTTATTTCTTTCTATGTTTTTTAAACTGGTTTTTGCTTTTCCTCCACTTAGTTGTGTGTATGTGATCCTAGGAATTGAACCCAGGTCCTAGCGCATGCCAGACAAGTGCTCTACTGCTGAGCCACCTCTCCATTTCCCATAAATCATTTTAACCATTATTAAGATTAGATTAAGATAGTAAAAATAGGGGAGAAACAGCAGGGATAGTCAGGTAAGATTGGCCTGGGACCTCAATATGGGTTTTGTCTTTAGTAAAAGACAAATTTTCTCAGAGAAGAACATGACTTGAGCTTCTAAACAACTCAACCGGAGAAGAAATTAGTAGGACATGAGAGTGATGTAAAGTGTAGGTTATGGAGCAATTATTAAAGTAGCGTATACAGAAGAGATGACTTAAAGGATGGTAGATGGATTTGGAAATTATTAAGCAAAATTGGCAGGATCTGGGTAGTGAATACACAGGGATGAGAGTAGATTTTCAAGGATGACTGTCAGAATTTTGGCTGTTGAACTGGAGGGATGTTGGTGCTATTCATTAGAGAAGTGCTGGGAGATGTATTCAAGAGAGTAGAAAGAAAAATTAACGAGGCTTGAATGTGATATTCTTATGAAAATATAACAGGGGAAAAGTTAATCAAGAACAGTGGAGGGTTAGAGGGTGCAATACCATGTTTTCAAGAGCAAGGCATAACTAGAGTAGAATGTCAACCAAATAAAGATATTTTGTAGATCTGAAGGCTTAAATCAATGGAAAACTCTATGCCTAAGGTATCAATGAATGTTACCATTTAGATTGAGGTGTCTTCCCCAAAGCTCATAGGTGAGACAACACAAGAATGTTCAGAGGTGAAAAGATTAGATTATGAGCAGTGTAAACTAATCAGTGTCTTAAGCCACTGGAATGGATTACCTGGATGGTAACTGTACGCAAGTAGGGTGTTTGGTGTTTAAATTTTGTTCCTGGTGAGCAGAGCTCATTCTCTCTTCCTAGTTGCCATGTTCAGAGACACTTTCCCTGCTCTGGGCTGTTGAACTGGATCTCAAGCCCAGAGCAATGCAGTCGGTGGCTGACCATGTACTGAATCCCTGAAACCGTGAACCAAAATAAACTTTTCCTCCTGATTTTTTGTTTGTTTGTTTGTTTTACTTAAAGAAAGAGAGGGATAGTAGGTGAGAGGGAAAGAGAATCAATTTTATTTAGTTTTTCATGTGGCCTTCATTGCTCTGACACAACCTGTGCCCTCACAAATGCCAGGCAAGTGCCGTAATCACTGAGCCTCTGCTCCAGGCCCCTCTCTGTTATTCTTGTTAGGCTTTTGGTTACAGTGATTAAAATCTGACTAACACAGTGAAAAATAAAAATAAACCTGGAGATAAATTCAGTAGTTAATAAGTATTCCTTTTTTGTTAAATAAATGTAGATACTAAAATAACTTTTTAAACAGCTCTTCTAATACAAAAGCATTCTTTTTAGGTAAATTAGAAAAATTCATCAATTTCTTCTTTTGATAGAGTGGAATCCTGATGTGTTGCGCTTTGTTCCTGTAAGCCATATGCTGAAGCCCTAGTCCCTTATAAATCTGAATGTGATCTTATCTGGAAATAGAGTTTTTACAAATTTAATGTAGTTAAGATGAGGTCATTGGGGTGGGCCCTAATCCAGTGTGACTTGAATTTTTACAAAAAGAAGACAGATAGGGGCTGGAGAGTTGGCTTAGTGGTAGAGCACTTACCTGGCAAGGATAAGGACCTTAATTCAATCTCTAGCACCACATACCCAACTAAGAGGAGGAAAAACAAAACAATAACAACAAAAAATAAGATAGAAAAATAAAATTAACTGTCTCTCTCACTCTCTTTCTCTTAAAAAAAAAAAGACACAGATACATAGAAAATTGAGTGACACAGAAGCTGATTGGAGTAATGAGCAGCCTGTTAAGGGTTGAGGGCATCACCAGGTGGAAAGAGGCCAGGAAGGATGCCACCCACAGGCACGAGAGTCATGCCACTGCTCACTAATGAGAACTTGAGTTTGGATTTCTATATTCCAGAATTGGGAGAAAATAGACTCCAATTGGTGGTGCAATGCTACAACATCCATGGAGAAAAATACAAGCCCAATCAATGCTACAAGGGATTTTAGTTTCTGACTCTTTACTTCAGAGTACTCAAAATGAATTATGAAAGAAAAGAAAAAATGTCATAGTTCAGTAGAGTGTCACACAAGAAATCATGAAAATATTAAACCTGTACAGTTCATTTCCTAATATTTTATAATCAAGCCAGATTGAAAAATATTGATATGACCTGATATCTGCTAACTTTTTAATATCCCATAGAGGAGAATTGAAAACAATGAATTTTTCCCCTGTTAATTTCCCTACCACACAATCAAAGAAGTCCTGAGGAAATGAAGATATTTTAAACATGTTGAAAGTCTAATTGACAACCTTTGGAAGTAGTATCTAAAGGCTTGAGAGAAAGGAATCATTGAAGATGGGGCTATCTATTTAACTTGAGTTATTGTCCTTCCCTGGAGAAACACCACTGGTTACTGAGTTGCCCCAATTTAGTGACATGTCCAAGTATGTTTCTTAGAGTAAAATGGAGATTAACATAGTAAAGTAGAATTTTAAAGAATTTCCCTATATTTAAAACACAGATTTTATACTAAAGAATATTGACAATAAAACTCATGTTTGAAGAATTGTGCCTTTTTTCTCTTTAAAATGCTCACATTTTAAATATAGCACAATGACGAAAGAGCCAAGTATCCTCTTGAGCTAAAAGACAGTAGATTATTGAAAATAAAATTAGGAGAACGCTCTGGTCTGTCTCCGAAGGCATCAGACAATGTAAGCAGCATTAGGTGTTAAATCATCCCATTTAAATAAAATAAACATAGTTGCTACTAAAAAGGAAAATGGCACTGGGCCTTTATTATATAAACCTCCTCCTAAACCAGTTACAATGACTGCTATTGCTTGTTTTAGATTCCCAGGCACCTGCATAACAGGGAGCCAAGTTACTCCAGTAGAAAGTTTCCTGAGCACTTCTCCCTTTAGACAACTTCATTCATTATTTACTAGGTGTAAAGTTTAGCTGGGCAACCTGGGCTAAAATGTGTAATTCATTTGCATGAGTGTAGGCTCTTCTGTATCTTGATTCCTTCTGAGAGAACTACAGGAAGCCAAAAAGAAAAAAATAATCTTAGAAATGAAGTAGCTGACACATCACATATGTGGAAGCCATGAAGGCATCAAAGTAGATGACTTAAAATATTTCATCCTCAACATTGGTATCTCCAGAATGCTGCTTCATTTAGAAAGGATAATTAACACAGTCAGTACTCATACTTAATGACAGCATGTTACTAATTCA
Source organism: Aplodontia rufa (assembly GCA_004027875.1). Lineage (NCBI taxonomy): Eukaryota > Metazoa > Chordata > Mammalia > Rodentia > Aplodontiidae > Aplodontia > Aplodontia rufa. Next base: position 65,268 of record PVKS010000031.1, on the reverse strand, counting down.
CCCCCAAAATAAAGTCTACCTTCATTAGTGAGAGGAAGAATGCAATGAGATATTTTTTCAGCTTTTTTTCCTAAAATAATATATTTTAATATAAGTTCAAAGCTCATATGATTACTGAAAAATTGTCCAAAAAATCTAAGTGTAAAAGCGGCTATATTTTAATAAACTCACAAATATTTGCCCTTGAGCCCACAACACTTTAAAACACAGGATTCTGCAGTCTCATAAGCTTTGGAACAATATGTAATACAAAGCAAGAAAAAAATACTTCAATACGTGTAATTACTTCTCATTTTAATAGGATTTTTTTAAGTTTATAGTTTAAAAAGGGAGACAGAGGAAAATAATTAAAAGTCCACCAGTTGTGTTAATATGAAACCATTGAAATGCTTTCAGTGCTGGAGAGCTGATATCCTTTTCTTGAATGGAGATCATGATTAATAGGACAAATTATGTTAATGATAATGCTGAAATTGGCTTTATTGACCTCAGGGGGGAAAAAACACTTAATGACAATGTTTTGCAAGTCAGTCTGCTCTAAGATCAATTCTAGAGGAAACAAGTCAGCAACAAAGTTGTTGGGGGAAGATCTTTATATGTAAATACAGTCTACTGCCAAATCACTGTTCTTCCACGTTAGATGCCAGGCTGTCTGGAACAAATATATGCTTTAAAGACTCAGATGGAGGCAGTATCTTCAAAATGATAGGTTTTAGTGTTGCAGGAAATTAATCTTAGAATCAATTTAATTTAATCTTAAATTAGCAAACTGATTCCACTTTTGGCAAAAATGGAGTAACAGGGACTAGATTTACCTTAATGGCCTGAAAAAAGTTTAAAAATTGAACATAATGTATGAGTCAGAAACATCAGTAAAATAAATGACAATGATACCTGAGTGGAGGAAACAAATGAGTCCTATGCTTGGTTGACTATAAATAGGAAAACTTTTCAACAATGGGGAAAGGATTTGAACCGATATTCTCCCAAAGAAGACAAATAAATGGACGACCAATAAACACTGCAAATCACCTGATTACAAAAATTTAAAACACAGTGTACCTATTTCACATCCATTACGATGATAAAAGAAAAGAAAACCTCAGAAAATAACAAGTATTGGTGTGTATGTGGAGAAATTCAAACTTTTATGCACAGTGTTCTGAATGTAAAATGAAGCAAGAGTAACAGTTATGGAAAACAGTGAGCTTACTTAAAATATTACATGTAGATTTATCATAATCCAGTGTTCATTTTCACATCTTGGTTTATATCCAAAAGAATAGGAAGGATTTCAAAGGGATGCTTATACACCAATTCTTTACCAGTAGTACTGGCAGCAACTAAAACCTGGAAGTAATACAAGCACCTACATAAGGCAAAAGGTGAAGCAGAATGTGGTATGTACTTACAATAGCCTATTGTTGCCAATAAGATACAATACGCTGTCACATATTACAACATAGATGAATTTTAAAGATGTTGTGCTAAAGCAAGCATCTCATTCATAAAAGGACAATACTATATAACTCCGTTTATATGAGCTGCCTAAAGTAAAAAAAAAAAAAATCATGGAGACAACGTAGAATGGCAGTTGTTTGATCTGGGAGGAGAGAGAACTGGAGAGCCAGCATTTCATGAATGCAGAGCTCCAGTTTGACAAGATAAAAAATGCTCTGGGGTTGGTGGCACAAGGATGCTGAGTAACCTACTTGATACCTTAGAGCTGTATGCAATGATGCTTCAAATGGTAAATGTTTATGTGTAGGTTATCACAATACAGTAAATTGGAAAAGTTTAATTGTACTTCTGTATATTAGGATCAATATTTCTATTACAGTAAAATAAAAAAATATGGAACACTTAGACATAGATAAATATATAAGCTCTGTACCCTAAAGTCCACCAAACATCGCTGAAGTAAACTGAAGAAGGACTCAATCAACAGAGAGATGTAAAATGTTAGGTCAGGGATTCAATATTGTTAAGATATCAATTCACCCCAGATTCATCTAGAAATTTAATGTGATCTCACCCAAACATTAGTAGGATTTTACAAATTATAATTATTTTGGAATTTGTGGTGAAACTGATAAGTTAATTTTAAAATTCATGTGAAAGTGCAAAGGACTTAATGTAGTCAAAGCAACTTTTAAAAGGAAGAAAATTGAAGGACTCATATGACTTCAAAAATTATTATACAGCTATGTGATAAAGACAGTGTGGCTTTGACATCAAGTCAGGCTAATAGAAATTACGGTGTCCTAGATGCCAAGAAAAGAATATCACTCTAGGAGAGAGCATTCATGTACGTTAACAGTGCTGAAAATCAAACAGGCATGACGAAGGCTGAGTAGTGACCATTAGATAGCAGCGAGGAGTTCATTGATCACTTTGGGTGGAAAGGTAGGGAGCAGGTCTAGTTCAAGAGGTTCCAGACATGACAGGAAGGGGAGATCATGAGAACCACATGGTATAGGGTACACAAAGCATTTTGCGGCAGAGAACAGACAATGACTGAAGCAACTATAGCCTAGAGAAGACTTTTGTGATTTTTACTTTTAAATGTGAATAAATAGCAGTATATAAACTTCCAAAAGTAATGAAAATATTAATACAGAGGAGAAAAAAGTTTTCCTGGAGCAATATTTTCAGATGGGAGAGGTAGAATATATTGGAGGAAAGGAAGGAATATTCAATGTTCTTTAGCAATAGAAAAGAAGAAAAATATATACATAATATGCTAATAGTTGGGTATATGTGGTGGTCTGAATTTTGGATACTCCAGTCTGGATATTTTTATATTATTCTATTTTTACTATTTTATATTCTTGAAATAGGAATCTAGACATTAGCTTAGAGTGGAAAAGGATATTAATCAATATTTGGGTATACAGAAAAATGTTATAAAGTGATGGTATGGGAGACAGATATTGACTGAGCTCAGAAAAGTATACCTGTGGCTGATGGCCATGGGTTCAGGAGAAACCAATCAGCAAGGATGTGAGTTTTCCTCCAGCCATATTCTCATGCATGGGTATAGAAATAATGTGAGAGCAGTGCAGAATTTAAGCAGGGGTGGTTTTTACGGAGTAAGTATGTTGAAACCAAAGAGAGACAGGAGAGCTGGGGTCTTTTTCGAGGGAGTGATTCCAAGAGCTTGGTGTAGAATTTCAGCAGGGTAAGGAGGGAAATAAGGATAGAAGCAGGGTGGGGAGGACGATCACAAAAATGGTATAGTACAGAGTGAGATTCCCAGGAAGGTGAAGGGTTATTGTTGCATTGGGACACTAGAGGGGAATGGGCTGAGAATCAAGTGTCTGTCAAAGAATGTGACCTCTACACTGAAGACTGTGGACAGGCTCCAAGTATTGGTAAGGATGGGGTCTGTGATACAGACTTAAAGGTGAATGGTTAAAGTGGGCTAAGAATCCTTATGATTTTATATTCCTATACTATTGAAAAGTTTATGTAAAAATAAACATATTAATAACCAATTCCATTAATATCTCAATTGTTTACCATTTGCATTTAAAACATGAAGTCAATATACAATTTATTTCAAAATCTGGGGAAACAAAGGGTAGAAACTGAAATTGTTGAAATGCTACACATGCAGCCTGAACTTTAACATGTTAATCCATTTGGGAGAGGTTTCTTATATATTTTATAATTCTTGACAAGTGAAAAGGACTCAAATTATTTTGCGTGTATTTAAAACTGACTTCCCAACAAATGCATTTAAAAAAAAAATTGGCAGTGGTTGGCTGAAGTCTTCACAGCAGACATTATAAGATTGAGAGTCAAGTGTATGCTATTATAACTTATTAAATGATGACAGAAAAGTCTCAGAAGTGGCATTCTCATTATGGATGATAAGCACAAGTCCCCAAATGCAGTCGAATGCATTTTCACTCCTGCTTGGGTGTTCTTCCTGCTCTATAAGAAAACCTACCTGCATCACTGACCTAAGCCCTACCTTCCCTAACACGTCTACCCCTCCTGGCTTTCACATACTTCTCTCTAGATAAATGCTATGCCATTTACTGTCAATTTCTTTACATTTTGAAACTTAATTCTGTCATGGCTCATTTACTACAGAAACCTACACCTAGTATAAATGGTAAAAGTAATCAGGCACTTACTATGCCAGTCCTTGTTATATGCATTTATTTATTTTTCATGTTAAACTTGCTATACTTATTACTGTTATTTCTAGCTTATAGAATAGATGTATGTTTTTAAAAGTCTATTTTGTCAAAATTGTTCATGACCAGGATTCATTTTCAAAATTAATAATACTAAGAGTTTGCAATGATATTTTTATGGTTCAGATTTGAGGTAGCCCACAAAAGCTCATGTGTGGTATAGTGCAAGAATTTTCAGAGATGAAATGATTAGATGTGGGAGTAGTAGTGGAGGTAATGGACTAATTCACTAATATGGATTAACTGGGTGGTAACTGTAGGCTGTTAGATAAGGTGTGGCTGGAAGAAGTGTACCACTGGGAATGTGACTATGAGGATTATATTTTCTCCCTCTGAGCAGAACACTCTCTCCCTTCCTCTATCTCCTTATCTCTCTCTCTCTCTTCTCTCTCTCTCTCCCTCTCTAGTGATATTCTTCCTCACTTTGGGCACAGAGTTGTAGAATTGGTAGCATGCACTGAAACACAGAAAACAAGAGTGAAAATAAACTTTTCCTTTTCTGCATTGTTCTTGTCAAGTCTTTTGTTTGCAGTGAAGAAAAAAACTGACTAAAATAGATACGGAACAATAGAAACATTCACACACTATGAGAGGATTGCAAATCAGCACAATCATTTTGGAAAACAGTTGGATATCATCTGGAACTGTCAAAGCTATTCCATTCCTAGCATTTACCGTAGAGAGACCCTTGGCCTTCTGCAGCTCAATACACATAGAGGATTGAATATACGAGCAAGGTTATGCTAAGCAAAAGGAGAAAACTCAATAACATGAAAATTGTGGAAGATGGAATATGGAATATGGAAGATGGTTATGGAATAGCCAAGCAGTGGAACATCACTCTTCAGTGATGAATAACAGACAGCAACACGGCTGATTATGGCAATGACAATGTTAAGTGAAAAGAAAATCAAGATCTAAAAGCAAGTATGCGGAATAATGTTGTCCCAAAACAGATAGAGGTAAGAAGTGCCTTGACCGACAGAGGAAAAAAGGTGGAGCTAAAAAGTGACTCCAAGGTCTTGAGGCCCTGAAGGATGCTCAGGGTGGGGCCCTGGGGCAGTTCTGACTACCCTCTCCACTGGGGGCACTGCAGCTGTTACATGCTCCAGTTGTGCACAATTCTATGTGCATTATACTTCACAAACAAAAAGTTATAGCCAGAATACAAGCTCATCTGGTATGTGACACAGAGCTAAACGTTCATTCAACACCTCATTGATTTATGTAAAGAGAAATTCATAATGATGAGTGATCCAGTGCAGAGCAAAGCCGATGGTGAAATAAAAGCCACAGTTTTGGAATTCTAAACTTGAAGGTGAACTTTATACTTCCTAGAGAGATTCAAGTTTCCAACTAATTATGAATCCCCTCTACAATATCTTCTTCTGAAAATCACACAAAGTAGATGGAAAAGTGGCAAACTAATTTGGTAAGCCAAGCTTCACATTGGAATAGAGCTAGAGGATATTTTTTTCTTATGTTAAATTAATCACTTCTCTGTAGTTTTCATACTGATAGAAAAGTATTCCTATGATACAGAAATAAAAATCTATTAAATAATAATAATAATAATTAATAATAAATGAAATCTTACTTAGACATTTATTTCCTTGCTTCAAATTTGGGCAGAAGGGCAAGTGGAGTGTTGTATTGCAAAACACTGAAATCAGATTTTGATTCCATGTTTTTAAGTGAGAAAAATTAAATATATATTTTCTCTAAAAATATGCTATGGATTGAAATTTATATCAACCTCAAATTCATAGTTTGTAACCCTAATCCAATGTATTAAGAGGTAGGACAATTGGAACATGATTAGGGCATGAGGCTCAGTCCTTATAGTTAAGACTGGTGCCCTCATAAGAACACAGGAAAAATATGCCCTTTCTCAGGTGAGGAAACAATAGGGGAGGTCATTAGCAAACTGGAGAGAGTCCTCACTGGGATTCAAATACGACTACAACATGAACTTGGAACTCCAGCCTCCAGAACTGTGCGAAACAAACGTTTGTTGTGTAAGCACTGCAGTCAATGGTATTTTATTACTGCAGGCTGAGCAGACCAAGACTTACCAAAAGGCACAATGTTCAAACGAATCCACAGTGGATGTCAAGGTTGGAGTTGACCAACACCGTGCAGAATGAATCTCAAATGCACATGAATGAGTCTGAAATTGCATCATCCCAAATTACTTGCCATTATAATTTCAAACCAAATTTTTAAATGCTTTAGTTGAATGACTGTGATTCCCCAGCCCTGTCAGCTGCAGAACTTCTCCTGCTGATTCGGTTTTCACACTTGCAACACCAAATAGAGGCACGATTCCAACTGGAACATTAATTGATATTAGGAGTCTTTTGGTGCACAGTTGTACATAATTTCGGGAAAAGATTTTCAGTGGCATTATATTCTAGAAGAAACTTTGTTCTAAGGTTCTAGTATTTGAAAAATTTTGAAAAGTACCTTACTAAAAATGACCTAAAGCAATAATTTGTAATTTATTTCATAAACTCAAAATAGTAAAATAATTCTTCAAATAAATGCATATAATATCTTCAGAGGATGGATTGTGAGAATTTAAAATGTTTTCAATTCTATCATTGTGTTCTTTGCTTTATACTTTGAATAAGATACTATCTTTTTATTCTTGCTGTGTACTACTTGAGACTGATTTACATCATGGATGGCATAGATAATTATGTTAATTTTCCTTACTGGAAAATTTGATGTATAGTAATAGATGTGTTTCAAATTTATCCTTGTAAAATCCTTGTAAAATGTGAAAAATTCTATCAGGTTTTTTTTTTTAGGATTCATAGCTTAATAAGTAAAACTTGGGGGCTAGAGAGCAGTGGCTCAGTGGTTATAGCACTTTCTGTCATGCGTGAGTACACAAGTTCAAACCCAGCACCATGTACACAGTGAAGCTTTGGATCAATGAAAGCCATGTGAAAAACTAAAAAAGTAAATTCTCTCTTTCTCTCTCCCTCTCCCTCTCTCTCTCTCATTGTCTCTCTTTAAAAAAAATAAGTAAAACTCATTACATTTGTTAAAGGTTGTTTTGTTTTCTGCTGCAAATTCTAATGCACTAAGTATTTCTGAAAGATTATAATTATAATTTAACCAAATATTAATTTTCATTTATTGTTATTATTTTAACTTACATATTTTATGTACCCTTCGTAACTGAGCAACTTAAAATGATCTTACTAAAGGAAGACACCATGTGGACTGTTTCTTAACATTTGGATTATTTTAATTTATTTTCCTACTCAACTACATAAAGTTTCTTTAAATTGCATACACATATAATTAACAGTTTTCATACACAATATTGAATGTTTTAATTTAGCAATAATAAATACATATTTATTATTCAAGTGTATGAGGCAGTATCATATAAAGCACATAGAAGATCTGCAGCAGCAGTTATAAACATACCTAATAGTCTATCTTCAGGTATTAACAAGGAATCAGAACAGTGTGCCTTATCCAGCAACTCTTCAGACCCATGGAAACCTTGAGGCTCACAGACATTACTCATGGTCACATTACAGATGACAGTAATAACCAGAGGACACTTGAACTCCTACAATAGTCAAAGAAGAACAGATCACGGTAACTCTGTGAGGCTCACACTAAACACAAATGCTTCCATACTTTCAAATATTTAAAAATAAACATAATCCAATGAGAAAAAAAAACTTCTGAAAACATATATGATACCGATTTTGCTTTTGGTGAAAAATAAAAGAAAATCTCACATCAAAAAAAAAAGAAAAAATGGTAAAATAAGCTGTTCCTACTTTCAAACTTTTACCAAGAATATATTTCCTCTCAATCTAAATAAGAAGACAGACTTTATAAAGACTTTATTTATAATGATGATGTATATAATTTTATTTTACATAAGAATTAGTTTTTGCTAATCCCTCATGTTTAGGTACAGAATTAGTCTCAAGAACGCAGATCATCCAGGGATGGAAGATGGCAGCAGTCAGGATGCATGTAGAATCTCTCCATGAAGGGGGATACCAACAGAGGGAGACGTGCCTTTTTGTGAGGTGGGTGAATGGCAAAATGTCACTGAAACTCATTCGTAGACCAAAAAAAAAAAGCCAACAACGACAAAAAACAAAAGCAACAAACAACAACAACAACAACAACAACAACAAAAAACAATAGGCTCAGAGGCTTGATTGCAATAAGCAAGAAAGAAAAACCACATAGCAGCCAAGCAGCAACAGCTGCAGTACAACCACCCTGTGGTTGCACTGCTGGTTCAGCACAGAGGAAGGGAAGAACACTCACAAATACGGAAGGACAACAACATGGCACAGATAATCTTATCAGAAGGAGTCCACTACTCGGCTGAAGCCAGGGTCTGCTTTTGTGCACATACCTTAGATGTTCCAAAAAACTGGCTGCCTGAGAGCCAGGGAGCTCATCATCTTTAAAAGAAAGGTGATCCAGGCAACTGCTCTAGGAGCCAGGAGATTGGGTCAGAGGCTGCGCAAGGTGCAGCACCATCAGGCTGCTGACCACTCCAGGAGCCCTGTGATCTGACTGCCTCAGGCACTATGAGTTTATGGAACTGAGAGTGTTCCAGGAGCCATGCTTTCTGACTGTCGTAGACCCCAAGAGTTCAGGGTGGAGATATTCTCAGGAGCCACAAATGTTTTGAGTAGGTGAGGGCCTCAGGACTCCCTGAGTTAGAGTTATGAGTGGCATCTACTCCAGCTACTAGGAGGTCAGAGCAGCCGCTCTCCCAGGATCAGGGAGATCTACTTGCAGCTGCCCAGGGATCCATAAGATTGTCAGCAGCTATAGGGGCCTGACAGAAGTGAGACAAAAATCTGGAGAGGTAGTCACAAAAGCACTCAGTATCTCCACCCAAGAAAGCCAAAAGGCAATATTCATGGGTAGCACTGGTGGTAAAGATCTGTACCCCCTCCATATGACAATAATACTGGGAGGATTCCTGGGAATCTGACTTCTGGCTGAGAACAGCAAAAGCCAGGACCTCCAGCAATCTCACCCTGAAAGTGCCTTCCATACAGGAGCCAGACGTGATCATCAACCCACACTGTCTATTTTAACCTCAGTGGAAATAACCCATAATCCTCCCAACTTGCCATTAAGATTTGGGTTTTTATTTTGGTTTAGTTTGGTTTCTTTGTTTTGTTTGTTTTTTTGTTTTGCTGTGGTTTGTTTTTGTTTTTGTTTCTGTTCTTCCAGACCAGCACATTTTGTTTTGTGCTATATAGCCTCCCAGGGGCAAGCTTCTCTGCTACCCCCTTTTTTGCTTTCCTCTGGCAACAACTAAACATTATTTCTCTCTCTCTCCCTCTCTCTCTCTCCCCTAAAATCATTACTTCAGTCTCTTCTTTGTTTTTCTTTTTCGTTTTTTAATTAAAATATCTTACATCATCTCCACTCTCTTGCTGCTCTTACTCCAGATTTAAAAATTGCTTTCTACCTTTCTTTCACATCTTCTTTGCTCTAAAGTCTGTTTTCCCTTACTTAGGGAGGTACTGGAAATCTGAAGCAAATGCCACACTTGAAAGTAGGTGTTTGCTTTTCAAAGAGGAATAATGGGACAGTTATAGTCTGATGGAAGATAGTCACTAATCCTTCTACTCCTCTCAGAGGTGGTAATTAACATTGTTGCAGTTATAACAGGAAAAAGAGCAACCAGATCAATGCTGTCTATTGTATATTGGCTATACAAATTGACACTTTTCCCTATCATGTGAAGTATTGGAAATTGTAAATGTCAAAATAATAGGTCAGGGAGCCAATTGCTGAACAGTACTATTTGAATTGTACATCATCCCAAATAAATGAAGAGATAAAACCCCTACAACGCAATACCAAAGTCCCAAAGTGACACAATCAGTCAGAGATCTCAGGTTCCACTCTCTGACACTGAAAATGTGGAAAGAAAGGAAACAATTCCCCTCCTCAAACTCACCACTCCCTAGCCAAGGAGTCCATGTACCTGGATGAAACAATAACCTAATTATTAAAATTATTAAGGAATTAAAAGAAGATTTATGAAAGGAAATAAGAGAGCAATTATAGGAGGTGAAACACCGTCTTAATAAAGAACTAGAGTCACTAAAAAAAAAAAAGATGTAGCAGAGCTCTTAGAATTCAAATACAAAGTCAACCAAATTAAAACCTCAGTGGAAGAGCTTAATATCAGAGTAAATTCATTAAGAAATAGAACTTCAGCTCTCAAAGAAAGAACATTGGACAATGAAGACAGCCTTAGTAATCTTAAATATACAGAGGATATTAAAGAAAAATAACTTATTGATCATGATCAAAATTTCCAAGAAGTATTGGATGAAGTCAGAAGAAATAACATGAGAGTGATTGAGATAGGGGAAAACATTGAGCAACAAATGAACTTCATAAAGAACTTTCTCAATGACAAAAATCAAAGAAAATTTCCCCCAAATCAGAATAGAACCAGATATTCATATTCAAGAGTCCTACAGGACCCAAAATAGACCTAATAAAATGAGAAACTCACTAAGACACATTGCTTTCAAAATGAATAGAAGAGAAAACAAGAAAAGATATTAAAAGCAGTGAGAGAAAACCACCAAGTCACATTCATAGGCAAACCAATAAGAATCACTTTGGATTTCTCAAATCAGACCATAAAGGTGAGGAGAGCATGGAATGAAATTTTTAAAATATTAAAATATAATAATTGCCAGTCAAAAATACTGTACCCCAAAAAACTTAGCTTCAAATTTGATGGAGAAATAAAAACGTCCCATGATAAGAACAAACTAGCAACATTCATGAACGTAAAACCAATTCTTCAGAGAATACACAAAGACAAATTACAAAGAGAGGAACAACCAAACAACTCCCAAAGCCCACAGTCAGAAGAAAGTCAATATGAACATAACTCACTAAAACATATCCACGATGGCACAAATTACAGCAAAAGTCATAACACCGGAGAATCAAAATCACATACCAATTCTAACACTGAATGTGAATGGACTCAATGCCCTAATTAAAAAAAACAAAAACAAAGACTAATAGACTGGATCAAAAAAACAAAATTCAGCAATAGGCTGCTTAGGCTGCTCACACCCAAAGACAGCCACAGATTGGAGGTGAAAGGTTGGAAAAAAATCTACCACATTTGCAGCCCAAAAAAGTAAGCCTATTTCATGATACTCATATTCAAAAATGTAGTTATCAACCAAAAATTAGTCACAAGAGACAAAGGCAGCCTCTATATCTTAGTTAAGGGAACATTACATCAAGAAGATGTAACTATAGTTAACATATATGCACCAAAATCCTATGTCCCAAAATATGTCAAAAAATTACTCCCTGACATTAAACCACTTATAGATCATAGCATCATAATATTGGGAGAATTTAATACACCTTTATTACCAATACATAGATCATAAAAAAAATCAACAAAGGAAAGTAAAAAACTCCAGCCTATACAACTATATAAATCAAACAGACCTTACAGACTACTATAGAATATTCCATCACAAATAACCTGAGTTTACCTTCTTTTCAGCAGTGTATGGATCCTTTTCCAAAACAGATCATATCTTAGTCCAAAAAGGTAATCTTATCAAATACAAAAACGTTGATTAATACCATGTATCCTAACAGACCCCAATGGTATGATCCTAGCAATTAACAGCAAGAAAAATAACAGAAAGTACATTAATAAATAGATTAAATTACACTCTCTTAAAAATAATGGTCCAAAGAGGAAATGAGAACAGAAATCAAGAAATTCTAGGACATGAATGGAAATGGAAGCACAATATATCCTAACCTCTGGGACAGTATAAAAACATTCTTAAGCATTGACATTATAGCACTGAGTGCTTTCATCAAAATCAGGAGAGAACCAAAACAAATAAACTTACGCTATCCCTCAAATCTTTACAAAAAAAGAATAATCCAAACCCAAATCCAGTAAAAGACAGGAAATAACCAAGATCAAACTTGAAATTAGTGAAATTGAGAATTAAAAAAAAATACTATAAAGATTCAATGAAACAAAAAGTTGATTCTAATAAATAAATAAATAAATAAAATTGACAGACCCCCTAGTCAATTTTACCAGAACAAAAAATGAAATGAAACAAATCAATGAAATATGAAACTAAAATGGAGACATTACCACTGACTAATCTGAAATCCAAAGGATTATCAGAAACTATTTTGAAAAACTATACTCCTCCAACTTGGAGAATCTGTAGGACATGCACAAATACCTAGCCAAATATGACATTCCCAAATTGGTGCATAAACATATTGAGTAGTTCAAGACCAATATAAGGTCGTGAAATTGAAAGAGCAATCAAAGCCCTTCAAAAAAAAAAAAAAAAAAAAAACAACCCAGGGCCTGATGGATTCTCAGCTGAATTCAACCAAACCTTTACCAAAGGCTTAGTACCTCTCCTTAGTAAGCTATTCCATGACATTGAAAGAGATGGAATCATCCCAAACACTTTCTATGAGGCAACCATAACCCTGATACCAAAACCCAAAAAAGACACATAAAAAAAGAAAATTATAGACCAACATCTTGATGAACATAGATGCAAAACTCCTTTACTACATCCTAGAAAATCACATCCAAAACCACATCAAATATGTAGTACATCACAATCATGTGGGCTTCATTTCAGGTATGCAAGTTTGGTTCAACATACACAAATCAATAAATGTAATTCATTAGTTAAACAAAATTAAAGACAAAAACTATATGATCATCTCAATTGATGCAGGAAAGGCCTTTGGGAAAATTCAAACCCATTTATGCTCAAAATTGTTGAGAAAACAGGTATCAAAGTAACTTACTTTAATTTTGTCAAAGCCGTTTCTGACAAATCCACAGTCAACATTATACTTAATGGAGAAAAACTGTAAACATTCCCACTAAACTCATGAATGAGACAAGTCTTTTCATTCTCACCACTCTTATTCAATTTAGTCCTTGAACCCTAGTCAAAGCAATCAGACAAGAGAAGGAAATCAAAGGAATTCAAACAGGAAGAGGAAGTTAAACCATCTTTTTTTGCCAATGATATGATCTCATACCTAGAAGACCCAAAAACCTTAATCAGAAAACTCCAGTGCTTGTAAATGAACTCATCAAAGTGACAAGATATAAGATCAACACCCATAAATTAATAGTTTTCCTATGCTCCAACAGTAACTCCGCCAAAGAAGCAATCAGTAAATACATTCCATTCATAATAATTTAAAAAAAAAATGTTTGGGAATTAATCTAACTAAGGGAGTAAAAGACCTCTACAGCAAAAACTATCAAACATTGAGAAAAGAAGACCTGAAGAAGACCTGAGAAGATGGAAAGACATCCCATGTTCTTGGGTAGGCAGAATCAATCAACATAGCTAAAATGGTCACTCTGCCAAAAGCATAGTACAGATTCAGTGCAGTCCCCATCAAGATAGCAATGCCATTCTTCTCAGATATGCAAAAATCAACTCTCAAATTCATTTAGAACAATAAGAAACCCAGAATAGCCAAAGCACTACTACTAAAACAAACAGAACAAAATAACAACAACAAAAAAAGAGATAGGAGGGATCACAATACCTGACCTGAAATTAAACTATAGAGCTCTAGTAACAAAATCAGCATGACATTGGTATCATAATAAGCAGGAAGACCAATGAAATAGAAGTCACTGAGACTAACCCACAATTTTTTAACCATCTGATATTTGACAAAAGGGACAAAAATATAGCTTGAAGGACAAGCTATATGGTGATGGAAAAACTGGACAGCTGTATTCAGACAATTGAAATTAGATCATTATCTCTCACACTGCACAAAATTTAAATTGAAATGGATCAGAGAGCTAGGAATTAAACCAGCAACATGCAATCATTAGAAGAAAAATTTGGATCAACACTCCATCATATTGGTGTAGTCACCTTCTTCCTTATCAAGACTCTCATAGCACAAGAATTAAAACAAAGAATTAATGAGTGGGATACCATTAAACTGAAAATTTTCTTCACAGCTAAGTAGTTAAGAGTGTCACCTACAGAATGGGAGAAAATCATGATCTGCTACCTCTCTGTCAGATGGCTAATATAAAGAATATACAAAGAATTAAAAAAACTTAAAACCAAATATACAAACTCTCCAATCAATAAATGGGCTATTGAACTAAACAGAAACTTCTTAACAGAGGAAGTTCAAAAAGCCAAAAGATTCTACCTTGCTCCACTCAGAATGGCAAAATGAAGAATATGAACAATAACAGATGCTTCAGATGCTGGAGGTGTTGCGGAGAGGAAGGAACACTAACACACTGTTGGTGGCACTAAAAACTAGTACAGTCTCTCTGGAAAGCAGTGTGGAGACTCATCAAAAAATTAGGGATGGATCCACTGTTTTACCCTGCTATTCCATTCCTGGATATTTTCCCAGAAGAGCTAGAAACAGCTTATTACAGAGATAAAGCTACATCAAAGCTCAATTGATCATAGCAAAAATTATGGAAACAACCTAGATGCCCTTTACTGGATGAATGGATCAAAAAACTGTGACACACACACACACACACACACACACACAACACACACACAATGGAGTTCTACTCAGCTATTAGAAAGAACGATATTATGGCTTTTGTATGTAAATGGATGGAAATGGACATAAGCATGCTCAGTGAAACAAGCCAAACCAAGAGACTTAAGGGGCAATTGTTTTCTCTCCTATTTAGAAGCCAGAATAGAGCCTAAAACAAGAGGAAAATTTATTTAATAGACCCACCAAATCTGAAGTAACACACAAGCTGTGGGAACTATAGCAATGAAGGGGGATGGTGAAGAAAGGGAGGAAGGACAGGGAGGAGAAACAGGATGTTCAATACTGTGGAGTGCAGTTGACTCCCATGGGAACCCCATATGCACACAGGCAGGTATATAAACCTAGTAATTTCAATCTTTGAATTATATGTATGTGGTCATTTATATCTGTAATGTGGGAGAACTACAGAGGAATCAAAAAACTGGGTAGTGGGGTAAGGTGTGGGAGATCCTGTACAAGGGTTGGATTTAAGCAACTCTGTCAATATGTATACTTGTATGAATGTATACCATTGAATCCCTTCATTATGTAAAGTGATGCTCATCAATTAAAAAAAATAAAAGAATGCAAATCATCAAAATTCAGTACCTCTCTTCACAGAACTTTCAGGATGGCAAAGAAATCCTTTCTGATGTTTTGAGATAGTAAATCATAACCTGAATGTTCTATTAGTTCTATAAACATTTCATTTAAATTAGATATCTAGTATATCTATTATATTTACATGCATATTGGGCTAACCTGTACACAATGCCTCTGCTGTTTCAGGGAACATTGACAGTGACTGTTTTGATAGACTAATTTCTGTGTCTACAGTTATTAAATATTTTAATAGAATCCCAGCATATGTGTATATACACATATGCAAAAATATGAATTACTATCTGGATTGTATTGGAAAAATGCAAAAGCCTTTTTCTTATATCCATAGATACAGAAATTTGTATAATTTTTACACCTGATTTTTGATGTATTTTGTAAAGTGATTCAAATTTGGGGCCACAGTTCTTTTTTGTTTGTTTGTTTTTTAAAGAAAGAAGGGATAGTGAGAGAGTGAGAGAGAGAAACAGAGAAGCCATTTTTAGTTTTTCATGTGACTTTCATTCCTTGGACACTTTGTTGTATCTGTGTTGCTGGGGTTCAAACTCATGTTCTCATGCCAGAAAAGTGCTGTAACCATTGAGCCACCACTCCAGCCCCACAATTTCATAGTTCTTTGAAAGCAAAATGCTATAAGAAAAAAAAAAACAGGGAAAATGAGATGAGGAAGACATAAGAATGAGTTACATCTATTGCTTTTTCATTTTGTCTCCTTTCTCTTTTGTTCTATTCTGTGTTAGCTGGTTTGAATAGTATGTAAAACTATCTGAAAAACTGTATTTTAAAGATAACCTCACAATTCAATAGTAGAACAAGTTTACATATGCACACAGCAAGACACAGATACTCAGTGGTCTTACCTGGGTTTTAAGAACTGCTTTTCTTTTGAGACCCTATTGCTTCATGTACTTACTCCAGTTAGAAAACCCCATTAATTCCCACATATGTTTTTTTTCCTAAGGCCACTTCAACAAAATACCACAAATGGATGACTTAAAACAGTAGAAATGAATATCTCCTAGTACAGAGGCCACAAGTCTGAAATCACAGCATCATAAGTGTGGGCTTTCTCTCAGAGAGAATCTGTTCTATATCTGTCTTCAAGATTTTGATGGTTTCTTGGCAGTTCTTGGCCTTTCTTGACTTGTAGATGGATCACTCCAACTTCCAAGCCTGCCTTTATATGAACTTCCCCTCTCTATCCCTATATCTCTTTTGCTCTAATAAGGATATCAGTCACACTGGACGAGAGGCCCGTGCTACTCCAGAATGACCTCATCTTGACTTAATTATACCTGCAATGACACATTTCCAAATAAAGTCTTACTCCCAGGTACTTGGAGTTAGGAATTCATCATTCTTTAGGGCAGACACAATTCAACCATCTAATTCACCACAATGCTAGCATATCACATACCATTTGAAAATGTGTGCTATTGAATAAAAGTATCCATTGAAACCCAAATAAATTAACCCAAAGCCCAGCCATCTAATCAGCCTTAGTTAGTAGTACCACTAGTCAGCTATGAAGTAGGGTGCAGCAAATATTCTCTTCCAATATCCCCACCAAAGCCACCCAAACATAAGCCATGCAGAATGATTTTCACTCACTCAAAAACAAAGGCATACTTCATGAACAAACCAAAGTCACCTTGTTTTGTTTTCACTGTTTCCACTTCAGAATTTATAAGATTAATTATTTGCTTTAGTACTGCTGATAAGAACATGATAAATAGCCTGAAGTATTTCAATAACCTGCCATAATCCTCATGTTGTGCACAAGGAATTATGAATGAATTATTTGCAATACCACTTAACATGTGAGAACAATGCTATTGGAGAATCAATTTGTCTTTTTTAAGAAGGAGGTAGTGAAGCTGGGTGCACTGTTCCTCAGATAAATTAATCGTTTAGCTTATTCAGAATCCAGCTGTGGAGCAGCTTGGAAACCCTTTGTTAAAGGTAGGCATTAAATGTCAGAGGAAAATTGTTTTAGTTAGCTGATTGTTCTTCAGATGCATCTCCAGGGAAAGCAGTCTTCTTCTTCTTTCTTTTTTTCTTCTTCTTTCATACTCTGTTTTCTTGTCAAATTTTGCCAAGACAACCATCCCAAAAACTTGGAAAAGGAGTTCATATTTTAGAATTAGTGTTAATATTTTAGTCTGGTAATTTCCTTTCTGAAAAATATGATCATTCAGGAAATTAATATCTATTAAGACAAGAATAGTTAGTGGTACTTTCAAAAATTAACTGTATCATTTTTGTTAGTGTTCCAGTTTTCATTATTAAAGTCCTTTTCTTGTCCTTGGTGCCAGATCAGATTCCTGAGATTAAAAAAGTATGCTAGTATGGGGAATCTTTGTACCCTAAAAGTTGAAGTTTCAGGCTAGGCTAGAGTTTGCTGGTCTCAGGTCAGGTGACTAGCCCATTGCCAAACCATCTTGTTACATGGAGCAATATGAACTCACAGCAGAATCATGCCAGTACATTGATAGACACATCTAGGGCAGGAAGAATCAGTTTCCGTGTTTAGTTTTAAATGATATTTTAAAAGTTTCATTTAAGGACTGGAGAGGTGGCTCAGCAGGAGAGTGGTTGTCTGGTATGTGCAAGGACCCAGGTTTGATCCCCAGTACCACATACACACACACAAAAAAGGAAAAACAAAAAGTACATGAAAATATTGACTCTCTCTCTCTCGGTCTCTCTCTCCTAAAAAAATAAAAATTAAATTATTTAATTTTTATTACGGCACTTGCCTGACAAGTGTAAGTACGCCGGTTCAAACCCCAGCACCATGTACATAAAGAAGCTTCCAAGCAACAAAAGACACATGAAAAACTAAATAAAAATTTATTCTGTCTTTCTCTCTTTAAAAAAATAAATTAAAAAGCTCCATTTAAAACCTAAGTATCTGGGGTAGTACATGGGTTTGCGCTTATTGTATTCTTGTCAAGAGAATGTGCTAAGTGTTCTAGAAATAGTAAACATTGCCATTTGTGGATGTCAGTGAGGGCAGGGGCATCTTCAGGGAAGGGATTCAAAACTACAGCTACATGGACATGTGATAAACTCCAGTAATGGGGTCACCCTAGGCTTTTGTGTATTTTGGACTGTAATAGGAAAAGACATTTTTCTCCAAATGTTTAGGATGAAAAGGTATAATAAGAAAACAAAGTATTTGTATACACAAAAAAGCAGCAGTTGTACTTTATTATTAGATATACAGGTAGTCTAATTATAATAGAAGAGCACTACAGTATAATTGGACGAAAACAGTCGTACAGAGCACTAATGCTGTATAAGAGACTGTAGTACATGCAGGGGAAAAAGTGACTGTCTTCTTTGTCATGAAAGAGGCAAGGAGAATGTAGTCACACCTCTCAAATCCTCTGCTGTTGGAGGTAGAGGCAGAGAGTTTCCCCACAGAAGCACAGGGGAATACTGAAACCTGAGGGTTTTAAGGAAGCAGAGGGGCACCCACTGGGGAACAGTGACTCAGACCTCGATGGGGGCCCGGTGGGGACTGAGTGAGAACCCTGGACAGGCATTTCCTTGAGAAATTAAAAAAACAAAACAAAACTGCGAAGAACCCCAGTGATTAAACAGGGGCGCTCCTCGGCATTTCTAATGATGAATCAAACCTATTGCCCTGAAAGCAAACCTCATGAACACTGAGGAATGAAAACAGATCTGCTTCCCAGGAGGTCTGAAGAAATCCTGCAGGGGGAGGGGGCCTGAAAGCAAGGGTCTTGGGCTCCACAGGCTGTTCCCAAACTGATGGAGCAGGTGGACAGAAGCAGAAGCCCTGAAGAGTGTGCTGGGTCCCTCTTCCCTTCCTCTTTTACTGCTCCTAGCTTTGCAACCACACCTTTGCTGTGGGAAAGTTCTCCTCTTCATGCTGTGTGAGTGGACAGCATTGGGAAAGAGACTGTCTGAATGAACCCTGGGGTGGGCAGGAGAAAAGCCTGTCCTATGCTTAGGACGAAACGGCTCAAGTCTCATTTTGGCATAAATAAAAATGTGGTCTTGTCTGAGTTTGAAAGTTCTGACCCCAGCCAATTTTCAAAGGGATTCAGTTTGCAAGTGCAAAGGCAAGGTAAAGAAGTTCAATACGTCATTTGGAGATTCCTAAAAGGTGAAGAATTGTCTAAAAACAGTAGAGGGCTTGTTACCTGGGATGCATGAGGACTTGGGTTGAATCCACAGCACTACATACACAACTGAGTGCAGGAGAAGCAAAAACCAATTGAAAAATTAAATTTCACTCTCTCACTGTCTCTCTAGGAACAAAAGCAACAACAATAAAACTGAAGGTTAAGATTCCTATCTGTTAAATAAGAATGCGTGAGACCAAATAGGTGGGATCACTGAGCGGAAGCCAAATAATTAAAAGCAGATGCTGGAAACTTCTGTGCTCTTCTTCTATTTGCCTCAGATCAGGGCATGGATTTAAAAGAGAGAAGATATGGCATCTCTGTCCCCTTCTACCAGGGACAGCAAAGGTCAACCCTTGAAGATGACCTTAGATCCCTAGGCTTGAAAATGGGGCCCGAAGTGTCTGCACTAAGAAGCCGTTGATCTACCACCCTAAAGTGGGCTCCTCCTAGACATTCAATCGGTCTCCTTCGATTTGCCTTTTTTTTTTTTTTAAAGATGCTGCATAAGTTAGATTCTAAGCCACTCTGTGAGCAGTGCTCAGTCTCTGGTGTCACCTCTGTATGTATGACAGATACATATAAACAACTTCTGTGAGTTTGCTCTTGCTAACGTCTTTGTTACAGGGATAAACTCCCAACTAAGAACCTATGAGAGTTAGTCTTCCCTTACCTGATAGAACATTAGAAACTACAACTTCAATTATTATAGTTACACCTTAAATTTGATTCCAAGAATTTTGGCAGCTGGGGAGTGAGAGAGAGAGAGAGAGAGAGAGGAGAGAGAGTGAGAGAAAGACACAGACCGACAAAGGGCTCATTCTATAAGATTTTTTTCTCAGAAGACAAAAAGTAAAATACCACAGTCATTTGCAGAGAGACTTGCTGTATCCTGGACTAAACCTGAGGAAATTATTACATGGATTCTAGAAAATTATCATAGTGTTACAGTGGTCAAATATCCTACAGTTAGAGGAGATTGGGTCTCAGTTCTGTTCAACAGATCTCAATATACAGAACACATGTATATCTATATAATATTTCTCTTTATATATATATTAATATATATATAAATATATATATATTACTATATATATAAACATATATATATTACTATATATATAAATATATATATTACTATATATAAATATATATATATTACTATATATATAAATATATATATATATATTTCTCAAATACTGAAACAGGCCACATGATTATATACAGCATTAGCATCTCAAAGCCTTTCTTTCTTTGTAGTCATAGAAATAGCACCTATGAGACAATAACCTTTATTAATGGGTCAAAGTAAAGGTGTCACAATAACTTGGTGGCAAAGATATAATATAGAAAGAAGTTTACATTAACATATTAAATTAGGAGACATTTCAATAATAAGCTTACCATATATGATACGAGTCCATTAGCAAGTTCATACAAAAAAAATATATGAAGGGGGCTGGAGTGGTGGCTAAGTGGTTATGGTGTTACCTGGCGTGTGCAAAGATGTAGGTTCTAACCCCAGCACCACATAAGTAACAAAGTGTTAGAGCAATGAAAGCCACATGAAAAACTAAATAAAATTGATTCTCTCTCTTTCTCTCTCTCATTGTCCCTACCTCTAAAAAAAAAATAAATCAATAAGTAAATATAAAAAGAAAAACAGATGAGAGTCCTGTGGCAAAGTTATTAAAGGACCTCAAATAACCTCATTTTTAATTGTGTTAATGACAAGATAATTGTTTGATATTCAGTTGTTCACATCAAAGCAATAGAAATTGTTTAGATGTCGAATGTTTTCTAATAATTTGACCATGTACTACCAAGCAGAGCTTGGGAGAAGAAAACACAGAAATAAAATATTAGTACTAAAGGCTGATGAGCTTATATTTTGCTATGGGCATAATCTTGATTAGAAACAGAAGATTAGAACAGAAAATATTATCTAGGTTTTCAGGAAATTCGTGGTTATTTTGAGCTTGTACTTTGAGAAGCCAAAAATATTTTGCTACCCACAAGGATATTTCTGCATTCTTTTCCAATATACCAAAGCATTAAGAAATGCCCAGAGTCCAGCAAATACACTAGAACTAGGCATGAATGCAGTTTAAGAAAAGTAACGTTATAAGGACACTTTCTAGTTTTATAATTTAGTATGATGATGAATGCTGCTGTTTTGTGGACAATCTTATAGTGGTCAATATGCTTTCTTGGTCAACATTAGTTTTCCTTTTTTGCAATACAAGGAATCCTAGAATTCACTCAGACATAAATTTCGATAGAGCTAAATTCCCATAGTGGCTTGATGCTTAATTGCTGACTTGCTGAATGAAGCAGGAATGACCATACTAGGGTGTGTTGGTTATGGGTCACTAGTAGACTACAGTAATTACAAACACTTATTCCCTTGGTGCAATAGGGTCACAGGCAGAGTTCTTGGAAACTATTTATGTTACTGTAGGAATTTTCTGTTCTCAACATTTCCAAGATTTATATAAATGGTCATTAGGAAAAATTGACTACATGGGAGAAAAGTACATGCTGTACTTAAAAGTGTTTCTGCATGTACTCCAAAAAGCTTGGAAGGAACGGGGAGCAAGGAGAGAGTCACATGCTTTTGGAAAATCTCAATACATAAGGCTTCCAGTAATGTGAAAAAAAGTTCTACACTGCAATTAATATTTCAAAGTTGTGCTCATCCCATACATATGTATGGGAAAACATACATTTCATAGAAAACAATTGCTTAATCTGGAATTTTAAAAGATTCTTTCTAGCCGCATTCCTTTTCTTCATGACCTTATTTTTTTTTTATTTCTGTTTGCAATCTTCCAGGCATTTCCAATAATATTTAAATAAAAATGCAGTAAAAAATACGTTCTGAAATTCAAGATCTATATTAAAGCATATGGCTAATATTATAGTGAAGAATTAATTTCAATTTAAGTGAAAAGTCTCATGAAATTTTATTTGCCATTCTAATTTCTTAGCAGTACCTCAGTGGACATTTTCCCTAACACCATGTAGATTTTTATTGGAATCTTTGGTAGTAATGTTTGTGAAAGTTTTTAGTAATTAAACACACTTGGATAGCACTTTAAAAAGGTCTTATTCTTTACTAAGTTCTACATCTAAATTAAAATATTTGGTGTATGCATGAGTTTTAATGAGTTTAATAATGCTAAAATACTACTTAATAATTACTCCCTTCCCTAGAAACTAATAAGAAAATAAATGGTAGATTTGCAGTAGAAAACTAAAAGGCTTTGAGTAGAATGATTGTTATATATGCTGAAATACTATCTTTTATTATTATATAAGCATGTATGCTGTGTCCTGGGCCTGTAGAGGCTCAATCCCAGAAGGCCCTGCCTTTGGGGTTCAACCACCTACATCACAGTCTTCTGATTCTTTCTGCCCTTTCTCATTATTCTCCTCCGTTTCCTCTTCCTCTTCTTCTTCTTCCTCCTCATCCTCCTTCTTTTGACAGAGCAGGGAATTGAACCCAGGGCCACTTGCATGCTCAGCAAGGAGTTGCAATTGCCTTTTTGAAAATTCTACTCATTGTACCTTTGAAATTTGTGCCCTGCCCCTCCCTACCCAGTGTCACCCCTGGGCACTGTGCCTGGCCTTTCCTTGACCTGGACCTACACAAAGTAGAAACAGATCCCTAAAACCATGGGTGGCCTCAAAGAGTCAATGTTGTCTATTTTCCTCAGACTTCTCAGCTGTCTCACCTCCTGTGGGCCAATGAGTCCCAGGAACCCTGGGCCCAAGGTGGGTGGGCATCAGTGAGCTCTTCTGGAAGAGGTAGCACCACCATACCTTGAAGACCCATGGCACTTGGAAATAGCATTTCTTTTTTTTATTCAGAAATTTATTTGTTGAACAATCAAACAAGTTTCTAATGAAATAATATAATATAATGTACAAATTCTGAAAATTAGATTGACCCCCAAGAGTCCCCCTCTATTACCCACCCTTATCCCTCCCCACCTTTTCCAATACATCTCTACAAATGCCTTAGGTTGTATGACATTACACCTTATCTGGATTTAAAACATGATAAAAGACCTCCTTTCTCAATGGCCAGGGTCTAGTTCCAGCCTCCACAGATGAGTGGAGACATTCAACCCTTGGTTCTCTGGGTTATGCTTATTTCACTCAGCATAATTTCTTCCATAGCCATCCATTTACCTTCAAAGGCTGAAATATCATTGTTTCTAATTGTTCAGTAAAACTCCATGGTATATATGTGGCACAATTTTTGGATCCATTCATCCAGTGAGGGACATCTGGGTTGTTTTCATAATTTAGTGATTGTAAATTGAGCTGCTATGAACATAGATTTCACTGTGTCACTGTAATGTGCTGATTCTAAATCCCCTGGAAAAATACCCAGGAGAGAAATAGCAGGATCATATGGTGGGCTCATCTCTAGTTTTTTGAGGATTCTCCACACTGCTTTCCAGAGGGGCTGTACCAGTCTGCAGTTCCATCAACAGTGTAATAGTGTGCCTATTTCTCCACAACCGCTCCAGCATCTACTATTATTAATTTTCTTCATTTTTGCCAATCTGACTGGCATGAGGTGATATCTTAATGTGGTTTTCATTTGCATTTCTCTGATTACTAGTGATTTAGAGCACTTTCTCATATATTCATTGGCTTGATCAGTGTTCCCTGTTGAGAAGTTTATATTTAGCTCTTAGGCCCATTTACTGATTGGGTTGTTTGTGTTTTTGTAGTTGAGGTTTTTGAGGATTTTGTAGATTCTGGATATGAGGCCCCTGTCAGAGGAATCACAGCCCATGATTCTCTCCAATTCTGTAGGAAACCTTTTGACTCTTTTGATTATTTCCTTGGCAATTCAAAAGCTTTTTAGCTTTATGGCATCCAAATCACTGATTTCTGACTTTACTTCCTTCACTTTAGGAGGCACGTTGAGAAAGTCTTTGCCTACTCCCAAATGCTGAAGTGTTGGACCTAATTTATCTTCCACCAGTTGCAAGGTACCTGGTTTAATTCCTAGCTCCTTGATCCATTTTCATTTGATTCTCATGCAAAGAGAAAGATATGCATCTAATTTCAACTTTCTGCAAGTGGCTGTCCAGTTTGTCCAGCACCATTTCTTAAATGAGTGAAATAATTAGAGAAGAAGGCACCTAGTCATAAGAGATGAAGTTGAATTTTAAGGCCAGGAAGGTGAGGTGGGTGTTACGGTGTTCAGTCAGTTTAGACCAAGGACAGAGTTTCAAGAAGACAACTGAGAAGTCAGAGCATCCAACAAGGCCCAAGTCAGACAGCTGGCATTCCACGACAAGGGGATGTATCATCATCATTGGGAAGAACTAAGGGGCACAGCCATTGTTTTAAGTAAGGGAAAGACAATAAAAAAATAACATTTTAAAAAGGGCACATTTCTTGAAGAAATAATACATCTAATAAGGCAATAAAAGTAAAGAGTAAAATTTTGACAGGCAGAACCAACCTGAATCTGTTGAAGAACCCAGATTAGAAGGTAAACTATAGCAGTAGCAAAGAAGTATATTAAAAGGGTAGAGAAATATGCAGTCGGAATTCAGAGAAATGTAAATATCACACATGGGAAGGAGAGGAAGAGAGGAAGAGGAGGGACTGAGGCTAACCAGTTTGGGGGATTGTGTGGTTTCCTTCCTAAGGGAGTGTGAGGGTATGATGAAGTGGACTACGGGAAAGTGGTCTCTCCTGTGGATCCACTGATGTTCCAGGCAAAGATGGATGGATGCCCATAATGTCAGAAATATGAGAAGGGAAGAGATCAGATGGCAGAATTAGAAGACAGGGGGGTGGACCTTAAGAGACCTTAAGAGAAAATGACTGGGACAAGCAGCAACACCAAAGGAGAGAGAGGAGACCAATATGGAGGGATAGGAGGACTCCCAGGAGGGGTAATCAAAGCAAAGCAAAAAGAAATGGCAAATCGGGCCAAGAAATACCCCTGCATTCTCTGGGTAGAGTGTGGAAGCCACCTGAGTCACAGCCAAATGGAGGAAAGTATAGGAGACGGGAGCCCAGCAGAACATAGTGTCCTGAAACATGCCACTTTGGCATAAGGGTTATTTTGTACTGAAAATAATTTGGAAAAACCAGAAACAAGAAAAGCCCTCTGACCTCCTGATTTGGTTAAGTCAGAATATCAATTAGTGTCAGTGTCCTCTGCCTTTCTCTACCAGGAAGAACAGAAGCTGATCACTTGAGGCAACTCTAGACCCTGTCACTCTGGACACAGTGCAAGAGGAATCCACCTAACTCGCCTTACTACTGCCCTTATCCACCATTAGTACTCACCTTCCAGAACTTCCTACCCTAGACATGCAGTCTCCTTCTTTTATCTTGTCACTTCACTAAAACTGTATTGTTCTTTTGCTAGGAAGCATCCTATAATGCAAATTCTAATCATCTCTTAGAGCTATCATTTCTGAGTTCTGTGTATATAATGTATGGATTAACAATTTTGTTTATTTTTCTTTTGTTAATCTTTTTTTTTTCAGCCTAATTTACAGGACCCCAGCTGGAGAAGCAAGGAGATGAGCAGGAAAAATATCTTCATCCTCTTCTCCAAAATGCACAGGTGTGAGCTTGTGAGGCAAATGTTACAGCACAGCCATATGCAAGGGTTTCTGGTCAACTGGATGGAAGAGTGGAATGATGGGAGGCAGCTGCTCAGGGACTCCTTCCTATCCTGAAAGGATGGTGGTGTTGGACGAGTTAATGAAACATTGGTGAATGGAGGAATTGTCTTAGAAAGAGCATGTGAGCTATTACCATTAGTGTTATCATGAAAGTATTTACAGAGTTATCTCATTAAAACGCAAGGTTTTCAAGTAGGGAGAAAGAGCTAGAATCTATAATACAATTTATGGTGGACCAGGAGATAAAATGTGTTCTTCTAATTTGTGCTACTATTTGTTTAAATATTTTGCATGCCACTGTTGTAAGCAAAAGAGGGAATTTATCAACAGCACACATACAAGAACTTCCAAGTACCATTAATTGAATGGAATTTGGGAAGTTGGGTGTGGCTACACTTCAGAAGCATAAGTGGAAAGCAAGACCTAGGTTTGCAGTACTAGGGACTCAAACTGAATGATGGGTAAGAAACAGCTTCTCCCCTGAAATGTCCACGAACTGTAATCCCAGCAGTGGGCCTTAGTAGAACCATGGTTCCCTTCCCTATGACTCAGTGTACTTTAGTGGAGGACCCCTGTATGACCCGGGCCAAGGGCCAGGCCTTGAAGTTTCAGCTGTCTGAGCAGTAGATGCTCAGAACTCTATGAAGATAGATTGATTGCGTTCAACTATCAGTTATAAGGGATTTCCATGAAACCCTTCAGCAGGCCAACCTAAATTACAGATTTCAAGATCACACCTCCTTCCCTCAGGCTTCTGATTTTCTCACAAATCAAAAAAGTAGAGTTTTCTTTCTTTTCAATTTTATAAGTGATGATGTTGAAAGAGGTCTTCAAGGTTCCAGCACTAGTTACCACAGTGGAACCAAGACCACAGGCAGGATCACTTAGCACCAATACCTAGAAATTCAGGTAGGAGCAGAAACATTCAGGGTGTCGAGTTTCTCCCTGAAAGCAAAGGACAGCCACCAGTGGTTTTAAGTCATAGAAGAGTCAGACTGTGTTTCAGAACTCTCACAGTGGTTGGACCCTGGAGGAATTTTGGAGAGATCAGTTAGTTGGTTATTAAGAGTCATCAAGGGAAAAGGCTGAAGCAGATGAGAGGAAGGGGTGCAGGGTGAACCTCTTAGGATGGCAAGATAAGCACAGAGCCAAGGCACCCTATATTGCAGAGCATCCAACAGAGTTTCACAGAATATTTGGTCATTAAAAGTGTAGACTTAGTGTGTTAAAACAGTCACTTACAAAAACACCCCAGCATCACAGCTAGTACAACTGCTAATCGCCAACCCCACATCCTGCCCTTAATTTTACTTTAAATCTTCTTGCCACCCTCACTTCCCTGCGGTGCCTAATAATGTTCCTGCCATTGAGAAGCACCTAGAGGAAATGCTTTTACAAGTGACGGTGTCCAGCATCTCATTAGTGTTTAAGCACCATGGACATTCATGGCTTCCATCATTCTTTTGTCATGAACATTATCCCATTATGTTCAAATGCTTTATAGCCTTGATAGAAAGACACTACACTGAAAATCCAAATTACACTTATTGTCATTATTGTTAATATTAAAGTATTTGCAGAATTGTCTCATTAGAGGCAATTTATTAAAAGTTTACTGTCTTGCATGTCTCTTTGCTAGTCTTTCCAATGCTTTTGATTTTTTCTAATAATCTTTCAGTTGTTCTCTCTAATGAAAAGAGAAACTATTAAAAACGTACTCATATAATATAAAGATATATGTTTATTTTCAGCAATCTCATTTTAATAAGCTTAATTCTTATAATAATGGAACAAGAGCATGTAGCTGATTTGCTATCTACCTAAACATCTCAGTCACCTGTGTGATTTCAGAGGCTGCGGACTCCCACACCTGCTGTCTGCAATCTAGAGGCCCAGAAGAGTCAGTGATATAAATCCCAATCTGAGTAGAATCTCCTGTAAGTTAGGAGAGTCGATGTTGCAGGATCCAGTTCAGACCAATGTCTCAGTTTAGGAGTCAGGCAGAGGAGAGTTGCCCTCTTCTTTGTTCTCATCGGGTCCTCAATGGATTGCATGATACAACCTACGATGGGAAGGGCCATCAACCTAACTGAGCCCACTGATTCAAATGCTGATCTCATCCAGAAACATCCACAGAGATACACCCAATAATAAAGTTTACCCAGGTATCTTCACCCTGAGATGTGTTAACACATAAAACTAACCACCACAACTTTGCACAAAGTCAGTCCAGGCACCCCAGTCCAAGTATTAGCATGTTAAGGGAATTCCTTTTTCCATAATTAATTTACCAGAAAGCATGCTTTTCTCAACAGAAAAGTTTCTATTTTCAGTATAAATATTCCATGAAAAGCAAACATGGCTTTAGTAGTAAACGTTCTGGAAGAAACTTATCACTAGTTTCATAGCAACCATGATTACTGTTAAATATGCAAAACATTTGGGTTTTCATGGTAGTTAACAAAATACATTTCCAATAAAATCCAAAAAAAAAGGCAAAACTGATAAGATGTCATTTTTGTCCCCATAATTTTCTATAATTATCATATATAATTTCTTCTATTTCTCAAGTTGAAGTTTAAAAGATATTAATATAGATAACAAAATGGAAGTCATTTTTAATAGCAATCATACATGATGAAAATGCTTCTCTACTGAGTAAGTAAGTGTTAGCCTTTGATGCAATGGTTTTGGCAATATTTGTTTATGTTTGAATAATGACAGATGTTTCTGATCCAGTGTGACTGAAAAAATCTAGATTAAAAATTAATAAACTTTTATTGTAAAATAACACAAATTGTTCCATCATCTTCTTATAAAAGTGCCAATAAGATTTCTTCCTCCAGGAATGTGAATTTTATTCATCTTACTAATTAGTTCTAGTCATGCAAGTGAGTGAGCTATTCTTATAAAGTTATTCATTCATAGAACTACCTTTTATAAAAGCCAATAAACATTTCTACTTTACCATCTGAATGTTTCCTTAAATAGATCTCACATATTATAAGGACTGGAAACTAACCACATGAAGTTTGAAATAAGACCATTACATCCCAGGTATATTTCCATTTACATCACTAAACCCATGGATCCCAGCAGTGTATAAGTGAGAGAAGAACACAAATCATTTGTTGAATCCCATCCACACATTTTATTTCAAAAGATCTAAAAATAAAGAATTCTGCAAACAAAAGCAAAAAGGAATGTGCTAATCCAACACCCTGATCATATTTGCTGTTACAAATATATATAAAATAATTCAAAAATAATTTTTTGTGAGAAAAATAAACAAAAAAAGTAGAAAATGCTGATAATCCATTCAAGATAAAATGTATATATTAGAGGTCTCAAATATAAGCAGCTGAGGAAGAGTCTTTTAGTGCTAAAAACATCTATCAAGGGCCCATATAAAACGCAGAATTATTTAAGGGGGTTGTTATGAAGGACATTAAATTTCCAAGGTTTTTCCCTTGGGACCTGAGAAAGTTAGGACGAATGGAAAGTGATAACGTTCTGTTTCCTGGTTACTGCAGATTGAAACCTGGTGAGTGAGAATGTGGTCACAGGGACACTCACGGTGCTGGTGACACTAAATTCCTCAGAGAGCCATTTGGCTGTATCCAATAAAATAGAAGACAGACATTGAGTTTTACCAAGTAATCTTATTTGTAGATATTTAAGCAAAGCCTTGAGCCTAACTTTAAAAGGAGAAAAAATAAACAAATGTTAAAAAGTAAACATTTGGGAAAACAGATGTGAATGAAACAGAAGAAATCTTTTTTTGTTTTGTTTTAAATCTCTGGTATATCCAAAATGCGATACAATGTCACCTTCTTGAAATGAGAACAGAATACAAGAAGAGATCAAAGGAGCAATCGGATAGCAAGCAAAGAGCTTTTCGATGTAAAGTACCAGAGCGGATTATTATTATTATTATTATTATTATTATTATTATTATTATTATTATTATTTGGATTTTACAGTGTTGAAGGGTTAGACAAGGACTAGGAAGAAATTACCCACAAACCACAAAACAGAACAAAGGAAATGGGAGGTTAAATCCAGGAAGAGGAGGATGGGAGTTTTGGAAGTAGGGAGGCAGCTCATAGAGGGTTATAGAGGGAATCCCAGGCTGGCTGCTAGCATCCAGGTCTAGGGCATCAGTCCTGTAGGGACCTGCAGGATAGAGGGGCCGGAGGTCTCTGGCCTAGGCCACTCTGATGGTTACCCTATTGTGGCGATCTCTGCTTTCCTTTTAGGAGCGTTTAATTCCTCCCTAAATACTACACATTAAATGGCAGTAGGTCATCCAATACACTGAATTTAAAAAATCTTAATGGAGTGTAAAGATTGAAAAGATAACCTTGGAAATGGTGACTTTGGAGATCTCAGGTACAAAGCTGTCAATCAACTGTCTCTTGTTTTGAGGATTTAATTGGCAGCTACAGTGACCATCAAGCCGCCATGTTGGGGCACCTCCCTCCCCGACTTGTGCAGAGGCCTGGGCCAGCAGGTGGGCTCTGCTCCTCCCGCTGTCTTCTCCCAGGACCCAGGCTGGAGGAGCCCCCACGCTGGGGATGTGGGGCTCTTTGCGGATGGCGGCAGCTCAATCCCAGGGTGCATGTGCAAGTTTTGTAAATTGGAGGAACATCTGTCCACAAACCAGTGAGTGCCAAACACAGGCTCTAAGATATCTGGCACAAAAAGACCTTTGAGTTCAATTCCTAATGGAATCCCCCTAAGCTTAATAGAACAGAAAATAACTGCGGGAGTCATAGAACAAAATATTATAAAACCATTCCAATGGTTGTTCTTATAATAGAACAAATCCCCTACAATCTTGTGAATAAAAGTGCTTTACCAAAGGAATGGAATGTGCAGTGTGGTCCACTTATGTTTTTAAAAAAGCAAAGTAACTCAAAGAAAATTTTTGAATATGTATCAATAAAGGTAGCATCAAATAGGAACGGAATGACTGAGAACAAATTCATAGTATTGGTTATTTCCAAGAGGGAAGAAAAACGTATTTCAGGGCGCCATGAAGTACTTCCAATTTTATTTTCTTTAAGAAGTATGAAATATATGCTTCAAATTATGGAGATGTGACAAAGCTAGCAGTTTGCTATGTGGTTTCTCATACTTTTATTCTTCAGAATAAACACTGAAAATTCCAAAATCATGAAAGATACAAAATGGCATTATTGTTACCATCACTGACATCTGTACTTCCCGTGGCAGGTACTCTCTGACTGTCTGAGGTAGGGCTAATCGCCTTCTTCATCTCTTGGCATAAAACTTTTATTTATTTATTTATTTTATTGAATGGGAATCCTTACTTCAGCAAAACTGGAAAATGAAATTGCCATGCCTTTACAAAACTCAACTGTCATCTAGTACTAAAGTGACAAGCCATGGCTCCTATGTGTTTATATGCATTCTTGCTGACAATTTCCTGAATAAGACTTGTTGCCCGCTGCGGTCATCTGCCTCTGTAATGCTCGCCCTTCCCTGAGCATTCTTGAGGAAGACCCAGGTGCACACACATAGCCTGGCCCACTAACTGCTCCAGCCTCCCCTCCTGTAGCCTGCTGTGTTCTCTTACTGTGACAGTTGCTGCCAGGGTGCACACAGGTCCCTCCTGACCTATTACCCTAGATCCACAATTACTAGGTCTAGATTCCAGGAATTCAGCAAAAATATAACACAGGGCACTTGGGGAAAACACAAATATCATGTGGTCTCTAGCATCTTTCTGCACAGTTCTCTCTCAAACATTTCTAACATTTTAAAAACTATCATTGAAATATGGAAAGATTAAGTATTTTTACTGAAGCTAGGGTGGCCAACTTTAAAATTCTCTGAGCCCAAGACAAAGAAATATATAATATCTACCTGTCTTGGATTCTTTCAGAGCCATAATTGATTAATATGTGTGTCTGTATGCGTGTGTGTATACATATGGCACACACGTACCTATATATATTCACACATACATACACATAAGCTCATTTCAAAGAAAACTACATACTTATTTAAACCAAGTGATAGCAGTTATGAACTCAAATCTGGGTTTGTGATTTTGATATTTCAATGACTGAAAGAGAAATAGTTGGTATTTTTTTAAATGTAGGTGCTCATCTTAAGTTCTTTATCATAAATATATTTCTGTCTTGCACTGGTTGGCACTCAGGAAAATTTGTGACTTTGTTAATACAAGGTGAAGACTGTGAATATGTGAAATTTCTTTTTTTTTCCTTCTTCTTCATCTTTTTTTTTTGTTTTTTGCATTGTGGGGGATTGAACCCAGGGCCCCACATGTGTTAGACAAGCGCTCTACCTCTGAGCTCCATCTCCAGCCCAAGTGTATGATGTTCCTGATGTAGTCACACTTAGAATCTGAAATATGATGATCCCACTGCTAAATCTTGGACTACCTTTGGTCTGATCTTTGAGCGCATTATTTTCTTCTCTTTTTTTTTTCCTGGGAGGGAGTTCAATGCTAAAGGCTTATGATCCTTACAACATTTCTGTGTAACATTTTCATGCTATAAAATGAAAAGGGTTATTTTAAAGCAAAACCGTATAAAATAATTTATCCTTCATAAAAAATTTTATATCCATTTGTTCAAGCATAAATTAGAATTTTATTCAACTAAGGAGGAAGGATTTTCTACATTGCTGTACAAAGAAAAAGTGTTCCTTATGCATTGCTTAAACGTCCTTTGAATTCATGTCCTCAAGCTTAAACGTCCTTTGAATTCATGTCCTCAAGCCGTGAGCTTAAACTGCTGCAGAAAGTCTCCATGGCTCTTCACTTCCACTTCCCTAAGTGGACAGCGGCTCGTGAATCACATCTCCTTCCAAGTTTTTACTCTTTATCAATGCCCATGGCCTTTGCAAGGCTTGAGACAGAGGTAGGTAGAAATAAATGATGCCGTGACCTCTGGCAGGGTTGGGGCACAGAGGCAGACTCTGTCTGGTTCAATTTCCGGGTACTACTGTGATGGACAAAATGTCATTATCAGATTGAGAACTCAGTTTACCATGCTTACCTGAGCAGTAGGGAAGCTCCTGCTCCGTGTCCATCTCAGCTTCGACTTGAATATCTGGAACAATCTGCCTGGATTACACTGGGTTTCACTGCCTTTGGAATTGCTCTGAAATTCCTCCTACCATAAGTAATGCCAGATTCTCCCATAGCATAAAAACTAGAATCTAAATCTTTAAGCTTTATTTACAGTTTTTAAAGTCTTGCACATACAGCTTGATCATTTCAATAAAGTGGGATAAAATTTCTCAGTCTATTCTAATAAAGGCTTTTCCATAGGAAACCCTAATAAAACATAGGGCTTTCGATCCTGAGAGCCTAGTTTTTATTATATTTTCTCACTTGATCACTTTACTTTGCTTCAGTTAGCTTTTTCTTGTCTTCATTTTTTCCAGTAAGATATTTAGTCATCTAAAATCCAAGCTGATTGATAAGACAACTTTATCCAAAAATGAAAATTTCCTGGAACGTTTGCATTTATTTCCCTCATAGGTAACACCGATTTAGCAAAGACCTGTAATCCATTTTGACAGCACTAAAACTCTTTTCAACCCTTACACTTTGCAGGAAGCTCTGCGAAGATCTTACTATCTCATTCTTCTCTGTCTTAAATTCCATGAAACCGCTAACTGGAACAGTCTCCACTTTTCAGTCAAGGAGCACAGAGAATCGAATCCAAACCATCATCGCAGGGGCTGCCATCATAAACAAAGTGTGTAAAAGGAGACAGAAACCTTGGAAATATTTCCAGCACTCAGCACATCATGGAAACCTGGAAAGAAGCAGGCCAACTGCTTTGGTTCATATGCAGCTCTCCCATGTTGCTTTCAAAGGACTTCCTGCTCTTTAAAAAATCTCATATGCATCATGGAAATATTTAATGAGAGATTCACGTCACAGGGGCTACGTTAAGTGCAGACCTGTGTATTTTTCTGAGCCATAGGACTTTTTTCCAGGGCTGAGGACCCAACTCGGGGCCTTGTGCGTGCTAGGCAAGCACTCTGCCACTGAGCTAAATCCCCAACCCCTGAGCCATAGATTTTAGAGGTTTCAGAGTGTCTCTGCGAAGCACACACGCACACCCCAGCGTAAGAGCCCCGCCGGTGGGAAGCACCTGAAGCTTCTTCCGGGTCCTCTGTGCCCTGGCTTATCCAGGACACAGCAGAAATTGGGCAGAAGTGCCAGCGTTCAAAGCCTGGTAGGAATCCCCGCACGCGGTGACATAAGAGCGTGGCCCAGAGAGGCCAAGGAGTTCATTTCAATGCAGAGCTCACAACAGAACCCACTAATCAGAAAAAGACGCAAACGCAAGACTCCATTTGTTTAAAACTGGGCAACAATTCCAGAAACGAATCAGTAAGCTCTTTCCACTCAATACACAAATCTGTCATCATCAACCTAATCGCTGTCCTCAGCACACAATTACTAAGTGGCCACATCTGCACGATGTTGCACCAAACTCTCCCGAAAGCAAGTTGCTCTGTTCCTGTGGGACGTGGGCTTTGAATACAGATGCACGAAGAAGGACATCTGCATTGCTCGATATGAGCATACACACAAAAGCATACACATATCCACAGAGACTTGCACACACAAGGTGCACACTCACTCACTCGTACACACATGAACACCCTCGTACACAAACACACACTTGCATACATCTGATGAGAACAAATTTTTCTCCGTTTCTATATCAGGTTTTGTTATGAGGGATCAAGCATGATGTCTGTTTTACTGATACTTCTAGAACACAACATCTTGATATTCCTCAAGATGGGAATTTGACAGAAACACAGGTCTTACCATTTCACCACTAAAGCATTCAACAATGTACGCAGATTTCTACCCCTTTATTCAGTCAGATGCTAAGGGAAAGTACTTAGGTGGTTCAGTTCACAGTTGACTGATGCCACTGGAGTGAACAGAATCTTGGTGTTTCTTTTCTTTTGACCTTTCCTGCAACCTTAGGACCTTTCAACCTTTCAACTATTGTCTTTATTGGAGGGAATGAATCTGTGAGAACTTGTAGCATCCAATGTCCAGATGCAAGACAGGCCTAAAAGCCTTTGCAGGGTGTCCAGAAATAGCCATTATGAAAGAATCATGCATTATTAAGTGCATGGTACTGTTCCATCTCGAGGAGGAGATTTATTCTTCCCAGGTGGAGCTGGAGGAGGCATAGTAACTTCCAGATAGACCGGAAGCACTCAGAAATACAGTTCTGGAAGATACTTGCAGGGGTTGCTCATTCTCTCAACCTAAACCTTTCCCACAGAATGTATGTCCCCAATTCCACAACCTCCCCTCACAAGTCTGAGTCACCCCACCATGTTTACCACCTTGCAAACATTTAGCAAATCTGCTTTTGTTTTCCTGGACCACATTAATTATAAATTAAATTAAATGGAAGAAAAAAATACACCTGCCTTGGTGACTTCTTTGTCCCCAGCACCCAAGCTTGTGTCTACTTCATAGGAAGTGCTGAACAAATAATTATTGAGTTCATAAATCAATGAGATAAATGCTTCTCCAGTAAAGAGATTTAAAAATTTAAATATGACTTCCATGCTTCTACATATTCTATCACAAACCTTTGCCAAATTGTGAAAGATCATGAGGAATTTGCTCCATTCACATTTTCTCTCTGCCTTCTTCCAAAGAAATTTAGGAAACAGACAACCTACTGCCCAATCACCAGGAGAAATGCCCTCCTCATAGATCACTCCCCCTGGCAACCATCTGAGTGCTACCTGGAAGTTACTAGGCTTCCTCCAGCTCCACCTGGGAAATATAAATCTCTTCCTGGAGTTGGAACAGCACCACACACTTAATAATGCATGATTCTTTCATAATGGCTGTCTCTGGCCACCCTGGACAGGCTTGTAGGCTTGCCTTCTATCAGGTCATTGGATACCACACCTCCTCGCATATCCATTCCCTCCTAAATCTGTGCAGCTGCTGCCCTCCACCAAATCAGGAGCCAGGGAAGCAATGACAGGATGGGAAGCTTAGGATCAGAGAAGGCCATGACAACTCCTGTCCAAATGGAGGCTCAGGTGGGAGGCACAGTCTTCTTCCTCTCATTACTGTTACTGTTTCTCTAGCAGTGGTTAGGATCGTGCCATTGTGTGGGACACTGCAGGGATCAAAGGCTGTGTACTGAAGGGGCCAGGCAAAATCTCTCTTTTCATAGACTAAAACACTGAAGGAAACCGATATTCAGTTAAGAATGCAAAGCATTAAATAGTAATACTTGACATAAAGTAACAAACAAGGCGCTAGAAACATGTACCTGTGACTGGAGGCTCAGTTACAATCCCAAGGAAATCATCCCTTGGGTCTGGGGCTTGGTTCCCCGGATTTGGGAAACAAAAGTCAGGTCCCTGATCGGGCCATCTGTGCAGTATGGGGGAAAGGGGTGGAATTAGAGCTGCACTTTTCTAGGCTCAGATTCCCCAGAGATGCACCCTGAGAAGAAGACCCATATGCAAATTATTTATTAAAGAATTGCTTCCAGGAGAAGCCAATCTGCTGTGGGGAAGATGCAAGGTGGAGAAGGAATCATGGGAGTCCAGCTTCAGCTTCATTTCTCAGGATAGGCTGGAGGTGAACTTGACCCATAGTTTGTTTCATAGAGGGAAGGAAACTGGGCTTTCAAACGTCTACCTGGCATTCACGGTTGCTCTCCACCTAAGGCGCTTCTGGCTGTTGGAGCTCTCAGGGTAGACTGGAGCCTGAGAACAGTGCCCTGAGCCAGGCTGTGCCACTGGCCAGTAGAAGCAAATCCCCATCTGCTGATCAGGGTCATAGAGCCCCAAGGGATCAGAGGCAGTCTAGAGTGCAAGTGAAAGAGTGGCCAGCAGAGAGCCAGTGAGAGTTCACCTCAGGCGGAAGAAGGGGAGATGTTCAGCCCTGAGGGGGCAGCAGACCAGTGTGGTCCAGGGCCGGGACTTACCTGGATGGAGGGCATCCATAGGATCTGCAGAGGCAGGCATGGCTCGATGGCTGGGAGTTTAGATCTGGTTCTGCTGCAGTTCAGACATAGGCTGCATCCCTCAAAGATCCATGTGTCAAGGGCTTGGTCCCAGGAGTGGGACTTCTGGGAGGTGTTATGGACCTGTGGGAGGAAAAGCAGTAGGAGAGGGCCTTAGCAAAGTGGTTCGTGCTTCAAAGGATAGTGTAACCCTGGTCTCTCTTGACCCCTTGACTCATGATGTGAGCAGTTTGCTCAGATATGCACCCTGCCATTGCTACCTGGTATCCTCATGAAAGCCCCAAAGCAAAGATGCTGATTTGGAGGGGCCCTCCAGAACTCTGAGGTTAGGAAAACTTCTTGTAAGTTACTCACTCAGGTACTTAAGTGATGCAAAGCTGACCAAAACCTTCCAAGTATGACGGTGGGCTTTTGGAGGGCCTGAAACCTTTGCATTTCACTTTTTAATCATTTTGGCTACTAAGGGATTAGAACTTGAGAAACATCATACACATCACATATTCACAGAATCTGAAGTATTCCAAGTCCTCACTTTTATGCACTGTGGATTTAATTAAGATAAAGACTTGAAGTTATACAACAGTTGAGGTACTTTGAATGTATGTATATTTTTTAACTTCTATCTCTCTATAAATCAACTATCAACCAAACTATTACACAGGTTCGTCTATTCTGGTAATTACCTTGGAATCCTACCTTATTCCAAACTGTATTTATATATCAAATTATGAATAGGACAACCTTCTTGAATGCTAAGTATCTTGGAAATACTTGTGAAAATGCATAAATTGCCTTTTATGAATATTTTGATTTGATATATTGCAATACAAATGTGCAAGAGATTACATAATCTGACTCCTGGACCTCAGATGACATATTCTCTAAAAATTTGTAGAAAATAGCTCACTAAAGCTCTTTATAAGATCAGGCTAAATTACATTATTAAAATAGGCTGAATTCCATTAAAGCTTAATATTTGGAAGTAATTATATAACTATGCCCTGTCTGTGTTCTCTAACAGAAATGTGTGTGTGCATTTTTTTTCATGGACGTATGGATACTCTTGGGTTAACTGCTCTTTCTTCTCTGCCACATACCAGCTTATTTTGACATGAACTTCAGTCTTTCTCCAGCTCTGCTACCATTATTTGAGAAAGGTCAGAAGGCGTTTCCATGACAATTACTCTACAATGGCCATCTGTGAGGGACTGGAAGTCACTACTGCTTTGTGACACGTCTCCATTACAAACAATAGGTCATGTCAAATATGCATAGTGTAGGAATATTTAATTGCTTTAACTGGTACCAAATTATATACATTGTTTTAAGTATAACTGAAACGAAAACTTTCTCACACTTCATCTTTTATATTTCAATACCCATGTACTGAAAAGGTCTGTCTTATGATTAATATTCATTTTCTCCACTTAAAACATATTTACGTGTTTAAAAACCAGCTTGCACTAGCTTGTTTTCTTAAAGTTTACACTAGGGGGTTGATTTTCTGTATTATAGTGAAAACACATCATTTCTTCTCCCACAATTTTCAATAGGGTTAATCAAAACTGTATTTTAGGATGCTTCTGCCTTTCCTTCAAGCTAAAATAAAATACTGAAGACATAATAAAAAAAATGTGCCAGAGGCTGTCTTATAAGCAACAGTCCCTTATTTCAACTTGTGCATTTAAAGCTGTTCCTCGACCTTGTCAACCTTATTTTGAACTTGAATCAGGCCTCCTGCATATGAAAATAAAACACATGCAAATAAAAATTTGAATCTCATGAAAATGGCTCTCATCACTTGGATACTTAAGCCTGCTAGATTGTTCTTTCTCCACACATACAAAAATAGGTATGGAGATCACAGTCCAAAAATGAAGATGAAGGGGACTCAGTCCTACATTCCAGTTATAGCTAGCATTCCAATCCTTTTCTCTAGTTTGTCAGCAAACTAAAAAAGCAAAAGTCTTTTTAAAGATATAATAAATTTAAAATTTCTATGTTTATTTCCTTAATTATCTTTTTTCTTATATTTTGCAGTTTAAAAATCTAGATTTGTCAAAAAACGTTTAATTGAAACTTTTTAGAAAACATGCTTGTTACTGAAAAATTAATCAGCAAAATCAGTGAGCTAATTTTAATGATGATTACTATTTTAATGGGTGAATATTTTTAGCTCTATCTGGAATGCAAAAATGCTTTCTGACTTGGTGCGATTTAAAGTTGAGTACAAACTGTGTTCTGCCATATCTAACAAGCACAGCACATTATCTTAATTCAAATTAGAAAGATATTTATAGAATAGACTAAATGCTGCTGCAGTACAGGTAATGAATAAATGATGCAGGAGACAAAATTCTGGTGAGTGGGTAATGAGAATGTCCCTTCAGTGGCTGCAGCCAGTCTCTGTCCTGCTGAGAATTGCAATGATTTAACTCTAGCCTATTATTCTTATTTTACGAAGAAAAAATATATCTGTCAATTTAGGTTAGGACTGCAAACTACTGTATTATACCTGGTGGGGTATGTTTATGACACTCGTTAATCAAAAACGAGAGCTCTGCTTCCACTATTTAGTCAGAGCAGAGAATGGAATTTTCCATAGAACATCACGTTATGAATTGCTATGACTCATAATATGTTCCCATAAATAAGCCCTCTATGAAAAGTGTATTGTAATAGTCGCTGTGTGGAATATCCTTCCCGATAGTTTTTGACCTCGGAATCTGTTATGTGAACTATATTTTCTGTCGTTTGTTTTCACAGTTGAAGCATTAGATGAAACCATAATATTTACTGCTGCACATTTGTCTGCTGTCGGTATGATATATTGCAAGGCGGCATCCTGGTACGATGGTGAGGGGCACAGAGAACTCAGGATGGGAGAGTGTCAGGGTCCATTCAGAGTGTTGGCTAAGCAGCCAAAAAGTAAGTCACCCTGAGCACCCTGGTTAGTATTTGATTAATTTCGTTGAAGTATTTTCAAAGGAAATTACCACTTTAGAGATTAGCCTCATGGAATTAGAGAATAATGATAATAATTACTATCATCATCTTCCACAACAAGCATAAGGCATGCTTTGTCTCTACCCAGTTATCAGTGACAGTTCCTTCTCTCCTTGGCATCTGCTGTTGGTCAAAGATGATGACCTTCAAGACAGAGGACATCTCTTTACCATTCTGTCCTGCTTTTCCCCAGGACACTGTGGATAAGAGAACAGTTAGAGCATTTGACTCCAGTGGCAACTAGCCTGAAACCAAAAGTATTTCATCTTGGTCACTGGCATCCATCACCCAGCTTTAGAGGTATCCACTACTGTCCAATGTAACATCTGCCCGGACATGGTCCCTGGAAAGGACTGTGTGGCCCTAGTCTTCTCTTCTGTGGCAAGAATGGATGAAATTAAACTGGAAACAATGATTATCCTTTCTCTGACAGACATTTTTGTTAGCAATGTCCTCTACTAAAAATGTTTCTTTAACCTTTTATTCTACGTGAAATAGCTACCTTATTAGATGAATGCTCAATTCCATTTTCAGTGCTATGATTTTATGTCTCTCAAAATATCTCATTATTTGCAGAAAATACCACATGGTCACTACTCTGAAGGGTTTCTTTCTTTGCATGCTTTGAACATAACCCTTATATCTATTAGATGCTATATATACTACACAGGGAAGTGTACTCAAATTTACCTGCCTGGACCTACCTTCCAGATAAAAATTACTTTTATACACCATAAAAGGGAGGTTTTATTCTACCTAAACACTTATCTACCAGCAAATGATGATATATTTTTTATATATATATATACACATATTAAATAAACATAATATATCAGAATGAGACCTTGGATTGAAATATGAGGGTAGATTTCAGTCTTTGTGAAAACAGAAAACGGAATGCAATGAATTTTCTCCCCTTCTCCCCTCCTACATAAGGACACATTGTTTTCCCAGCACAACAGCAGAAAGTTCATATAAGATACAGAGAGGTTCTGAGACCATTCTTACTGAGCTCTCCTGTGTTTGACTTTTCTCGTGGAACTTTTATGCACAAGGTGTGCTGAACACAAGGATCATAAATATTTATATAACAAGACATCTTCTTGCGTTAGGAAAACCTGTTTAACAGTACTGGCACCCAGCTGCTCACCTGCCATCCTAAAGTCTTTGATAATAATCCCTACTTGCTGCGTTCCATTCCCTCCTTTGCATTTTCTTGTTCTTTCATGGGATTCTCACTTCAGGAGTTCAGTTAGCTCAAACTGACTTGTGATTCTCAAGATCATTCACAAGGATGTTTCAGCTAGTCAGAATGGAGCCTCTTTTCACACAACTCCACAACCAACCTCCTGAGCAGGGCACTGCAGAAGTTCTCATACTCAGACTTCTAGTCCTTTATCTGCTTGCTTTCTTGAACCCCATGTTTCCTCCTCTTTCCACATGTGTTGTTGTTATGTTCCCGAATTTCTTTCGGTCCTTACAGTTTGTTGGGACACTCCCATCACTGGCTGAGTTCATCCCAAAGTCGACCTTGAGACAGGGTTCGGTTGCAAGGATTTAGTAAAGAAAATCCTTCAGGAGAAATCAGTTGGTAAGTGAGTAGGTGGCTCTGGCCAGAATTGCTCAGGCAAAACTCCACGTCCAACCTGGAAGACCTGGAGTTTGTTCCTCTTGAAGATGCGTGGGGTTTTTGCGTACTGTACCTGGACAGTACTGGGAGGAAAGCAGGTGAAGGATGTGTCCCCCCAGGCTCTTCAGCAGTTATTTTGGCAGCAGAGAACAGAGGAGTAAAGACCTGTACAAATTGCTGGCACAAAAGACCAAGGAGGTTGGAAAGGTGTAAAAACTGAGTCTGCAGATGTTCTGCTGTTACATTTCTTAAAATAATAAATCCATTCACCCTGCTCCTTGTTTATTAAGTAAGTGCGGTCACAATGCTGTATTCTACTCTGTGTAGCAGGCGTGCGATAGGATCTTCTGGAGTTCCTCATGTGTAATATACATCATCTCTCAGTGGTGGTTGAGTTCACAGCACTCCTTAGATGAAGATTTGCCCCAACAATTGAAAAATGAGGGAAGAAGATATTCCCCTGAACATTAGTCCAGCCCTCACTACCTGATAGACAAATGGCATGAATTAAAGGTTAGGCTGTGTGTGTGTGTATGTGTATTTTTAATTTTTTTTCCAAAAAGAAGGCAAAAAAGAAAATGAATAGAAATAGCAAGTCATGAGTTTTATAATTAGGTACTTAGGATAATCTTAAAAGTTCTGAAGTCAGAGGTACAAGAAAATGAATAACATCTTAACATACGTTGAGGCTCTTCTATGTAAGTTAGTGTGTGGAAGGGACATGATTCCATTTCCAGAACTGTCTT
The DNA here is from genome assembly GCA_004027875.1 of Aplodontia rufa. Lineage (NCBI taxonomy): Eukaryota > Metazoa > Chordata > Mammalia > Rodentia > Aplodontiidae > Aplodontia > Aplodontia rufa. The sequence continues at coordinate 22,567 of PVKS010000031.1, read as the reverse complement.
GTGGTTGAATTAGCTCTTTACATAAAGTACACCACTTGTCCAAACTCATGTAACCTACAAAGAATGAAGCTGAGTTTCATACTTGAAGTTTTTCTCCTTCTAAAATGGTAGGTGTGTCTTATAATTTATGTTGGCATATTTATGTTATCATATAATAATAAAGGGGTAGAAAAATAGGCATTCAGTGGTGTGGTGGAAAAATATTACTTAGAAGTAAGTCTTTGAAAATCTGTTATTTTCCTTTTAATTTACTAAAAAAAAGGTAAAGAAAAGAAAAAAAAAATCTTAACCAGACACTTTGGATTACTCAGTCTGTCAAATAATCAATTCACGTTAGAATGTATTAAAAGTATGTGTCTTTACTATAAAATAGAACATACATCAAGTCATGATTAACATTATGTTACACACTTATACAATGGATACATTTTTATTCATTCAGACATGCATTTATTTAGCAAAGATTATTAAGCATAGACTATGGCATCTGGGAATAGAAAGATGATTATGCAGAATCTCTACCATCAAAAGAGCTTCTTAGGTAGTAACTGGAGTCCATTGAGTTCAATAATATCCTCAAGGACTAGACAGAAGATGTGTTTTATGAAATGGGAGCCTGAATAGTAGAGTGACCAGTTCTACACAGAGCTCAGGAAAGGCTTCTTACTGGATGAGTGTTTAGAAACAAAAGACCATGATAATATTTTTGTTTCCAGGATAATTACCATACAGACAACCTAGGCTAAAAGATGGAGGCAATGAAATTGAACTCAAGACTCCTGTGAATCTAGGCCAAGTGCAGGGTTAGTGAGAGCCCAGGCCCTAGCAGGGGAGGAGAGGATGTGGGTGGGTGGATGAGAGAGCAATTGTGACCATAAAATTAAGATCTGGTTGTAAGTGGAAAGAAAATGGAAGGAAAAACAGTGGAGACAGCAAAAAAACTCCCTTGTTAATGGAACATATTCATAATAAGGACAAGAGGTAGGGAGGGGTGAGAGGTTAGGAGTTCAAAGTACTTTCACGCAAGTTTCCATAAATCTAAAATTGAACTCATAATTATAAAAAGAAATGATGTTAGCATGTAATGATTAGAATATATGTGGCTGGAGCAGTAGCTGGGTGGTTACTGCACTTGCCTGGCATGTGCGAGTGCAGGAGTTCAGACCCCAGCACCACGTACACAACGAAGTCTCGGAGCAACAACGAAGGCCACATGAAAACTAAACAAAAATTGCTTCTCTCTCTTTCTCTCTTTCTCACTGTCCCTATCTCTTTTAAAAAAAGAATATATACTTAAGTTATGATCCTAAACTTACAGCCTGATTAATGTTTTAATTTATAGAGACCTACATTTGGTTTTGTGCTTCTCAGCTGCTATAGAAAAGAAAACATGGGGTGTCTAATGTTATGTTGTGTTGTCACATAGAATACTGTATTTAGCTTTGCAATTCTCAGACTTCAACATGCAATGACTGTTTTGAAACACAAGTTGAGCCAAAAAAAAAAAAAAACTTACTACAAGTTGAGTTTTTAAAATTTTGTTCTTTTTTTATAGTAATGAAACAAAGAAAAAGAATGTCCAAGTGACTTAACCATGATCTCCTTCCAAGTGTGAAGAGAAGCTGGCAGTGAAACAATTCCTAGGGTCCAGAACATTCCTTGCTATGGGTTGAGGGTAAGGCCTGGGGCCAAGCTGAAGAACTCACTGATTATGTTTGTCCCACTCAGCTGCCCGCGATCCTGAAGGCCAGCCAAGGGGAGAATGGTCAGCAGACCCACAAACACAAACCACCTGATGTTTTCCTCCTTTAGTTGTCTATGGCTACCGACAGAGGGGGATTTGCGTCTGCAGCAGCACCTCCCTACTGTACCACTGCAGTGAGCCACTGCAGACCACAGTCAGGATCCAATTTCAGACAAATATTTCTCCCCTTTAATTGCTACTGCTGACCCTGGAGCTGGGGAGATGGAAAACAGAAACATGAATGGTGGCCAAAAAGACTCATGGAGGAATGGCTTTGCTTGGTATTTTATTCCTCAAACAAGTGTGACTCTCAGCTGTTTGCAGGTGGGTGAGGTACCCTGGGCCCCATCAACCCCAAAAAGTGACACTGATGGGTACAGAGGACTGACTCTTCCTCTGCACTGGGGCCACATGTTCTTATTCACGAGATGGGACATGTTACTAGCATTGGAGAAGGTCTTTGGCCCCAATCCGAGTAGAAAGCAGGTTATTAACAGTTTGTTCTTTTTGATGGTACAGAAATCTTGTCAGCATATAGATCAGGGTCCCTGATCCTCCACCTCATTGGCAATTTGGAGTCCAATAATTCTCGGTTGTGGGGAATTTCCTGTGCATTGTACGATATTTATAACACCTAGTGGCTTTTATCCATCAGGAGCCTATAACAATCTCCCTTTAGGGTAAACAAATGTGTCTTTGGGTATTGCTGTATATCCTCTGGTGAGGGTTGAGGGGAAACAAAAGGGATCCTCACTTGATAATGGTTCATGAAGGTGATGTCCTTAATGTTATGGAGATTTATTTTGTACAGAGCACTTCCTAACTTCCTTTATCACTTTTTAATTAGTTGCTGCCCTGCAGAGCCCAAAGACATAATGGACTGGATTTTTAATTCTGTGATTTCTCCCTCCATTTGCAAATAAATGAGGGTTGGTATCCATCCATTCAACACAGCACTGTGGAGGGTATGTTTCACCAACCCAGTCCCCTGAAGAGCCTCCCATGTTTCCTAAATCCAATCCCTGGGGAGCTCCTGCTAACATAAGCTCCATCTAGGAGGGGGAAAATTGCAGCAGAATAGTTCCAAAAAGAAGGCCAAACTGCATGATTCCTTTTGGAAGAGTATTTGATAAAGTGAGCCCTATTTTATAAATTCACATTTTTATTTTTATCCAGGACTCTGATGGTTCCACTAGAGATAAATGATTCTTTCTCAGAGGGGAAATAAGAAGCAGTTTAATCTTGGTCTTCTATTGCTTGAAACTATTTCACCTGTGTGAACTTGTTTCATATTTTAAGCTACCAAGAAAGGACTAAAGAATTTAACAAATTCCCATGTGACCTCACATTGCTGGTAGAAGAACTTATAATTTTTAAAAATTTCTCCTTTATGAACATTCAGGACTGTCTACCATAAGATAGATTTCACTGTCATTCTGTCTCAGTTTTGTCCAAAACCATTTATGTTCATGTGTTAGTTTCTCTAAAACACTTGCGTTGAGAACTTTTTTCTAGATATTATGCTAAGCACTAGGAATAATTCTTTGAACATGAAGGATAAGGGCAGTCCATACATACAACTGACAGAGTTGTAGAAAGTAATTTCAGATAACTGGTGACTGAAATATGGCAGTACAAGGGCTGACGTGGAAAATGCAGGTGTTTCCATGAGTGGGGCAAATGGCCTGGCATAGGACCAGGAAAGGCTCACATGGAAGCAGCATCCAAGCCAAGGCACAGGAGACACCAGCAAGATGATGTTGGGCAAGTGTGTCTTAGTCAGAAGCACACTCCTTTCAGGAGCATGACAATAAGATCCCTGTGTCTCCTGACTAGGCAATTAGACAGAAGAGGAGACACTGTGACCTTCGGACACGATTCAGTGAAATGTAACATGGTACAGCCACAGGTAAACATTAAGAAGTTTCCTCAAAAATATTAAAAATAGCATTAAAGATTAAGCTACTTCTTCTGTGTACATATCTTAAAGAACTGAAAGCAGAACAGGAAAAAGTTATGTGTATACCCATGTTTATAGCAGCACTGTTCACAATAACTAAAAGCTGGAAGCAAACCAGGTACATGTTGGTTCATTTAACATAGCCAGCAACTCCTGCTATTTTTTTCTTTTTTCTTTTATTTTTTCTTTCGCTAATAACTATCCCAATGAGTATGAGATGACATCTCACTTGGGTTTAGAATGGAGTAGGGGAGTTAAGTGATAATTTCATCATGGAAATGCCTTCAGATTACAGCATGGAGAAGTTCTTAAAGGACTATTCAAATGAATGCAAGGACAACAGATTTTTCTTGAAGCAAGAGATAATGCCATGGGGGGCAGGGTTTGGTAGCAGAGATTAAAATGACCCAAGATGATACATCACAAGGAGATCCTAAGTATGCAGGAGGATATGAATTCTGCAAGCCCAGAAGAGATTTTCTGAGCTATTCTAATACATTAGAGAGGCACTGACACTCCATTGACAATAGAAATAAAGTGAGCAAAGGAGGAGAACTTCAAAAGAGAAGAAAGAAGACCTGAACTCCATGACTCAGCATGGAATCCATCTATGCTGCAAGAATAGGGAAAGGAGGTTAAGACGGCTAGACCAATGATGTAAATAGAACATATGAGCATGTGGCTCATATGCCTACTACTAAGGGAAGCAAGGACTTCATAAAAATGAGGAATAATCAAAAGCAATAAATGCCCTTGAGGGGTCGTTTAAGATAGATAAAAATGGTTATTGGTTTTGTAGGCAGGAAAGTCACTGGTGATCTAAGACTCAGATATATTAGTGATGTTAAGTAGGTGGAAATAAGGATAGTGAATTAAGATGTGAGAAGACGGTAATGAGTTAGAAGTGGAATACAGAGCACATGTTTTTGAGAAATCTGCCTCAGACAGGGAAAGATGAGTCTAAGTAAGTCAAGAGGGCTTTTGGTTGCCTGATTTTTTTCCCAGATAACATGATAGAGATATATTTTGAAAATATAAACTAATAGTGCTTCCATAGAAGAAGGTAAGATGTGAGGAAAATAAAGGAAATGGAGAGTTAGTTATTTGAGGCCAAGCGATGCAGATAAAAGGGGGCTGTATTGAGAAATACGCTTTCTAACCCTGTTTCAGGAGGAATGCATTTTGAGGGGAAGGAGAAAAGGAAAGGGACTTCCATGTGGCTGTCGCTTTAGGACCAAGAAGATCACATGGTGTCTGCTCACTCTCTTCCAGCGCTGATGTCCTAGGACAGTTCCTTCAGAGCTTGGTGAGGTGGAGAGAACTGAGATGGTCTTTAGACATCCTTGACTCTTCTGCGATACGACAGCAATGCTGCTCTTGCCCAAAGAGTAAGAAAAGGCAGAGCCACGCTGAGGGGCTTGCTGTAGGTGTTGTGCAAAATGACAGATCTGCAGGGAGGGCTGCTAGGCTGAGAACCGAATGGGGGTCAGATCTAGACTCCAAGGTGTAAGATCTGATGGTGAGGGCCAAGAACGGACTAAGAGAGACCAGGTATACCACCAAGTCATGAGAACAGACCAATTTCACCAGCTGCAGAAACAGAATTAAACATTACTAGCACATCCGACAGGAAGGAAAATGATCATTTTCATGGAGCGCCAAGGATCCAGGGACCAGCAAGAGAGTTATGGGATCCTGTACAAGGCTCTCTTCCTCACCACCCAAGATTCTGCAGAAGTAATGAGAGACTGACTTGCCCAATAGGACCATGTGAAACTTTAAGGAAATTTTAAAATTTAGGATTAGTCTTAACTTTCCAGATTAATTACTGGGGGGAGTCCAGATCCACTTTAAATTAATGAATGTTTTTATTTTTTACATTTCTAAATGTCACATGATTAATTTTTTTACCTCAGCAAAATGAGACAGACACACACACTTCATTAGTGAGGATGATGCTAGTAAAAGACAGCTGATGAATATAAAGAGAGAAGAATTTCAACCATGATAGGATGAGGCTAACTACTGGAAAGTTTATAAGTTGCATTCTAAGCCATCGCCCTCCTCCCCCCAAATGGTCTTCTAAACAATTTGAGTCTTTCCAACTGGGCTCTTTTTTCATCTTGGCTTTAATGCTGTTTGCCTTTTCCTAAACAAACACTTTAAGTACTTCTGGCATAATCAGCTCCTGCAGAAGACATTCTGCTTTCTGTCTCCACTGCTTAGAAAGTTTCTGTCAAGGGAATGTTGACCACATCAATCTGCAATAGTAGCGTCTTCCTAGAAGAAGAATTGTTTTTTTTTTTTTTTTTTTTTTTTTAGAGAGAGAGAAAGAGAAACAGAGGATCAATTTTGTTTAGTTATTTTTAATTTACAATTTCTTTTATTAAAAGGGGCACAGACTTCAGGAAATCACAAAACAATATATTGAGAATTACCATTGGAAAAATTTTATGGCCATTCATTTTTAGTTGCAGCATGTTCCGATAAATAAGCTAAGTTTTTCTTTTGTTTGTTTGGAGTTTGTGTGTGTGGTGTGTGTGTGTGTGTGTGTGTGTGTGTGTGTGTGTTTATTAGTTGAATGTGGACTTACAATTGAGGGGGAATCATTATCAAGCAATCAAGAGTAAATGTATTTTTACATCGTTAGCCAAGGCTGATGCCACAGTTTCCCCAGTGGCTTTCATTACTCTGCCACTTCATTGTTTACGTGGTGGTGCTAGGGCTCAAACCTGGGTCTTCGCGCATGCCAAGTGTAGCTATCGCCGCGGCCCTAGAAGCAGACATTTTTTTTTTTTTTTAAGAGAGAAGGAAAGTGAGTGAGAGAGAGAGAGAGAGAGAGAGACAAAGAGAATCAATTTTTTTCACATGGCTTTCACTGCTCTGACACTTAGTTGTGTACACGCATGCTGGGGTTTGAACCCATGTACTTGTACATGCCGGGCAAGCTCGGTAACCATTGAGCCACTGCTGCAGCCCCTAGAAGCAGATTTTTAAATGATCTCCTCCATCAAAATGCTGGCAGTAGGGAGGGATCCTAAGGGGCTCTGCACTTTGACTGCTCCACCACCTGCATTGCTGCTCTACGAGTTTTCCCAGGTCATGACCTTTTGGGTGTTCAATCTCAAAGATGAAACCCAGAAAATCCCAAGTGATTATTGCTCAACTTTTCCTGATCCTAGATTTCTATTCATTCTCTGCTTTTAGTAAGAAGTCTCCCATTCCTTCACCTTCAAACCCCATTACTTCAGTGTTCTTCCGGCCACAGACCAGTAAAGAAGTGATCACCCAAATCAGGCTACATCTGTATAATTCATCCCATCCCCTTATGTGACACGTCATGCAGTGAATACCCCTGAAATCAGAACACGAGCAATGAGGATACTCAAACTCTGCATATGACAACGTTTTGTTATTCATTATAGGTCAATAAAACATTGACATCAGACGTTATCACCCACACAAGCCACGTGCCTATATATACTATCCTAAAAATATTATGTTGTTGGAAATGGTAATGATTTGAAAAAGTATCATATTATAAAAACATATTATTTTCTGAAAAATATTATATTCTGAAAATCCCTTTTGAAAGAGAAACTAGCATTTAATAACAGTGTACTCTTTTAAAATAATATTTTCAGATGACTTAAAAATATCCATTAAGCTGAAGTAATTAGAACACCTTAGGAGAAAGTCCTCAGATGTTCAATCAACATTCTATATAGTAGGATCCTAAAAATAAATATGAAGAAAAACAAGAATCCACTTTGCATTACAGTGTAGAATGTGGAATGCACAGACGGTGATAAGACGTGAAAGAAAATTGATAGCATGGGTAGACCGTGCTGTGGTTCTCTAAAGTCTCACCTGGACTAAGATGAATGACATTTCGCAGAACTCTCTTTTCTGTTTCCAATGACCTTGGGCCACAATTTGTTTCAAGTGGGGAAATGCGGAGCATGCACTTAAAAAAAAATCTTGCACACATTGTCAACTCCCTCAGTTGGTGTTGAGGTTGCAACTCCTTCAATTAATTTGATTTTGGAGCCTGGTATGTACATGTACTTATCTGCATGGCAAAGCATCCCAGCTCAGCAGAGAACTCTCCTAAGCAAGGACCAAGGTGACAATATCAAACATGGGCTGCTGTCTCTCTATATGGACCTTGGCTTGTGCTTTTGATTCTAGTTCGTTCTTGCTCTCCTCCACTTTATCCCCCTTTTTTTAAGATAGAGAGTGAGAGTGACAAAGAGAGAATAGACTTTATTTGTTTTTTTCATCTGGCCTTTGCTTCTCCAAATATTAGTGGTGTACGTGGTGCTGGAGTTGAACCCTCACACATGTCAGGCAAGCACTCTAACCGCTGAGCCACCGCTCCAGCTTCCTCTGAACCCATCTTGCCTTCCCAGGTGCCTGTTCTGTGGACAGCATCAGACACAAGACCCAGTCTTGACAAAAAAAAGGAAAGAAAAAAAAAATTATCACGTTTGATAATTTGAGATAATTGTTACTAATACTTATTAGAGCAGAGTTCAGGGTGATCAACATGTTTATTGACTTAGACCATCTTAATGAAAACAGGGAGTATCGTTGGGTTGTTTGGTTACTTCTAACTGTACTGGAGAATTTGGGAATGAAAATAATGAGCTCTCAGCCTTGAATCTTTAGATCAAGGTCTGCCTATGTAGGAATCCCAAGCTAGACGCACACCTTATAATCCCTGCTACTGAGGAGGCTGAGGCAGGAGGACTGCAAGTTCAAGGGCAGCCTCAGCAATTTAGTAGGACCCTCCCTATCTCAAAATAAAAAGTAGAAAGAATTTGGAATGTAGGTCAGTCTTAGTGGTAAAATACTCTTGGATTCAATTTCTGTACCACACAAAGAAAAAGAAAGTGGGCTGGAGCAGTGGCTCAGCGGTTTCGGCGCTTGCATGAGGCGCAAGCATGAGGACCCGGGTTCAAATCCCAGCACCACATACACAACTGAGTGTTGGAGCAACTAAAGCCATGTGAAAAATTAAATTAAGTTGTTTCTCTCTTTCTCTGTCTCTCTCACTGTCCCTCTCTCTTTAAAAAAAAAAAAGAAAGAAAGAAGGAAAGAAAGACAAAAGCTTATTGATTGGCTTTGGAAGAAATCCTATTTCCTGTAGCCAGAGCATCAAGGTTTCTGAAATAATTTGGAGCATTGTTTGGGGTGGCAGACTTATAGTTAACATTGAATCCAAAACTTATTAAGGTCTCATTCACTAAAATGAAGACATTCCTGGGAAGGAGAGGGATCTGGTAGGAGTGGGATGACATTTGGGGTGGGGACAAATGAGACAATTCTGATGAAGTTTAGGATCTAGAGTGGCAGCAGCCGGCATTTCTGTCCAAGGAAGTTCGTCCCTTCCTAATGTGTGCCAGGTGGGATGGTACTTGCCGGGAAGCCATACTAATCCTTATGAAAGTCTACACCCATTACTCTCCTTCCATTTAGATCTATAATTAGACTCCAGTCCCAGACTTGTGATGGAGTGTGACACACACCCAAAGAGGTTTGCGTGATCTGTCAAGTAATATGAACAGAAGTTGAGGGTGGAGGGAAAAAGTGGCAATATATCCAAAGGACCAGGATTAAGATGGAAAGAATAGAAAGTTGGATCATGCTCAATGTATGGAGCAGGGTTTACTGATTCACTGTTGTAGCTTGAGGGATAGGAATGGCTCTAACCTTTGTTTAGTTGGTTGCCTGAGGCATGGGCACAGAATGAAGAGGAAACAACACATTCTTGGTACACAGAGAAAAGCAGTAAAAAATTTAGGGAGGTTGAAGTGCAGGAGTGGATTGAATACAGCAGAACTGCTCTTGCATCCAGTCATGTCCTTCCCCTCAGCGTTGGTCTTCACTGCAGGCTTTCTAATTTATTTATTTAATTTTTGGAGGGTGCATACCAGGGATCGTACCCAGGGGCACTTAACTGCTGAGCAACATCCCCAGCCCCTTCTTTTCTATTTTTCAGTTTGAGACATGGTCTCACTAAGTTGCTCAGGGCCTCTCTAGGTTGCTGAGGCTGTCTTTGAACTTGCAATCCTCCTGCCTCAGACTCCTGACTCGCTAGGATTATAGGCGTGTGCCACTGTGCTCGGCAGGTTTTGTTATTATTATCTACCAAGTTACCAACCTAGCTGAGAATTCACTGTGAACTGAGAATTGTGTTACCCCCGAGGCCATACTGTTTGCTTAGTTTTCCAATGATTTTCTCACGTTATTATAAATCACAAAGATGGAAGGAGTGACTCATTCCTAATTTTCTGGTTTGAGAAAGAAGTTCATTTAAAAGATGTTTTTATATATTATTTTTTAATTAAGGAGTTGAGTTATTATACAATCACAAATGCATATAAAGTAACAATATAATATGCTAATGTTTTTAAACCATAATAACCCACGTATTGCCTATACCCCAGTCTCTTGATTCCTCTATATTCCTAAATAAGATTATGTATTTTTTTGAAATGATAAAATAGCAACTATATATATATAACTATCCCTTCAGATAACTGAACAATTAAGATAAAAATAGACCCTGGCCATTGAGAAAAGAAGTCTATTATCACGTTTTAAATCCTGATAAGGTGTAATATCATACAAACTAAGGTATTTGTAGAGATGTATTGGGAAGAAGGGAGGAAGGATAAGGGTGGGTAATTGGTGGGGGGGGACTCTTGGTGGTAAATCTAATTCTCAGAATTTATATATATTATATTATTTTATTAGAAGCTTGTTTGTTCAACAAATAAATTTCTGAATAAAAAAATAGATCACTAGTAGATTTATTCAGTGATAAGCAATGCATTTAACAATATCTAAGGATTAATATTAAGCAAAACAGTTCAAGTTACAAACCTAAAACAAGTAAAGTCATGAAGAATAGGTCTGGTGTAAAAATACATCATAGCCTACATTATATAGGGTAAGTGAGATGTGTGGGAAATGACTTCTATGAAAGGGCAGAGATTTTTTGAGAAAAGATCATTCAATTTCCTCTCTCCAAGCTGTCTTTTTAAAATAACACTACATAACACACATTCTGACACAGCTCTGCATGACTCAAAGGCCCTTCTTAGAAGACCAGACCACATTCACAGGGACTGAATCACCTCTAACCTCCGGACTTGGTGAGGATTACTAATCAGGACGTGTTTTCATTCCTCAGATAGTATGGGAAAGTTCTGATTTGGACAGTCAACCTAACATTCAGTCGATTATACCACTGCTCGCCATGCAAACGAGTTTGTTTTTCTCCTTTTCTCATGTCTCGCCCATCATGAAAGACAACCTAAGGTAAAAATTATATGTTTCCCGGTATAAATAAGAACTCCCTATTTCTAGAAAATAAAAGATGATCCTGAAATGATGTTTTAAGAAGAAAGAACAAAGTAACTCATAACAGTATGTGAAGTGTTCGCCCACGTTTGGATCTCCTAGAGGAATTTCAGCTCTGAGGGATACCATATCCTGTGAGTTAATTAGGCCAGAAAAACATTTCCTCTTCCAAGATCAGGGAATAAGTTTGGTGTAAGTCAAACAAAATTCAGCACTTTTCTTCTGATAAGAAATTCGCAAATGAAAGCACATAACACTAGCACTTAATCCTAATCTCAAATTCATGCATAAACATGGGATTGTGATGCTTGTTTTGTTATTCTATATGACACCATAAAAACATGTGTTGCTTGAAAATGACTCTAATGTAGTAGGAAGACAATGAAGCATGAACTCGCGGAAGTCCAGGGTCGGCTGCTTATTTTCAGCTTGACTGTAGCTGTCAATTTCTTTGCTTGAAAAATAAGGATGGATAATGTTTATCTCAAGTGTGAATAAGACCAGCTCATGTAAACGAATAATTTTTAGGTCTTGAGAACTTTTAAGTGGGATTGCTGTGAATAACAACAAATGCGGAGCTGTCATGCCTGCCCTGAACTCCAAAGGGACAGATTTCTGTAGCTCACCAAGTGTTTCCTTAGTGACAGGGACCAGATGATAAGGAATTGTGATGGCTTCCTGTGAGGGATGTCTTTCCCTCAATTGTATGCTGAGTGGCATATTAAATTTTAAGCGAAGTCCTCACTAACAGTCATGTCTTTCCCTGGGGATTTGGCTCATCAGCCCCAAAATGGTGATCATTGTGTTGGGTAGGTTGACCTTGCAAGTCTCTGCCTCCTTTGTCTTCTTAACTTCACTTATGATCTCTAACTCCTGGCCAGACTCCTGACCTATTAAGTCATACAGTAGAGGAAGGAACTCTTGCCTGTGAGCCTCATCTTCCAGGTGCACCCATGCTGCACACACACATGCAGAAGGAGACATCCTGGTGGGAAGTGACCACATGTTTTGGTCATATTCAAACTCCTTTTGACAAAGGCAAATGCTGCAGGTGTTCCCCTGAAATCATCACTGCACTGACCTTCAGTAGACAAAAGCAAAACAAAACAAATCATATTATCGTCCATGTCATCTCCTAGGTTCCTCTGAAGGTCTTTACTTTGGGGGTTTTGGAACTTCATTTCACTGACAGGTTTTTTAAATAATCAATCCGTAGAGGCAGCAATTAATAGTAACAATAAAAATTGCAATCCTTTTCCTAATTTCCCCAACTTTCCAGACTCATTTTGTGGTTTTTCAATGGCAGGTGGTAGGGGTGGGGGGTGCACAATAGCTGACCATTCTGGACTCCTGGATACAAACTGATTTCCCTTCTGTTCTCCTCCAGTGTTGCCCCCACCAACCCCTGCCTCTAATTGACTCAATTAATCTGTGGGCAGTTTGGCTCATTTTTGCAATTTTAGCTTAGAGGAAAAAAATGCTAAAACAAACAAAAACAAAAGCTGAAAATAAAATAAAAAATAAACTGAAGCATAGCAAATAAGTAACATAAATAAATAAATAAACACACAAGACTCCTGGTGCTTTCCGACTGGGATATTAGAAAACAGCCTTGATCCCCAAATATCTGGCTATTGGCCCAGCAGTCAGGAGAGATGGGAATAAACCCCTGGGGCCACATCTGGGAGTGAAAGTGTGTGAATGGAACACAGCTGGCCTCCCACACAACAGGAATTCCACCAAAAGTATGTGCCCCGTATGGGAGGACTGAAAAAAAATGTGTTTAGAATATCACTAAGGAAACCCAGATACATTATCTCAGCCAGAAGACAGCAGAAGTAGTGACGGTCTCCAAATGACTAAAACAGAGACTAAGAGAACAGGCTGTAATGAGGTTGTCGAAGCAGGGAAATTGAAACAAACAAACCAAAAATCAGGGTGGGGGTGGAAACATTTAGTAAAAAGAGCAAGACCCTTCCCTTGCATAGCACCAGGAAAGATTTCCACTGTTTAGTTTTTCTCCTGTCTGTGCGGTTTTGCAGGCAAAGAACAATCATAATAAAGAATGCGTGTTTTCTACTCCAAGTTTCTGACTGTCAAAAATTTATCAAGGTGGTTGTGCCTGCTTTGAAACGCGTGCAACAGTTTGTTTCAGTATCAAATACAGAATTTTAAGAGTAAGTTTTGACCCCAGAAATATGTTTGACCTTTGAATTTTGAAAGTAGTTTGAACACCAAACTTCAACTCGAAGAAGATAGAATATGTGTGTGCTGGTGCGTGCGTGCGTGTGTGTGGGTGTGGGTGCACGTGGGTGTGCACAGAGTCTTGGATTTTATTGAATGTTATTCCATTTTAATGACAGGTAAATTTTATCCCTAAAAATAAGTTAAAATATATTTACATTTGTCAAGTTTAGACAAAATGCCACCGTCTGCAGTATCCTTGAATGGATGGCCTACCATAAAGAGGTAACAGGGATAATGGCTTGCTCTTGCTGACTTCTCCCCTATTGTTCCTGACTGCTGTTGTCCTTTGGATGTGTCTGACTGCCGTCCACCCGTGCGCCTCAGTTTCTTCTTCATGCACTCTTGCTCCTGCATGCTCCCACCACTCATTTTTGGTCATTCGTGTTAGGCATTCAGACTACTAAAAATAGCATGATACTGATTATTTTTCAAAAGTCCACATGGAAGAGCCTATCATTTGCTCTTTCTTCTTCCTCTTCTTCTTTGAGAAGAGAGAGTGAGAGAAAAAGAGAGTTAATTTGATTTTTGCATCTGATTTGTGCTTTTCCTCCACCTAGTTGTGTATGCGGTGCTGGGGATCGAACTCGGATCCTCACACATGCCAGGCAAGTGCTCTGCCACCTCTCCAGCCCTGTCATTTAGTTTTAATCTAATGGCAAAATGACTTGAGAGTTGAAATAAGGATCCCTACTTCTGAAGAAGGATTGGGCTATTGCCGAGCATGTTAAAAGTCGTGGTCAGTAAGTCCCTTGTCTCATAAAGCAGCAATAAAATTTGGGGTGCTTTTTACACATATATGTATATACCTTATAACACTCATTTATTTAACTGATTCCTTTCTTCTGTTTTGTTTGCCTACTTGAAATAGATGTGTTCCAAGAAAACAATATATAACCCCTGAGACTCAAAAACAAGTATGGAACCCAAAACTCTAAAATTTTCTTCAGCAGAAATCCCTGGCTATGCTCCTAAGACACACGGAAGGGAGAATGCATGATGGACACGGACTGTCTGTTCACTGGATGAAAAAGAAACTCTGGTCGGTAATCATACATACCGATTAGTTCACACCACTTGATGTGAAGCACAAGAATGAATTAGGACTTCTAAACAAAAACTGAAGCAAGACAGTAAGGCAAACTTTGAAGATAGTAATCACACAGTATGATTTCCTGAGTTCTCACTATGAAAAACGGGCTGGAGCAGTGGCTCAGCAGTGACAGAGCTTGCCTGGCATGCTGGAGGACATGGATTTGAACCCCAGCACCACACACACAGTGAAGTGTGAGAGCAACAAAAGCCACATGAAAAACTAACATAGATTCTCTCTCTCTCCCTCTCCCCTTTCCTCTCTCACATCCCTCTCTCTGTTTAAAAAATAAAATAAAAAATAAATAAAATTTATAAAAAAAGAAAAAGAAAAACCCTTTCAAATTTTCCCACAGAAACTAGTTTCATTCACTTATTTTTAAACCACTTATGAAGTATCTACATTGTAATTTTGACAATACTAATTGACAAAGTCAAATACATATTATCATGGTAGAAATAACAGTAGATAATTCTGGCCCTTCAATTAAAGATCTAAATCCAATCCAGCTAGAATATGAATTCCAGAAAATAGAAAAAAAGTATAAATTTTGTTTTTAATCATAACCCATGGTGTAAATTTAAAGATAATCATAACAGAATCTGAGGAAATTTTGTATTGTATATTGCTAGACAAATAAGAAGTATGGTATGACCTGGAGAAAAATCTGAGCATTAAAATATAATCACTTTTTAATGGGCCTTTCAGTATCGAATAATTATAGTGTAAATACATTTGGAATTGGTTTCAAACACACTTCAATTTAAAGACCATGTAAATTGGAGCATTTTATTATAAGTAAGCATTTATCTATATACCATAAGATTGCATGATTAGGATGAATTTTGTATTTGTACTAAAGCATTGGATGATGAATAGAAGAATCATAAGTTATATATTCCTATCGATTCTGCAAAATTAATTTTATATTCTTTTTTCTTCCGATATTTATTTTTTGTTTTAATGCCCCTGATCTTAATCCAGAATCACCCGCACATCTCCCATACCCCTGTCTCTTGACTCTTCTGTATTTCTCCTATAACATATATATGTATGTACATATGTGTGTATGTGTGTGTGTGTGTGTGTGTGTGTGTGTGTGTGTATAACCATGGATGTTCCAGAATTAAATGATTGCATAGGTATCATTTTTCTTCTTGGAGAAATAATGAATACACTATTGATTCCCCCTCCTAAGATCCCTGCCCTCATACCTACCTCTCCCTTCTCTCCAGCCTGTTCACGCCCACCCCCCCACATATCAGTGCTTCAACTTTGATGAGTCTAGTACATTAGCTTGACTACCTTGCACCCAAGACTATAGCATTTTAAAACGGCACTGATTTTCTATGAAAATGTAAGGCACAGATTCCTAAGGACCCAGACAAAACTGTGATAGTGTAAAAACCCAATTTTTTAAAAAAAGTCATAAATTGATTCTATTCTTCTACTAAAGACAAAATCAGCTCTCAAGATCAATTAATATTGCAGACATCTCTGAGAATTTTGTAGGCTTTATTGGCCCGATCCTTCTACCTTCCACCTTAATTTAGAGATTTTATCTAATTTTATATCCTGGATACTGTGATTTTTTTTGATGAGCATTTATTCTTGTTATAAGGTAACAGGAATGATCAGGAACATAATTTGCAGTTAATTTTCCATTTAAATTATTAAACTTCCTGCTAACCAATATCAAAGAAGGCATCTGACTAATATTAGTAATAATGATGTTTTTCTTTTGACTTACAGAGCAGTGAGTTCCCATTCTGAGGATTCATTTTCTAGCCAGACTGCATGTGGATGAAAGAAAAGCATATGTGCTATCTTATCAAAGGACGAGAACACAGAGCACGTTGGGGGTTAATCTTGAGAATGATAAAAATGTGAGATACATTTTGTGTACTGTGAGAACATAAAATTGGGGGAGGGAAAAGGGAAGGTAAGGGGAGGTAATGGGAGTGTCACAATGATCAAAGTATGTAAATGTGCACGGGAATATATCACAATGAAACGCATTATTCTGTATGATTACTATGCACCAATGAAAATATCTTGTTTGGGTATAGTGCCATCTTAAAACATATCATCCGTTCTGCATCCCGTGTGTGAGCCCATTCCATTTTTCTATTGAATTTGAAAATAAATAATATGAAATTATTTTTTGAAGAATGCATAACAATGCTGATACAACTCAAGTTTTTCTACATTACACTCTGAGACACCTTCCTTATGTATAATCTAATTATAGTCACAACTTGCTACTATCTTTCTCCATCTCAACAAACACATTTGAGAATGTGTGTAACCTTGATTCTCATTAATTCACATCCCAGTTTGACTTCTAATTTAAAAGCTTGGCAGCAATTCCAGAATCATGTCAAATCGATTGGGCAGCCATGAGGCCACGGGCCTTGGACAGACAGGGCACACAGGTGGGAGGTGGCTGACTAGCACTTGCGTAGGGCACATTAGCCCCCCAGCTACCAATCACCGCCCTCCACTGACTTCCTCAGGATGGATGGTTAGGAAGAGTAGTGTGGTCAGGACGCCTGTAGGGAGACCCAGTGCAATTGCTCTCTCTCTCTCTTTACTGCTGGACAAATCTCTGGGACTCCATTGCATACACTTTTTCATTTGAAAGAAGGAACTAACGGGGCTGGAGAAGTAGCTCAGCGGTTGGAGCACTTGCCTGGCATGTGCATGGATGAGGATTCGAACTCCAGCACCACATACACCATGAAGTGTCAGAGCAACGAAAGCCACATGAAAAAACTAAATGAAATTGATTCTTTCTTTCCTTCTCTCTCTCACTGTCCTGCTCTCTATAAATAGAAAAGAAAAGAAAGATGGAATAATAGAAAATAAAACACACCTCATCAACAAGGTACAAAATCAACAATTAAATTATGTATAGGCTATAACTCTACTGGGTAGCAAGATGGTTACATCAAAAAAATTAAAAATTAAAAAAAATTAAAAAATTTAAAATAAAAAAGTAGCTCCAATACCAGGTTTGGTGCTTTGAGCTCCCTCTGTCACTCGAATTACCCTAACGACATCATAGACATCTCAGCCAGCCATGATATTATGTTCAGCATCCCCATTGACAGAATGGGCATGGAGTTAGCTCAGTCCACATCCAAACACCCCTCACCATGTCTGTGGGAAATTCGTGGCACACATTTAGCATGTGATTGTTCCCAAGTGGGCCCTGCTGTTGTGAGAAACAAGGAAGACAGGAATTGGAATCACACAAACACAGTACAGGCCTGTTCCAGGAGTCACCACAAGTGAACTGTGTCCAAACGTCACCTAAGAAAGGGAAAGGGACTCTAAATTCTTAGAATGCTAGAATAACTCTGGTTCATACTCAGAATCCGCCATGAGGATGGGCTGTATCTCATTCTGCAAATTCTGTACCTTGACCCATATTGGGACACATGCATCCCACTGCAGCGTGAGCTGAGCAAGGCTCTGATCCGCATGACTGTCACCAGCCTTGTCAATGGACAGCGTAAGCAGGAAGGGGCTCCAGGATGTACAACAGCTGAGGTTTACATACTATGTTAAAACCGGGAGGATCGCTCCGAGCTCTGCTAAGGACCGGGTGCCAAGGGGTCTTCAAGCTGCGAAAGCAGTCTCAGCAGTAAAAAGGAAAACTGATTGACTTCTTATATTCTTAAAAAAAATTGTAACCAATTTTATAAAAGTAGTCACCTTTCAGTCTCCAGGTTCAAACAATAATAATTGCATTCTCAACACAATGTCAAAACATGTTCCAGAAGGTCAACAATATTTCTGTCATGGAATGTCATTTTCGACTCAATTTGTTCTGTAGTTCAGAAATGGGAAGATTGCTTGCTTTTGTTCACTATCATAGCTCCATAAATTAAATGCTGATTAAATTCGATAGTACATTTCTTTCACTATTGGTTGCCTGGACTGTTTTTGCCTTGAGTAGCATAAGATCTTTACATTTGATATTAAAAACAAAAAGCCTACTGGGCATGGTGGCACATGCCTACAGTCCCAGTGGCTCAGGAGGCAGAGCCAGGAGGATTGCAACTTCAAAGCCAGCCTTAGCAACTCAGTGAGGCCCTAAGCAACGTTGCCAGGCCCTTTCTCAAAATAATAAACAAAATGGGCTGGGTATAATGCTCAGTGGGTAAGCACCCTTAGGTTAAATCCCTGATACCAAAGGGAAAAAAAAAGAAGCCTATAAACACATATACAGAGTATTCATTCTTCAAACATAAACTGCCCACCACCAAAAATACCATGCCACTTCCTGCAAATGACAACTGCATTTATCTACCTGATTTTATATTCTCCCAACTAATTTACTAATTTGTATTCAGAAGCATCCATTTATGTTTATGTTTACAAACATGGGTTCATAACACACGTAAAATCTGAAACCTACTTTTTTTCTCTTCATGATACAGGCCTCCCGATTCTGATGTCAATGTGGGTAGATTCAATTCAAATTTCAGTGGCTACATACTGTTCCGTTGTCTAACTGTATTTCAGCTTACTTTATCAATTACCTAGAGATGACTTTTTAATAGTATGTTATAAATATTAAACTGAAAATTTCAAAAGATGTTTAATGGATCTGAAGTCACCACACAAAACTATGCTTTTGCTAAATGTTTCATATTTTTCTTCATCTGTTCAAATCTACACATCCTTTTACTTTGCAATGTGTTTGAAATTGAGATGTAATTCGTAATTTATTGTAACCTGAATGTTACTGTGATGGTCTCTGGAATTCTGTCATTGTCCCATGTGACTAGATATATGCAAGCTTATTGTACAACAAAGCACATTGTTTTCCTTGGCAATGAGATATGGCACAGATGGAAGAAAACAAGGCCATTTATATAATATAATACCAAAGAGAATCCAGAGGTCACAGTGTTTGAACCAGTCTTGCTTTATATGATTTGTTTTCGTTGGATGTGGTAGGCAGGGTATTCCCTGCTACCCATTGTAAACTTATTTTTTCTTTGTGGGTTTGATTTTGGCATCTTAAGGCAAACACAGTTATTCAAACTGGTCCAAAAGAGAATAATGAGTCTGTGAGGTACACTGAGATAACATTTATCAAACTGTAGGCTCAGGTCCAAATGGTAAATCAAGACCAAGGTGCTATGTTATGCTACCAGGTACTTTTTTTAAAAAAAATAAATAAGATACAATAACAAATAGTTTGCATTTGCAAAAATTAACATTGAATCTTAATTACTGAAATTGTATTCTGCCATTGTATTTGAGTTACACACTGTGAAAAGATGGTTTTTAAGGAGAGTTATAGTCAAAAAGTTTCTAAATTATGGCTCTCTTCTGATTGCACTCCACATCCAAGTTCTGGTTTTTCCTCTCCTGACCCTCTGCTGTCCTGATGCCTCTGGTCTACGCTGAGCAAGGTTAGGGTGGGGATCGTCACACTCTTTCCCTTGCTGTGAGCTGTAATGATTCTGAGTGGAGGGTGACACAGAAAGCTGCGTAGGCATCTCCTGGGAGTTCCTAATTTTCTCATGACCTTCCAATTGATCCCATTTTCAGAACAAGATGAGCAAAAATTGTGAAGTACTTGCAAATGGCTACTAATGAAAAGAAAGTCCCTCCTAGACATCCGTGCTCCGATTTCTGCAATTCTTACCAAAATGGTTCTTAAACCTCTCATGGATAAGACTTCTTGCAGAGTAGTGAAATTTGGGGCTGAAAATGCAAAAATAAGAAAATACCACTTTCAGTTACATAGAGTTTGTCACTCTTTGAAGCTGGATCATTTGTGCATCTCTTGGAATCCATGAAAATCCAATGTTAGAGCATCAGGCTATTAAATTAACCAGGTGTCAAATATGTGAAGAGAGAAAGCAGCAGATTTTAAAAAATAAATGTGCTCTAAGGGCACAGCTTCCCTTTTAGCTTGCTCTTGTAAAAAGGGGCTAGGGCGGTAGCTCAGCCGTCATGGTGCTTGCCAGGCATGGGCGAGTACATGAGTTCAAATCCCAGCACCGCTTACACAACGAGGTCTTGGAGCAATAGAAATCACATGAAAAACTAAATAAAATTGTTTCTCTCTCTCTCTCTCTTTCACTGTCCTTCTCTCTTTAAAAAAAAATCATGTAAAAAGTTCTGAATTTTAGGATATTGACATGACATTGTAAGAAGATCTGAGCCAGGCACATCGATGTCTGCAATCCAAGTAGCCCTGGAAGCTGAGGCAGGAGGATCACACATTTCAGGCCAGCCTCAGCAACTCAGGGAGACCCTAAGCAAATTAAGACTCTGTCTCAAAACAAAAAATAAAAAGGACTGGGTAAGTACCCCTGGGTTCAATCCCTGTACCAAAAGAAAAAAAAGAAAGAAAGATTTGTTGAGATTTTCTAAACTCACACTAAAAAAATAAATACTGAACACTTAATTTAGTTATGCTAAGTGTCTTGATTTTATTGATATGTGACAATGGTCTAACATCAGCTTCTAGATCTTTTACTAAAAAATTTGGACATATACAGGCATGGTTAAGCAAAATGTGTTTAACTTTGTCCAGTCCTGTTCTTTGAATATTTTGTTTCTGTGTCATTTCAGGGTAGAAATTTGCACAAAAATAAAAAAAAGTATTTTTATATGGGGCATTCTGGTATTAATTGCACCATATCATAAATCTTATTGCCTGAAATGGTTTAAAATTTGAACTCACAATAAGATACCATTCTCATGAGCCCAACATACTTCAATTAATTCAGCTCTGGAATATAACCCTGCTTCTTGTAATTCATTGAACTTCTGAAGCGTTACATTTGCGTTTTTTCCTCTGGTCCTTTTTTTCTTTTGGTCATCCATTTCTATGTAGATAATATATTTATATAGCTATAAATCAAACAATAGAAGTTCTTGGCTTTTGAATAACATGAATGAGAAGTAATTCAGGTAAGTTCAGTTTAGACTTTGCAGTAAATACAGTTTCATGTGGACTCTAAAGTTAAAGATGTTTGAAAGTGTTTCAGGATAAACCTTAGAAGGCCTGTATTATAATAGGCGCTTCTGACACATCTAGAAAAGTAGAAAATTATGATAATTTCTTTCTACATAAAATGGATATATTTTAAAAGTCTGATGAAAATATGTAAATAGAGCAAAAATTTTAACATGGGTTTGCATTCTTTTATATTTTATGTGATCACTGGAGAAGAGAGAATAGTTACTGTTTGAGTTAATAAATCAATAAAAAACGTGTCGCTGGAGTGGTAGCTCAGTGGCACAGCACTTCCATGGCAAACACAAAAACCTGGGTTTGATCCCCTGGACCACATACAACTAAGAGGAAGTAAAAACAAAAACCATGTGAAAAATAAATAAAATTAACTCTTTCTCCAAGGTACTGATAGTTCAACCTATACTTGTGAAAAATCAAAGGGGCATTTACAATCCCCACAGGAGAGCTATTCTGGCTTTTATTGGCCAGACAGAGGCCAGCAACCTACACCTACCTTTTAAACAAGCACCTGAGGTGATGCTAAGACAGGAAACATAACTTTACAAATGTCTTTCAAGGATAGAATCCTTCCTATGACCTGAAGAATATTATAAAAGTTCTCTTACTAACATCCTGCTTTTAAATGTAATAATAGATAGTCCCCAGGTAAATTTTGTTTCTTTATTTTTTTTAAGAGAGAGTAAGGGACAGTGAGAGAGAGAAGGAATCAATTTTATTTATTTTTTCATCTGTCTTTTATTGCTCCAACACTTTGCAGTGTACATGGTGCTGGGGTTTGAACTCTCGTACTCGCCCATGCCAGGCAAGAGCTGTAACTGCTGAGCCACTGCTCCAGCCAAATTTCTCGAAAAATTATTTTCTTTTCAGTTATAGTTCCACAGATTTTCACCCTGAGGCATGTAATGCTGAAGAGTAATCATCATTTTTACATTCTTAATCTTCAAGATTTCCGTTCTTTGGAGAGAGTGTTCCATGGAAGATCACGTAACATGAAAGTTCAGGTGTGAGCTTACTTTAATGGTATCATAGCTTAAATGACTTCTTGGTTTTAAAATTCAAAAATCGCTTTGAAGCCATCCTTTTATCCCCCTTTCAGAAGCACTTGGCACAGCTGCCACTCCATTTCTTTTTTTTTTTTTAAAT